>CAWUFW010003771.1:1200000-1724744 GCA_963921515.1 Calotriton arnoldi | reverse complement strand
CCACCTCAAAATAGACAACAGCACCGTCAGGATCTTCCCAGACTTCTCTCAGGAAGTGCAGAGACAGAGGGCGTCCTTCGTCTCAGCCAAACGAAAATTGAGACAAATGGGGATATCATACTCCATGGTGTTCCCGGCCAAGCTTCGGATGATATCAACCGAGGGGACGAAGTTCTTTAATACACCACAGGAAGTGTGGGACTGGATTGAAGAGCAGGGCCCACAAGACCGGAGAGGTGAAGGATAGGAAAAGCCGGAAAGAGACTCCTCGAGAATCCCAGGAAAAGGGGGGAAACCCAAGTGCCTTCCAACAGAGGCGGAATCTCGATGAGACAGGGAAAGTGCAGTGGCGGCAATAGCATCATTGAGCGCCCACGGAGCGCGAGGCACCTCCTCATTGTCAGGGGAGGACCCAAGAGAATCAGACTCCGACACCAGCACGAGCCCAATCGGGGAGGCCAGCCAGATCCTTCCTGAGGTGACTCCCAGATCGGCGGATGACATCATCTGAAGGATATACGACACGCAAGTACAAGCATGACTCTTGAGCAGGGGGAGTTGAGACGACTTGATCATGGGTTTGCATGAGAAGAGGAGGGGTCCGGGTTGGGCACTATGGTGTTTCCATGCATTGAACACTGGATGGGGGGATCCGGGGGGTGGGGGGGCGCGGCTTTCCTCTAGGTGAGCACTAGCCTCGTCACTACCCGAACTTTGGACACTTGTTCTGATTGCACTCGAGTGCGCAGTTTGGATGAGGGAGAGATTCTCACTTGTCCTGGGGAGGGGGTGTTGGGGTGTTTACATAGTTGTAAGTTGGACGCACTGCTGTCTACCGAACGGGGACGTGAGCTATAATAGGAAGGATCATGTCACTCAGAGCAGGTCGCTAGAAGCTGAGCACAAGGATAGAGGTCAGAAGGAGGAGGGAAGGATAAATTGTAATGCCAAAACAGACGACATATAACCTTCTATCCTGGAATGTCCGGGTATGCACTCCATGCACAATCGCTACAAAGTGTTCTCCCATTCACATAGCAATGTTACAGGAAACACACACCCTGGCCTCTGAGGGGGCAGCATTACATCGGAGGTGGAGGGGACAGGCATACTATACCTCATTCTCAGCGCTCGCAAGGGGGGTATTGATATGGGTACGGGCGGGGGTCCCATTCCAGCACACGGGACACAAGATGGATCCAGAGGGCCGCTATGCAATAGTCATGGGGAGGCTGGATGGGCAGGATATCACGCTAATAAACATGTATGGCCCGAACGTAGATCAGGGGGTCTTTTTAGAACAGATGTCCGGGATTCTGGCACCTTACATGACTGGTTCGATCATCATGGGAGGGGACTTTAACTGCATCGCGGACCCGGACCTTGACCGGTCCCACCCACCTCTCCACAATTCCCCGGTCCATAGAACAGCCAGGGCCTTTAGGGACTGGCAGACCCGATGGGGGCTTGTAGACATGTGGAGACGCACTCACCCGCTAGAGAAGGAATACTCACACCTTTCATATGTTCACGACCTACATGTGCGGCTAGACACTTTTCTCTGTTCGCCAGACATGCATGCACTGCTTCAGGCCACGGAATACTTAAACACGTACTGTGTCTGACCACAACCCGATATTGACTCGACTGCACTGGGGGACCCAACAGCAACCTATCCCCGCATGGCGCCTTAAGCCTGAGGCCCTGGAGGACCAAGTGTTCTTGCACGAGATCAGGGGCCATGTTGTAACATACTTCGAGGATAATGCTCACTCCACTGACTCCAGGATAACGGAATGGGAGGCCTTTAAGGCAGTAATCGGGGGATGGTGCATGGCAACGTCCATCGGGGTGAGAGGCACGTTACTTACAGATGTTGAAAGGGCAGATCGAGCATTGAGGGAGATTGAACTTAGACGCCCGAACCACCCTGAACTCCGTCAGGAGTTACTGAAGGCGAAGGAAGAGGTAGCCGTGCAAGAAGAACGGCTGAGGTGTTTTGACTTTAAAGCGTACCTAGACAGGACCCATGCTGAGAGGGACAAGACAGGCAGACTATTGGCATGGCTTGCCAACCCCTCTCGTATAGGGAACACCATAATTGAAATAGCGGACACGGCAGGGCGACCACTATATAGGCAAGATGCCATAAACAACAGATTTTATAGCTATTATGCACAGCTTTACAAGAGCTCTGGGCCTAGCAGGGACGATGAAATTGAGGAAACTTATCGGAGCTTCCTCTCCACACCCTGTCAGAGGAGGACGCAGACCAGCTAGGGGCAGAAATATCGGAGCGAGAAGTTAGAGTGGCTATTAAGGAGCTTGCGAGAGGGAAAATCCCGGGCACAGATGTGCTCCCTAAGGAGTTCTATGCAGCGTACGTGGAGGAGTTAGCCCCGAGGTTAGTAGAGATGTATGCAGAGGCTAGGGAGAAAGGTCAACTACCAAACACCACCCGAGAAGCGGTGATAATCCCGCTGCCTAACCCCAATAAGCCTCCCATGAATGTACGGCGTACAGACCCCTGTCGATGCTGAACCTCGACTTCAAAATCCGAAGCAAGCTACTGGCAACTAGGTTACTCCCGCATATGACGTCCCTGGTGCACCAGGACCAGGCGGGCTTCATCCCAAGCAGAAACACGACCCTGAATATACGCCGTCTATTTTCCATTATGGAGCTAGGTGCGACAGCAGAACGGGAGGGTGCGATATTCGGAAATATATATAGAAGGCCTTTGATAGCCTTGAATGGAAGTTTCTCTATGCCGTCCTGTCTAAGATGGGGATAGGGCAGGGATTTATACGATAGGTGCGACTGTTATATACCGACCCGGTGGCGAGGGTCTGTACAGGACGCACGATATCTAAGCAGTACCGGGTGGAGAGGGTCACACGCCAGGGGTGTCCCCTCTCCCCATTGCTGTTTGCACTGGCCGTAGAGCCACTAGGGTGTAGGGCACGGTCCGGGGGAGAATACAGAGGGCTCCATCTGGGAGGGCAAAGGCACCACATAGCGTTATACGCTGATGATCTTCTGCTCTTCCTAAAACATGCAGAGGGGGAGCTGCGAGGAGCAAAGAATATGATGGAAAAGTTTGGCGCACTGTCGGGGCTGCGGATTAACTGGCAGAAGTCCCGGCTGTTCCCACTAGAGGCGGACACGCCACCACCAGAGGGGCCTGGGAGAACTGCGTCAGGTACCCCGATGCTTTCGGTACCTGGGAGTGAAGTTGTTTCACTCCATGTCGGATGTGCAAGAAGGGAATGTAGGGGGCGCTCTACGGTCGCTCAAGGTCAGCATGACATTCTGGGGAAAACTTCCCCTCTCAGTGGCGGGACACATTTCCCTAATAAAAATGGTGGCACTCCCCAGGCTACTATACTTTTTCACCATCCTGCCGTTGTGGATACCAGGGGCATGGTTCCGGGAGTTGGACTCATGCATCTCCGCATTTATATGGGGAACAGGCAGAAGGAGGGTAGCCCTAACCACGCTGAAAAGGACACAGGCGGAAGGGGGCCTCGTCGTGCCAAACATGGAGACATATTATTTGGCAGGGCAATTGCAGAGGTTCACGCAGTGGGTGGCAGGGAGCCTGACACCGGACAGGGGAATGCCTCCCTTCACCCTGGATGGGCTGAATGTGTTCCGCACCCTGATGAGAACTGTGAAACCACAGCAGATCCAAAGCAACGAGCACAAAACAATACACCGATGCTGGGGCAGGTGTCTGCAGAAAACTAGGACAGGACGCCCATACTCACCGGAACTGCCACTGACACTTCTGGAGGTACTCCCACATGGGGGACAATGGAGGGGGATAGAGGATTGGAAACAAGCCGGAGCCACGAAAGTGGGAGACCTGTACCGGGATGGGGAACTACTCCCCTTTGAAGAGTTCAGTACAGATTGGGGCATCCCACAGGGACACTTCCTACTATGTGGAGCAGTCACAGGGGCAATACGGCGACACTGGGGCATGGGCACGACTGAGCCACCAGGGCATGCCACCTGCGAATACAAAGGTCTGGCAGGGGGGACCATAAAAGCCGTCACCTGTTTAGACAGGGCCATAGGGCGGGACTCTGCTCAACCGCTAGACCGGTTGAGGCATCGGTGGGTAGAAGACATAGGCAAGCCACTGGAAGACAAGGACTGGGAGAACATATTATTGCAGACAAATAAGGTGTCTAAAAACGCACGCTTCAGCCTAATCAGCTTCTACATGTTGCACCGAGCGTATATAACACCGGAATGTATTAACCGGTTCTTCCACAGAGAGGATGCCGAATGCCCGAGGTGTAAAGAACGAGGGGCGGATTTTATCCATATGGTATGGAACTGCCAGTCCCTGACGCAATATTGGCAGGAGGTAACAAGGGAGACGGCTAGGATAACAGAACGGGAAGTTCCATGTACACCAGCACACGTCCTACTCAACCTGTTCCCACACACAGCCAAAACTAAGGTCACTGATAGTTTTCAGGACCTCGCCTTCATACTAGCAAAGCAGGAAATTACTAGCAGATGGAAAGCGCCGAATGGCCCCAGCATCCATAGGTGGAAACGAGAGTTAGTGAAATGGGCGGGGTGGGAGGGCAGAATCTTGCTCAGAAACGCGAGAAAGGGCCTGGGCAGGGTGGAGAGGGCTCAGGCATGGGAGGTGCTGATGGAAGAATTGAGGACCCTGGATCTGAAGCCACCACCCCTGAGGGACCATCACAACAGGGGAGCACCCAGAGGCAGAACCCGGAGGGGGAAATAGAGCAGGTACCAGGAGATGAGAATCCTTAGAAGCCTACAACCTGAGGGGGATGGAACCGGAAGGAAGCGACAGGGCGGTGCAGAAATATACATCAAGGGGCAGCGGAAGCGATTGATAATGCCCAACCTGTGATCCTAGGAGACAGCAGTGTGGGGGGAGGGTGGGGGTAGTTGGGCTTAAGCTTAGATGGGGGGGACTGGGGAGGGGGGAAGCTAGAACAATGAATAGAACTGATTACAAATGTAAAGACAAGTTAACTGGATATTGTCAGAAACAACAATAATGCAAATTCACTCGACACATGTAAAGATTGTATAACGAGATAGAATGAGACTGCAGTTGTATCCCTGTAAAGACGATAGAGTGATGAAAGTGACGTATGGAAAATTAATAAAATTTGTTAAACAAAAAAAACCAATATTACTTTGTTATTTAATTCCAGCTTTGAATTCTAACTTATAATAGTAAATGTAAGAGTTGCACCAATGTCCCCTAGTCTAGCACAGGAGTTTTAGCCTTACTAGTTTACTCATTAAACCATGGCCTAATCCATTATAAATGGGTTACTTCTTGTGCATTGGTGTGCATTCGTCACAGCTAAGGTCATCCAATTAGAGCATGCTAAATATTGACCTGTAATGTGACCATTTTAAGTACAACCCTTGAAAACCAGAGTTTATCTAATGCATCTTTAATCTACATATACTTACTTCCTTTATGCATCTGTACACCTTCCATGTACTTGGATCTATATATTTATTACTCCCCCCCCAAAAAAAAGCATATTCAATGCACTACTCTATTTCTCACCCTATACCTCTATCAATATCTTTAATCTACATATACTTACTTCCTTTATGCATCTATATACTTTCCATGTACTTATGGATCTATATATGTATTACTTTCTTCTAATTCAGCATATCCAATGCACTACCCAATTTCTCACCCTATACCTTTCTCAATATATCTTCTACCTCAACTCTCTGACTCATCTCAAACCTCTCTCTACTACTCTTTCCAATGCACTACCCTATTTCTCACCCTATACTTACATCCACTCTTTCATTCATCCCAAACCCCATACCACTACTATGATCCCCAAAATAGCCCTTTTAATACTCTCCCCTACTCTACCCCTCCTTGCACCATCTGATACCACTTTTACTATACCGATCATCCAAAACAAGCCTTTCTAAACTCTTCCCTCTGACTCTTCCCCTCCACGTGCCTTTTTACTCATCCCAAGCCTCCTATGACCTCCCAAAAAAAAAAAGTCTAAATCCTTCACTTTTCTATCCCTCCATTATCCTTTCCAATCAAAATAACAGACTAACATGTCCACTTCTCAAATTTCATATTTCACTATACTAATTCACCACTAATCCTTTATGGGTTCCAGAGTAGCATGCTACTCACCGAAAAAAGTGCTTCAACACCTTATCATTGGTAGCAAGCACTACATAAATGCAAACCTTTGTTCCCTCTTCTATCCCTCCGCTACCCTTCTCTATCCAAATAACTGAATAACATATCCACTACTCAAATTACTTTCATATTTCAAAATACTAATTCACCACTAATCCTTTATGGGTTCCGGAGTAGCGTGCTACTCGCCCAAAAAGCGCTTCAAACCCCATCGGGGGTAAAAAGCGCTAAATAAATGCAAACCTTTTTCCCTCTTCATTCCTTCTCAATCCAAATAACTGAATAATATCCACCACTCAAATTACTTTCATATTTCACTATACTAATTCACCACTAATCCTTTATGGGTTCCGGAGTAGCGTGCTACTCGCCAAAAAAAACCGCTTCAACACTCCATCAAGGGTAACAAGTGCTATATAAATGCAAACCTTTTCCCTCTTCTATCCCTCCGCTATCCTTCTCATTCCAAATAACTGACTAACCTATCCACCACTCAAATTACTTTCATATTTCACTATACTAATTCAACACTAATCCTATATGGGTTCCGGAGTAGCATGCTACTCGCTGAAAAAGCGATTCGACGCCTCGTCAGGGGTAGTAAGTGGTATATAAATGCAATTACAATACAATACAATACAATCTGCAATGCATGTGAATAGTGTAATGAAATTCAGTTCTAGCCCAATTACGGCTGTGGATTAGTTCCCCTTTTTTAGGTCTCGCCTAGCGTTGCAGCGCGCATGCGCTGCTCGCTCTGCGAGAACTATTGTGGATGAGGAGTTTTCAGAAGGGGACTTGAAGCCCCGCCCCTCAATTTCATTGGCTTGCGTCATCGTTTATTTAAAACGCTGGCCTTGGATTGGAACTGAGCCTTTTTTGTTGCCGCCCTTTCCCCTTTTCGTCCGGCCCATCCGGACTGGATCGTCTGCTTTGCGGCTGTCGCGAAGCAATTTCTTATCTTTAGGGAGGCCATCTGTTTCTAATTAGCATGGCCTTAGCGCGGTCGCTTTCGCGGCCGCGCTTGTTGACCATATGGTCCTGGTCAAGTAGAACACGTGCCCATGAACTTTATTTATCCTCTGATCGTCCCTTCTCGTCACGGTATACTCCAGTGACGTAGGGTACAGAGCCGTTGACGATTTATTGGCTGGCCGACGCCGAGCCTCAGGATAGCGGACGACCCGACATACGTGCGAGCCACAGTACTGGTAGGTAACGGTCACCGAGTCCTTGATGGTGGATGGAAGCCACTTTGCAGCACAGTCTGTCTCGAGCGCCGCAACCGAGAGCCACCCGGCCTCTACTTGGATTTCGTGCGCGTCACTTCCTGCGGTTCTTTCCTCTCTTCTCTGCCCAAGAGCCTTCACAGCCTCGGTCTGTGACTCTGCGCACCGTGTTTCTTCGGTGTCCGGGTACGGGGCTAGAACTCCCGCTCTCGCCTACCTACACGGCTCCAGTTCCCCACTCCAACCGGTGCCTTGGGCCTGCACTGAGAGCTCGGTAAGTGAGACGTCCGTTCAAGCACAGTCCTCGCCCCTCCCCCTCCCCATCCATTGCTCTGTGAGTGGCGGTGTTGGACGGTCTTCGGGATCCGCTCCATGTTGGGCCGCACGCAGAGGCTGTACATTGTACACTTGTGAGTAAAGGATGTGGACTAACGGCCAGGGCTGCTGACTTGAGAACTCGAGAACCAAGTTTGAGTCTCTGTGTCGGCTCAACATCCTGTGATTCTGGGCAAATCACATAGTCGCCCCATGCCTCCTTCTGTAATGTGAATGGCGCTCATGTAAAGCGCTATATAAAATTGCAAAAAAAAGCAACTATTGGCAGACTTTTCGGAGTCTGTGACACTGATGGTCTTCTAAACGTGGTTACCGTTCATGCCAAAAGCGGCCCGGGTCATCGTGCGTGGTGCACTTGCATGTCTGGCACAGTAACGGGTCGGTGGCCAACCAGCGATTGGGGAGAGCCTTCTTTAAATCTAGAGAGACGGCCATTCTAATCTACTGCCAGGCTTTTTGCTGATTTTATCATGCCCAATGTAGTGACCACGGAGCAGAGTCCCCTAGCCAGAGTGGTCGGTGTGAGGTGGTCTGAAGTTTTTAGGCACTGAGTACCGCGATCCTAATGCACTCAAGATTGGAAAACAGCGGATGTAAGAATAAGATAATGGTATGGTCCGTATTCCGTATGGATGTCATTTCAAGGTTTCTCTGTTAAAGTGCCCACGTTATCCGTTGTCGTGCATCACTTAACGATGCAAAATATCACCCGCAAAGCTATCGCTGTACAGTCGCATGCTGTCGTCTGGCCAGTTCAATACATTGTTTTGACCGTGAACTGACAAGGGGCAATTGTAAGAAAGCGCTTTAGCTCTTAAGCCCTGCCTCTTTTTCCCCTTTTTTAATACACTCTCTAATAAGTAGACGTTTTGCCTAATCCCAAAATGAGTGTGAACCCGCAGTCGTTAATGAGTTGAAACTAACCTTGCCGAACACAAGGCTTGGGTACGGAGTTTCTGATTATTTGTCCATGATTCAAAAGAGGTTTTTTTTTCTGAAGCTTGACATGTTATTTTGTTGTCCTTTGTGAATACAGTAATAATTTTCAGCTCTGATTTTTCTGAGGTCAACACACGGGCTCAGGTTGCCAATGACCTTTCAGTTAGAGTTTCTGTTTACATTACATGCAGGTTTCGGTTAGAGCCCAGGAAAGGTTGTCCACCTGACAAATGTTATAAGTAGGGTTGCACTCTAAAGGTTCGTACCGGCCTGGCCTATATTTTCAAGTCCAGGCAGGTAGAAATATTGGGGAAAAGCAGTGTAATCCAGTATTTTTACTCTCCTGAGACACAGACCTAAAACAGGAGCCGCACAACTCTCTCTGTGTTAATGCAAGACTGCAAATCGCAGATTTCGGATCCCTCGCGCTGAAATGCCTGGGCTGTCTGAAGGTGTGTCACATGCCACGTTGGTCCTTGAAAACAATTAAGATGTGCACAGTATTAGTGGCAAATGCACTTCTCTCGAGTAGAGTTTGTAAACGTGTTATTAGCACATTGAAATTCAGGCTTGCTTGCTAACTTTAAAGCAATGTTTTCCCAGCTATATCAGAGCCAGATTGCCAACTTGTTTTAGGTAAAGTTTTGGTCACTTCTTCATTATGATCTCGTGTTTAAGGAAAAAAGTAAGGCCATCTGCATTGAAGAGCAGAGATTAGGGCCAGGCTGCCGACTTTGGAACTGGGGAACCATGTTCTGGCGTCTGGTCACCGGTCTGTGATTCTAGGCAAACCACTTAATCTTCCGTGCCTGAAAAATGTATCTGACCTCATGTGATGTAACGAGTGCTCATGTAAAGCGCTCAAGTACCTTCAGGTGGAGTTTGCGCTATATAAATCTGCAATGTTCGCGATAACTATTGAGAAAATGCTGATTCTTGCACTGAATTGATATATTCCAAAAGCTTTAGGCTCCTCTGACAGCTGCCCTCCAAGGCACAAAGCTGCAAAGAAGTTAATACACTCTGCACATGTTTCAGAGCAACAGGTGGTACTGGCTGCTTGCATTCCTGACTTCTCAAGCTGGTGGCCCCTGGCATTCTGGGATTTACACGACCTCCCCCGGGCACTTACAGCTTCTTCCAGATGGTGAGTCTATATATCATCATTACCAACACCCACCCCGGGCCTGAGGATGATGTTGGAAAGTGCAGCACTTACCATCAGCATCCCCAGGCTCACAATGGAAGTGCATCGGGTCAAGGTCTCCGGTATATGTGTTCTTGACACAAAATTAGCTCAGGAGGCTGAGCATGTGTTGCAGACGTGTGTAACTCCTCAGTTTCAACTTTATAATGTCACGTCAGTCTTCCACTCCTCTTGACTTTTACAGTGAGCACCTTGAGCTTGATAATTAAAACATCCCTCTCAGCATGTGTGCGCCTCTACTCAGTGTGACAGTGTCTGGTGTGTCGGCTAGTCTGCCAGATCCAAAGCTTCAGTGTGCCTGTGACTCAGTGTGCCTGCGTGTGTGATCACGTGCTTCTGTGCACCCGTGCACCCGTGTGCCTCTATGTATTAGTGTGTCTGTCTCACGGGGTGCGTGTGTTTCTCAGCATGTGCATGCATGTGTGCCCGTTTGTAGTGCGGTTTCTATGTATGTCTGTATGCGGGAGTCAACAGGGGGTAAAAGACATTGTCATTTACAACGCCATTACTTGATTAATGCTTCACGAAGGGAAAAAAACCAATAACATTTTCAATGCCAATAGCTCAAAACAATGTCATTGCGAGACCTATTGCATTGCAAATGCTTGTTGCTTATATGGATTGGAGTAGGATACGAAATCTAATGAGAAAATGGTTCAAGCAGGTTGTAAGTTCAGTTTGCAGGTCTCCTCTGACAGGGGCCATTGTTAACAAGCAATACAGTGTTGTGTTCCCTTTGCCTTAAGAGAGCCTACAAAACTTTGAACAGAGGTTATCAAAGTGAGCAATTCAACAAATTCTTGTGAGTTGATATAAGGTGAAGCATTAGCTCCGAAAACAAAATCATTAGGGCATTGTGTAGTAAGGAAGTCCAGTAGTCGAGATGTAATTTAAGTAGGTTTATTGAGTCTTGGTTACAGGTAGTCAAGATCATGTAGAGGAGCCCCACCAGGAGCAGCCTGCCTGCTGTTCAGCCCACACTCCAACTGACAAACATGCTGTCATGCTGCTTACACAAAATAGCAGACAGACTATTTACTGCGCAGATCCATTACTTTCTACTTCTTAATGTGCTGAGGTTGTGAGACCGTCTTCCACTTGTAAACGCTACCACTTTCTGTAAAAAAAAAAACTCTCCCGGCATTTTCACGATAACGCTGACAAAACCAAGTAGGTGGAAATGCTTAGTGAACTGGAGGTTGTCTTCAAACATATAGAAACTCAGGAATGTATATGATAGAAGCACGCCCTCGCTGGGGCCGTCCGATGTAGAGGACACTGGTGGGGCTGTAGTGCTGCAGGGCATACTCTCTCACACAGTACACAGCATGGGTTCGGATCCCATCCTCGTCGCCAAAATGTTTAGTAAGGAAGTCCAGTAGCCGAGATGTAGTTTAGGTAGGTTTTAATCAGTCTTGGTTACAGGTAGTCAAGATCATGTAGAGGAGCCCCACCAGAAGCAGCCTGCCTGCTGCTCAGCCCACACTCTAACTGTCACAGTTCACCCCACAGGCACCCAAACATTCCATTCATCATCACCACACCAACATTCCACGCAGCACATTCACACTGGCTGAGCAGCTAGGGAGAAACCAACAGGATAAATACATATACAGGATACTACATAGTCAAAGTTAATATGTAGTACATGATCTCAAAGTACTTCATTGACAAATTATCTATATACTCAGTGAGTCGATAATTTAATAAGGCTGATAAGGTGTGAGAGGAAATAGGAGCAATACGCACGGGCAGATTGACAATTATTTTAGAAAAGGCAAAGGAGGAGAGGAAATAAATAGATAGCAATCAGAGCAATGCCATTGTCTCGCTTGTTCTAAAAGTATTTTTCCTCAAACATGAGATAGGCCTGCACTACTGCTTTATGAGTTTCTACTAGAGAAGTTTCAGAAAACCATGATTCCATTAATGATAGGGTAAATTATCCTCAGGTATTAAGTCATGATTTTCATGAGATTGTTTAACGACTGAACAATCATTTCTATAGTTTACCTTTAATTTAGATTCTGGGTGCCATAGCTTTTATCAAGAGTAGATCACGACAAGTTGGAGTTTTAGTGGCAATGCCCAATTGAGTAATGCACACTAGACGTTCATAACTAACACATATAGGAGTCAACTGTAGTAGTTTTATTGAATCTGAGAAGTAAATTCGTTTTGAGTAGAATAACTAGCCCTGGTACTGGCCACAGCAGGGCTTGCTTTTGTATGCATCCATTGCGAGGGCGTACTGTGACCGCAGCCAAAAACGTGGCAGACACTCAACACATCAACCAAATACCACAGCCTTAGTACGAAACTTTCATTGGCTAATGGAAAGCAAGAAAATACTAGCAGTGCTCTACCAAGAGCCTGCTCATAGTAACACACAGCACAAGTCAAAGTTGTTAGAGTTAGAGCAAAATGGCTCCAACAATATTAATGATACAAAAAGTGCGTGTGTCAAGAAACTAGAGGGGCAAGCCATATCCTTAGGGCTTGAAGATTATAAGATGCAAGCTAAGTCTGCCCACTAATATTGGGGTTTGTCGATTTATCCATGTTGGAAAGCTCAGAAAAACGATTTTTGATAATGTTTTGCAGTTGTTGTAGAGTACACCCAAAATCCCCATGTATCTGGAAATGGGCTTCAGAAACATTAAATCGGTAGTTTGGCTGAGACCACTATTTTAATGGTTTGAATAT
Source organism: Calotriton arnoldi (assembly GCA_963921515.1). NCBI lineage: Eukaryota > Metazoa > Chordata > Amphibia > Caudata > Salamandridae > Calotriton > Calotriton arnoldi. The sequence continues at coordinate 1,712,128 of CAWUFW010003771.1, read as the reverse complement.
GGGGCACTATTAAGCTGAAACCTGGTATAGATGCCCAATGTGAGGAGCAGGAGATCTCAGATGACTAAAATATGTACATAACCACTTGATGTTTATTGCTCTTGATTATCTGTGATCATCTCCCCAATTGATCTGGGATGAAATCAAAAATCAAAACAATCTAAGATTGAGCAGGCTCACCAAGCCCTTTCTCTTGTTTAAATACTTATCAGCCATTACACATTATTTGCATAAAGTGGAACCAAAGAGGGCAAAGGTCTTGCAATTTTAATTGTGGCTTGGCAGGCTACCTTCACCCATTCCTGGGTATCGCCTGAAGGCCAGTCTAAATTCTGCTGCCATTGACCTGGGTTAGAAGAATCAAAGATTCATTTTCTGAATTTTCTACCCTTACACAGAATTCAGCATAAGAAGCGACTGTTGCAAATGTTGAGAAATCTTGGAATTTTTTATTATTGGGCCTTAGGAAGTTGCAATTCGATATTTCAGAGATAATGAATTTTGCCTTCATCGGTTCTATACCTGAACTATCCATCATAGATATATCAAACTACCCCCTTGAAATAGGGATACCTATATGACATGGAGTGTTCAAATACCTCTTGTAAAACTAAAACCTATTTACCGATCCTGTCTGCTTTATTTATTTATATAGTTACAGGATGATTCATTTTCTTATTGTGCTTTTATGCAAGGTGCGAATGAATAAAACACTGGTTCCTTCGAGGTCACTTATACCACATTAGTATTTGTCAGGATAAAATAAATCATGCCTAAAAGAATAAACATAAATTGAAATATACGTTTGACATACTTGAGCACTGAGCAATTACCTACTCTTTATTTGCATCAACTCATGTACTATATTGTTATGTGAATACATATATCAAATGCTTGATAATTATTATTTTGCTGGGCCTTTGCTTAATGATGTATGTTCATTTTTTTAAGGCACAGATTATTTCTGTCCTGGTAAATTTGGATGTGGTATAAATGACCCAGAAGGGTCTACTGTTTGTTCGTTCATATTACATTACTCAGGTTTGTAGGGAAATTGGGCCAGATGTACGACTGCAAGATTTAACGAGTCGCAATTTGCACCAAATTGCGACTCGCTAAATTTAATGTACCAACACAACCGTACCCCAAATAGCGACTCACAAGTGACTCGCAACGCAAAATTGCGACTCGCAAATTGCGAGTCGCACCCAGGTAAGTGAGAAATGAATGCCATATTATGTCACACTCAAGCCAGCACCCCACATGCATGCCCCACACACAGGCCAAACTGCATCTACATGCTCCGGCTACACGATAAAAAAGTCACATTTGGTGCATCATGGGAAATGTAGTACGTGACACAAACATGGCTGTTAGGGACTGACATGAGTTTTGAACATAGTACCACCACAGAGATAGTGACTCAAAACATTTCCTTTATTTTTCCTTTTACAACATAGATACATCTTTGGGAGGAGAACCAAGGGAAGATGACACAGATTCTGAGCAGGAGCAGGGCCAGATGGATGAAGGGCTGGACAAAGTAGGTTGTTCCATGTCATTGGGGAGTGCACAAGCGCTTGACACAACAGCCCCACAGCAGCAAGCAACACCATGTCGCACTCTGGGCACAAGGGGCAGGGTATACCGTTCGACCCAGCGATCACGAAGGCTGCTTCAATCCCGTAGGCACGCTCATGCCAACACTATGGCAGTTAATCCGTCTCCTTTTGCTGGCCTTAAGGAATCAATGCTAAAGGTTCAGCACCCGCAACAGAAACATATCAGGGTGATGAATATGAAGCTGAGCAGGGGATTTGAAAAAATCACACAATTGTCTGACAATCAGGCCCGTATTGAGGGCAAATTTGATGGCATGACTGAAGCTATTGTGCAGCTGTGCACAGAGCTGAAAGAGGACAGAGCACAGAACAGGAGGATGGAGCACAGCAGGTCACATGAAATGTACTCCATGACCAGGGCAATTGGTTGGCTAGCAACGGCCACAACCATGCACAGTAAGCGCACCCTGGCCCTGCAGGTTGAAATGGGCCATTACAGTGGCGATGTAGCAAGGGGCCTACAACAAATCACTGCAGCTGTTGAGGCTAGTCAAACTAGCATGGTAGCTAACGAAGGAGGCACAGACACTGTGGACAGTGAAGTGTCGAGCCGCAACAGTGTTTCCACTGCTGATGCACCAACCCTGTGGAGAAGCAGCAGTTGGCAATCTATGCTCCCAAGTGCCAGATCCACACATGCAGGACATAGGGGCAAAAGATAATTAATTTTAATGTTACGTTCATTTCCCTTTTTGTTGTGGTGAAGTAACCACTTTGCATTTATAATTTGTGTTGTCAAAGTTGTCTGAGATGGACAGGTTGTCCTATAGTCTAAATCAATATGGCCTTAAAATAAAGGCAAATAGCAATACACAGTTTGACTCTCTCTTGTGTAGTTTATTGTGCATATTTGTGAATGTTAATGACGTACCTTGAAAAGTAATGTCTGGCTATGTGGTCCCTGTGCCTTCTCCCCTCTGCTGCTGAGCTTCCCTCGCTTGGTTGGTGGGCTGGGGGTCCAGGCTCTTCATCCCCCGAGTCTGTATCTGACAACTCCATGGGCAGGCCACGCCTGCATGCAATGTTGTGGAGTTTGGCACAGCTTGCCACAATTTTGCAGACTGTCTCAGGCATATCCCGCAAGGCCCCGCCACTCTTCTGTAGACACCTGAATCTTGATTTGAGTATACCAAATGTGCGCTCGATGAGTGACCTGGTGCATTTATGTGCCCTGTTGTATCGCCTTTCATGTGCGTTGGAGAGAGACAGGTACGGTGTGAGTATCCAGGTACGCAGGGCATATGCACTGTCACCTACAAGGAGATGTAAGAATTTGAGACAACATGCAGACAGACATTTATGTCCAAATACATCTCACTGTGGGTGTGGGGATTCATTACCTAGTAGGTATCCTTCATCAAAGTCACCTCTTTCTAATTTCTGGTATAAGCCACTGTGCTTGAAGATGTATGAGTCATGTGTGCTACCTGGAAATTTGGCTACAATGTCTGTGATGATGTGGTTTGCATCACAGACAACTTGGATGTTTAGTGAATGTGTGCTTTTCCTATTACGGAATATATATTCTATGCGTGATGGTGGATATATGGGCACATGAGTCCCATCTATGCACCCTATGACCTGTGGGAATCTTGCTATTCTATAAAATTGCATTTTGGTATTTTCAAGTTCCTCATCATTCCTTGGCAGATAGATGTGTTGATGGATTTGGCCTAGCAGGGCATCTCGGAAATTGTGGAAGAAACGTGAAAGAGCACTCTGTGACACACCTCCAGCCACTGCAATTACGTCTTGATAGCTACCAGTGGCCAATAGGTGGAGGGAGCACAACACCCGAACATGTGTTGCGATTGCATTGCTGCGCTGGGTTCTGCTTTCCAAATGTGTCTTCAGGGTGTCTATGAGGTCTAGGATGACAGTGCTACTCAGCCTGTTCTGTTCATATATCTCTTCCTCCGTCTTCTCAAACAATGTCAGCCTGACTTTGAAAATCCTCTCCTCTCTTCTCCTCCTCTGCAGAGCAGCAAGTATCCGCATCCTCTTCGCTATCACATACAGGGCAGCCATTTTGGAAAGGGTCTGGTGCATTTTGGGACTGTTTTTACAGTTTGAGACTTGTTACCACCTGTTTCAGGTTAGTGATAAATTGCATGCGCAAATGGCCCGTTTTGCACTTAGTCGCCATTTGCGACTACTCCGTACATATTATTTTGCGAGTCGCAATTTGCGAGTCGCAATTTGGTATACGCAAAAAGCGGTCGCTTTTTTTGCGACTCGCTATTCAGTCGCAGGGCAAATTTTTATTTTGCGAGTGCATATCGTACATTGCCTACGGCCATTTTTGCATGCGCAAATCAATTTGCGACCGATTTTGCGCATGCAAAATTGTCGTACATCTGGCCCATTGAATAGGCCCTGTTTTTCTCTTCTTTAGCCCAAGGTGCCACTCATACAAACATTAAATGGTAAAATTCAGAGTAATGATAAAAATATCATAAGGTACAAGAAGGTACCCCCACTCTGCACCAGTCAGCAGGTAGTCCTTTAAAAGTTTCCTGAAACTATTCGAGTGGGAGCAGAGTAAAAAGAGGTAGAGAGGTTGGTCTAGAGGTCGGAAAACAGACAGAATTGTGAACCAGTATGAAGAGAACGAGAATGTATTTATAAAGAGTTCAATGAGCGTAGATAAGGTGAAGTGAGGGAGTATAAATATCATGAAGACCATACAAAGATAACAGATTCTAAGCTGCCTAGTAGTCGGAGGCCACTGAAGCTGTGCCCGTAGGGAGGATATAAATACGATAGTTGAGAGAAAAGAAAAGATGAATACTGAAGTTTTTAATAGATTAGAGCAGAAAAAGGGAGATATTTAGGAAGACGAATGTAAAGTGAAGAGCAATAGTTAATGCAAGAAAAAACCCCTTTGAAGAAGCAGTTTGAGAAACGAAAAAGGAATAAAAACTTTGATTTTACAGATGTTAGATGAAAGCGACAATTCTTGAACACATATAACAGTTGTTCAGAAAAAATTGAAAGACAAGTAGAAAATGATTCCAAAATTCCTAGCTGAGGGCAAAACCTGAATAGTGAATCGAAGAAAAGAGAACAGGAGAAGCGGTAGTTGTAGCTGAAGAAGCAGGAAAAAAAGGACAATTTCAGTTTTTTTAGGGTTGAGTATTAAAAATGCAACAGCATACAGTTTTCAAAAGCAGAAAGACAGGCAACAATCTGTTTATGAAGAGAATTGGAAAGTGAGAAATAGATCTAAGAATTGTCAGCATATAAGTATGAATTAAAGCCAAAAGAGAAATTACACAGAATGTAGAGGAATAGTATAGATGGAAAACAGAAGTGGGCAATGCCCGGAGGCCTGGAGCATACCATAGAGCGCAAAATGGGAAGAGGATACCGCCCTTTTCCAGGATACTAAGAAGGGGCGGTTAGTGATAGGAAAAGAGCTGTCAAAAAAAAATATATATGTTCCAATATTTTAAGGGATGAACTAAAGCAGAGAAATAGAGACAAAGTTAGAAAGATCATGAGTAGCATGTGTACGATTTTTAAGTAACAGAAGATCCATATCAGCTCTGAAAGAAGTAACTATAACTCGCGCCCGAGGGGTACGGCCAAGCAAGATGGATGAACGCAGCAGGGCCGGCTTTAGAGGCTGTGGCGCCCTGTGCGACAATCTTTGTTGCCCCCCCGTCCCTAAATAACCATAACTTTTGTGTTGAGTTGTATGGTTTCTCAACCACATACACATATTATATATATACATGATACATTTATGCTCAAATATCATGTAAATGAAATAAGGATTAGATGGGGAACAGATATTACGACATCATCAGTCAAATATAACTTTTATTTCATAGCCTAAAACAATATACATATCTTGTTTATGTAATTATTAACATTTTCTAACTTTGACATTCCCTTGTAAATATGCCCCTCAGTTTGGTGTGTGTGCAAATCCTGCATTGCCGATCCCTGGTGAGTTTCATTACTCCTGCTGAAACAAGGCCAATGGACGTACCAATGGGTGAGGCAGACTGGCCTCAAGGGTCCTGTAACCTCAGTGACAGAGTCACTGTTGCTCTAGGGTGTGCTGCTTCGTAGGCCTGCCCGCCAGACTGGAGGTGAACTTGAGTATGGATGGTGATAGACAGGCCTTCAAGGTGCTAAGACACCAGGGCTTCTAAGATTTAGCTGGGCCTTCTAATGTCTAGCATGGGAATGTGCTCCCTCAGGAGAGTGGTCTGGTGGGCTGTTCATGAAGGCTGAACCTAGTTCCTAATTTGGCAGCTCTGGCCATAGTGCCACATCCTCTCCCCCACTGAACACCATACTGTCCGCCTGAGAGAAACTCGCACTGCCTTCAGCTACAACCCAATAGTGCCCTGCAATAAACACATGGATGCGACTCAATTCAAATTATTCACTAGACAAGAGTGATATGCTGCCTAAAATATTTTTTAAAAAAGGGGGGTACATATTGGAAAAAGCAAACCCTCATAGGGAATGCAAAATTAAGTAAAGCATGTGAAACTTAAGCAGAACACTTTTACACTCATTATTCAGAAATCAATGCATGTTTTTACCTGAAAAGTGAAGGACATGACTACAGGGCCTGGAAGGAACCTGTTTCAATGTCCATTGTGTATATCCTTACAAAACGTGAGCAGTATGGTTTAAAAAGACCACATCCCTGAACACAGAGCAGCGGCACACATTTTATAAACTAAAATAAGGAAAACAGCTGATAAGGATCACATTAAACGTTTACTACTCCATTTATCAATCAGGTATGGCAGTACTTCCAGGCATTGTGCACTTCCCCACCCAGGGAAAACAATACTGTTCTAAGACGAGAAAACAAAAGTAGCGCTTCACTGGCAAACTTTTTAAAGTGGCGCTAATTGTGTTTCGGTGTGAATAAAACCAATCTGGCCACTTTGCGACTGCTCTGTCATGCTTTATTTAGTTATTTATTTCTTTTTCGTATTTTGAACCTTTTTTTCTCTTCGTCCCGAGGCTGCACTTTGGAACAGAAAAATGTCAGAAAAAGACATTTCCAGCAAAAGTGTTTTTTTCTTTTTTGGATCCATTTCACAGGGAAACAAATGAAGGAAAGTAGAGGAAACAAAGGGTAAGAGACGTTTATTGAAGTAATGGTTTTCAGCAAATGAGGAGCAGTGAGAGAGAGACAGAAAGAGAGGGAAAAAGAGTAAGAGGAAGAAAGAGGGGGGCATCTGACAGTGGCAGAGCAAGAGAAGTGGAATGGTTGGTTGGTCTTCCGAGTGGCTTAGTCACGCCAGCAGGTTTATTAAGGTAGGATTAGCGATCGAAGTGTCCACTAACCATTCCACAGACTTAGTAATGTTTAATTTAGTCTCATATTTTCAGAATCGAAACATTTTCAGTTCTGATTATTCACAATGAAATCGTTATTTATCTGATACTACTAACAAGCATTAGCAAACCCATTAGGTCTGCCTTGTTTTAGCCATATGTTCATTGTCCTATGATATGTTTGAATGCCGTAGCAGAAAACTCAAAAGAAAGGCACTCAAATACTGACTGATCAAATGGTGCACCATGCGAAACAAAGGATTTAAGTTAATGTTTTAACCCACGTCTTAACTGCATAGATCGCGCCTCTCGGATACGAAGCAGGTGATGAATGGCAGTGGATGGCAAGAACACAAATTAAAGCTTCGCTTCTCGAGTAATAGGAAATGCAGAACAACTGTACCAGGATACAACCTGGGAGCCTCACGATTAACACAAAGTTAAAAAACTTACATTCTCCAATGCCCGGGCCAGGACTCTGCCAGTACAGTGATATTTCTGCGAGCAGGTCGGGCAAAGTCCTTGCAAACTTTTAATGTTCATGTGCAAGGTGCCTAGAATCCAGAGCCTGTGATATTACGGTGGTTAAGCACACATAATGGTGTTTCACCCAGCGTCGCAAGAGTAAACAGTCTGCAAAACACTAAGCAAAAGTGTTTCTTTCTTTTTTAGATCCATTTCACGGGGGAACAAATGAAGGAAAGTAGAGAAAACAGAGGGTAAGAGACGTTTATTGAAGTCCTGGTTTTCATCAAGTGAGGAGCAGCGAGAGAGAGATAGAAATAGAGGAAAAAGGAGTAAGAGGAAGAAAGAGGGGGGGCAGCTGACAGTGACAGAGCAGGAGAAGTTGACACTTCGACCACTAATCTTACATTAATAAACCTGCTGGGCACCTAGGGATCTTACGCGCAACAGAAGCAGGCTGCAGCATAGGCCAACCAGCCCTTGCCTTGACACTCCCGACGCCTCCTCCACTCTCAAACTCCACAGCACTCCAGGGCCCGTCATTGTTAGCACTTTAGCACGCTACCAGATTGACGGCCCTGGGACCAAACAAGCTAGTTTGCATCCTCAGGTGGTGGCAACACTGCGCATGGGCGGGCATACGCGCGCCTTGCGATCTGTTTAATACTGTTATCTCCTATTTCTACGAAGATTAACATCGTGGAAAAGAGAAAGGGACAACAGTGTTCATCAGTGCAGGCTTTTCGGAAATACAACTGCCGCCGATTTCAGAGCACGAATGGTGCCCCCCTGACCTTGGCACCCAGGGCGGTGGCACCGCTCAAAAGCCGACACTGGATGAACGAACATGAGTCTAGTGCGCTCCCCCGCCCTAAGCTATAATTCTGCAACTTCCTTCCCCCTAAATCCTGAAGTGGCACTCGGAATTATCAGACAGACTCACCTAGACACCCGATGAAGCAGTGGCGTTGATATTTTGGCTGTAATGTGCAGGAGCTGCGTGTTGGAGGGATCGGCAAGTTGAGGCCTGCTGTTTTTCCCCCAGCTGAGTCTCTGGCTGCGGTGGCTGCCACTGAAGCATGTGATACCCAGAGGGAGCTTGGTGCACGGTTGAGGGCTCCCTCCTGCCCTGAGTGAGCCACACTCGAGGAGCTGGGAGGACTGCTTGCTTCCCCACGGGACCGGGATGGTAGAAGAGTTGGCCATTTTGGTCTTGGCTGGTGCCATGGATTCACAGGCCTTCAGGGTGCTGAAGGATCTTAGTGACACTATTTAGGACCCCCCCCTCATCATGGCCAGGCAGCTCCCCGGGGGGACACCTGTTTGCCTGGAGTGACTTGACTGCTAGCCCCCAAGGAGCCTAGATTTATATAGCAGCAGCTATTGAGTTGGGCTGGGCCTGGGTGATTGCAGCTGAGCAAACACAAGGAGATGATGGACGGAGCGCTGAAACTTTTTAGACACTCACCCCCAGTCACAGATCTGGGTTGAATCCATCATCGTTCTTTAGCTCACTTCGTCACCCCAGTTCAGACACAGCTATATGCAAATCAGTCTTGACCCTGTGCCTCATGGGAACAGTGCAGCAAGAACTGCCAAGCCGTGTCTTCCCTGGACCGGAAACAAGCATCCTGGGACCGGTTTCGGACTGAAATGACAGTGTGACAGGGATATGTTCGCCTGCAGCATTTGGCTGAGGGTGTGCACGCCTTCCCCTTTGCCTTCCAACACGGGTGAAGAACATCTGGTCGAGAGCTACCAGACATCAGGGATCATGGATCTGTAGTCTAACTCAAAAGTAAGGTGGATACCCACCTCGCACTCCTCAGGGCAACACAATACACGCAAGGTATGTCCCAGCATCTCGCGCGACAGGACAGCACCCCGACAACTGGGGACTTTGGAAACTCCCAGGGCAGAACTGAGTTCAGCCACACAGGGCTCCTGTGCTGTATTGGAGGGGATGATTGACTCAGTGTCAATTGAGGTCAATTTGCTTCGCACTGACTTACACACAGGAGCTGATAAGGTCAAGACTGCAGAGCAATCCATAGATACTCTGCAACAGGAAGTTCAAACCCTCAAAGATCAAATGTCTAAAATGTTGGCAGTGACAAAAAACATTAAAGGTCAGGGCGGAAGACACTGAGGGGTGCTCAGGCAGCAGCAACTTGCGATTGCTGGGTTTCCCGGAGGGAGTGGAGAGAACCGTTCCGGAGAGTTTCCTGGAACAATCGATCCAACAAACACTAAAACTGCCGGTGCTATTGCAATGTTCATCATTGAGAGAGCGCACAGAGCGCAGGTGACTGCCTTCGTCCCGTCACCGTTCCCTCCCTCCCAGGGCATTCATAGCCAGGGTTTTCAGTTATAAGGATAGAGATACTATCCTCTCTGTGGCCCATGAGGCTGGGATTGTCCAATATGAAAACCACAAAATCGCTGTCTACCCTGATCAGACCAGGAAGGTTTAGGCATGGAGAAAGACTGTTATCAGGGTTAAGCAAAAATTCAGAGCGCTGAACCTACCATATATGTGGTTATATCCAGCTTGACTTAGAGTAGTGGCGCAGGGTCAGACCTACTTCTATGAGCGTCCGGAGGAGGTGTGGTTCTGGCTAGAGCGGCGGTATGGGGTCCCCGGTTCAGAAAATGGAACCCATAGGCCACATTCCAGCAGAGAGAAGAGGAGTGGTCATTGGCAGGGACCCAGGGCCTTGTTGCAACATCGTGATACAAGACAACCACTGACGCCATGAGTACTAGTGCAGGGAGATGGCACACTGACTGTGGAGGGAGCCGTGGCAACGCTGGGGTATCAGTCTGGAGAGGAGTCCCCATATCCTGTGGAGGGTGTTATTGGAGACCTTGATGATGCCTACAGAATAGACTGTACAGCAATGGAACTGTGTGGACTATGCCCTGTACTCCACCTGGAGACTGGGTGGGCAGTTGCCTAAACCCCCCCCTCCCTCCCTCGGCATGAGGGAGTAGAGCAGGAACTTGAATTGGTTTGTAATGGTATTTTCAATTGCTAATGTAACTTGGACGCAGAGCATGTAAGGCACTTGTTAACTCTATGATTACTTGTTATTAAGGGCATACATACTAGGGACAATTGGAGCAGCCGGGGTGGGCCTTCCTTGTGACGCCTTGACCATTCCAGGTTTGGAGGTGTCGAGGGAGGGACCTTCCTCTGCATACTCTATTTCATAGCATAACAGTTTCATAAGTACTGTGGGTGTTGAGTTTTTCTTATTTTTCTTTTACCACTGGACTTGGAGGGGAAGGGGTAGATGGGCAGGCATATTGTTGAGATGTTTACTAGTGTTTACCTGGGGAGGGAGGGATTGAAGGGGGGTTGAGGTTGGCAGTTCAAATTATTACATAACTGTGACACTATGTATGCCGGCTCACTGTTACAACACTGCAGGAGGCCTGGGTGGGCTGCAAGATTTGAGAGGATGGGTAGTGGGGTAGACTGCAGCCTGGTGGGCAAGGCTCCATGGTCCTATGACTGCAGATAGGTATAACTTCCTTACCTGGAATGTCTGTGCTAGGAACACATATGTGAAACAACACAAGGGTACTCCAATTTCTACGCCGACATAACATGCACATAGCCTGCTTGTAGGAGACGCACTTGAAAGATGTTGTGAAGCTAAACAAGAAATGGAGGGGACAATTGTTCTCCTCTATGTACTCAACATTTGCCAGGAGGGTTTTGGCTAACGTAGATATCATCTACAGCAGGAAGTGTTCAACCGATGGGAACTCGGTGTCCTCAATCTCTATGCACCAAATATAGATGATGGGGACATTTATTTGCAGATCCTGGACCTATTTTCAGACTGCCTCGGAGTTCCGACTCTCTGGGTGGGAGATTTTAACTGCATATTAGATGGCACCCTTGATAAGCATTCCCCAAGGCACAATTTGAAACCTCGCATGATGGCTACATTGCAACAAGTCATGCTTAATACAGGTAGTGTTGATGTGTGGAGAGAACTTTAGCCGACGGACAAGGTATATTCATGTCACTCGACACATCACATGTACAGCAGGCTAGACTGAATACTGGTGTAAGGGGACATACTAACCCAAGTTGGAAAAGGCCCAGTACCTAGCACGTTATTAATCATATCACTCCCCATTGAGGGTTGACTTCATCTGGGGCAGCGGAATATGGGACTCCTTTACTCGGAGGTTGCCGTCTGGGATATTGTTGGACCGGAAATGCAGGGACAACCTCACCCTACAAATAGAGTCCTATCTGAAAACCTATTGGTGATCTACTGCCACCAGCGGAAATCAATGAGAGGCTTTGAAAGCGGTGGCTCAGGGGGTGTGCCTGGGCAAAGTATATGGATTCAAGCAACAGCTAAGGAAAGATCTAACTACACAGGAATCACTACTGGTTGACCTACAATACAGAGAGGCGAGGGGGAAGGGGTAGGAGTAGCACTGAGAGAGGCAAGGAGAATCCTTGGGGAAACGGCCAACAGGCTAGGCGGATTGTCAAGAAAGGAATACAGGCAGTGGTTACACAGGGAGGACGATAAACCTGGAAAGCTCTCAGCCTGGATATTAAACAGTGAGAAAGGGGCCTCACTGGTGTTGCTCCTGCAGCAAACTGGATGAGGGTAGAGTTACCACACAGGCCGAAATTAACCTAGTGTTCAAGGACCACCTAAGCGAGTTGTAACAGAGTGTTGCATCTGTGACCCCAGAAGATATCACAACCGTCCTGGCAGATATGGAGCTCCTGCAGGTCCTGGGGCCACTCTGGGAGGAACTTGAGGCAGACATCTTTGGACGAGCTGCGGGAGGCCATGGGAGCACTATCCAGAAATATGGGTCCTAGGAGTGATTGCTTTCCAATAGACTTCTACCAATTACTTACATCCCTACTGTCCGAGGATTTGTTGGAGGTTTTTATGGCAGCATGGGCTCGGGGAGAGCTCCCCCCGTTCATGAAGGAGGGCTTCATATACATGATACTGAAGCCTGGAGGGGATCCAGCAAAGATCACTTCCTATAGGCCTTTAACTATGATTAACTCTGATGCCAAGGTCCTTTGTTAGGTTCTGGCAATTCGACTACGGAAAGTGATTGGCCAGTTGATCCACAAAGATCAGTGTGGATTTATACCTGATTGCAGCTTGGCTCTTGATCTGAGGCATCTAACAGAACTATGGCACTTGGTGCGCAACAGCAACAAGGAATTGGTTGACATTGGTGGACATTGCCAAAGCCTTGGATACTTTGGAATGGCCATACCTAACTGAAGTGTTAAACCAAATGGGATTCAGCAGGACCTTCTGTGCCTGGGTTAGCTTACTTCACATGAGCCCAAGGGTTTGAATTCGCAATAGCAGGGGGATGTTGGAACCCTTCAGGATACAGCGCGGCACTAGACAGGGCTGCCCACTGTCCCCCCTCCTGTTCGCCCTGGCCCTCGAGCCACTTGCTATAAAGCTTCGGTGGGCACTCAGAAGCTGGGGGTTCACTAGGGAGCTACCACACACGTGCTCTCACTCTATGCCGATGAAGCTTTATCTGCAGAGGCCGGAGGAATCAGACCCTGCAGTGATGGTTTGGTGACGTGGCAGGGCTAGGACCTAACAGGAACAAGAGTATTCTGTTCCCCTCGGCTCTCTAGCACGGACCCCAGAGGACTGCCTCCTGGACCTGGGCCTTTCCTGGGAAACAGACAAATTCAGATACTTGGGTATTCCACGCCATAAATCTGAGATTTTATTCCATGCCATAAATCTGAGATTTTTACATTAATAGACAATAAACAATTGGACATCTTGTTTCTAACTGAAATTCGGCTCCTTAATTACTCAACACCTGACATTAATCAAGCGCTCCTCCTGGATATTATATGTGCAGGAACGATCGTACACATAAAAGTGGTGGGGGTATTGCCATCATATTAAAATATGCCTATACATGTTCGGATAACCCCCTTACCAAACCAGACTGAGAAAATCTGGGATTCACCATCAATCTTTCTTCTACTTTTTCCTTCTTGGGAATCTTAATATATAGACCTCCCGGCCCATGCACCAGGTTTGTGGAATCCCTACCAGAGATAGTGACTTGCCACGCCACGGAAAAAACACATTTTACCTTGTTAGGGGATCTCAACATCCATTTCGAAGAGACCAATAATCTCACGGTCTCTAGTATCCTGCAAGACCTAGAAAGTCTGCTACTAACACAAAGGGTGCAAGGGCCCACTCATGACAATGGTAATCTCCTAGACCCGGTGTTTAGTAATGAGTCCAATCTAAAAATTAGAGGTCTCTGTCCCATGATTTGGACAGACCACACCTTTATTTCATTCACCCTAGAGGTTACTTTCCCATTGCCACACATTAAGGACCCTTCTGGTCAAGGTCGTAGATGATCAAAACTAAACAAAGAATCCTGGTCATTGGCTCTGGCAGTGACCAGACCTGCACTAGGGAAGGACCCTCTCAGCAGCAAATGCCATAATAAATGAGTGGATCAATAACTCATTGAATTATAACATTCCCATTTCCACTGTAAAAAAGGGAAATAAAGAGAAATCAGAACCATGGTTTAATACTCACCTGGTCGCCCTAAAAAAGGGTGTAAAAAACTAAAAAGAAAACAGAGACATAAATACGATAAAAACGCACAACTTGACTATTGGCTGGCCACCCGACCGTATCATCAAGAAATTAAAAAGGCAAAGTCTTCATATTATGAAGATGCAATAATTATGACAGCAAAAGCCCCAAGGGAGCTAATCCGTATTGTGATATCCCTTATTACCCCTAAAGCTGAAAACTCAATGCCTATTCTCTCAGAAGCTTGCTGGAATGCACTTACAGCCTACTTTCAAGACAAAGGGGTCGATTCCGATTCGGGCCGGAAAAAGCACCAACCGACTCGGATCCGGAAATAATACCGACCGACACGTACCCGTGGCGCACGACACGCCAAGTACGATGCAAGGCGCGAAAAATCCGACCGACACGTACCTAAACCAAGTCGACCGACCGAGCCGCACGGAAAACAGCAATCCGGCCGGAAAAACACGCGAATCCAACCGACCGACACGCACCCGGAACAAATCCGACCGAAACGTACACGCGAACTCCAAACCGCAAAGTACGATGCAAGGCACGAAAACCACGAGCGAGTCGGACGGAGGACAAGCCGTACGACCGACACGCATACAAAACCGAGCCGAAGCAACACAAAACACCGCGACCGACGCGTACGCAGCATAGAAAACTGCACAAACACAGCGTGAACGAAACGGAGAACACCGTACGAGACTAATGCAGGGTCCGACTCGGTCACAAGAACGTTTCCAACATACACAAACAGCACAAAGGAAAAATCACCCCAAAAAAGGCCAAACAAGCAATTACCAAGCCAATAAATACTGGGGGGTGGGGACAGAGAACAAAGACACACCCACAACTCCACCTATATAAAGGACACAAATCACAACCATGAGCCTTTGCAAATGCCATTCCACTGCCAGCACCCAAGAGAAAGCAACCACACACCCACAGCTCATCCCTCACACAAGCCACACACCATCAGCACACCAACAAATACCTACCTCACATACACCCAGCAAAACACACACTCACACACCCTCACCTGCACACCAACACACACATCACTCACCATCACCATGCCCCCCAAGAAGAATCCCAAGTTCCTAGATAGTGAATTGGAAGTCATGGTAGACGAGATCCTCAGGGTGGAGCCACAGCTGTTTGGCACACTGGTCCAACAGACCCCCATGTCGCAGAAAACCAAGATGTGGGAGAGGATCATCAACAGGGTGAACGCACAATCACCATGTCGGCGCACAAAGACCGACATCCAGAACAGGTGGTATGACGTGCGCAGGAGGGTACGGGACATGCTGAAGAAAGACTACATCAACAGCCAATACACCGGCAGTGGCCCTCCTGCCAAGCCAATATACCTCAGGCCCTGGGAGGAGAAGGTGCGGGCCATCCTTCCGCCAGTGAGCGTATATGGACTAGAGGACATCCCAGAGCCTGGTGAGTACACAACAAATGTACACAATATACTGCCACAAAACACACACATCACTGTCAAGGGGAGAGTCAAACCATGCACTCATAGCAATTACACAGCAACCAGAACAGAATAATCCCAAAATGTGTATGTCAGTCAGATAAACACAACACATGC
This sequence comes from Calotriton arnoldi, assembly GCA_963921515.1. NCBI lineage: Eukaryota > Metazoa > Chordata > Amphibia > Caudata > Salamandridae > Calotriton > Calotriton arnoldi. Next base: position 1,696,508 of record CAWUFW010003771.1, on the reverse strand, counting down.
CATCAAAAAAGTCACATCCAACTGTGCCAACACATGTACAAACACAACTACAACTACAGCTAGGCAGTGGCACAAATAGAACTAACAAACACATCCAGACATGTAGCCACCACAACAACACCAACACACAGTGAAGACCACTCAAAGGAAGGAATTCTGTGTATGCTGGCCAAGTCAGTGTAGCCAATAGCATCATGGGAGTCGCAGTCACACATATTGCCCCCCACAACTGTCCCATCAACACCACCATGAACCATGCTCACATCACAGGAAGTGGAGAAGGACTCACAAGATGGCTGACACTGGCTACTGCTGTGGGGAGCACAAGGCCCTGCTGGCAACTGTGCACCAACAAACAGCAGGACACCACTGACTGACATCCTGAGAAACAACTTACACTCCCTGCAATGCAAGCACGTTCCATGGTGGGATATCTGGCTAGCTGGGTGGGAAGGAGGACTTGCAGCACTGTCCATAGTCACAAGCACCTCCCCTCACACCCCCCAACACAAACTCCACAGAACCCACCTGGTAGAATGCAATGCCCCCCATCCTAACACAAGATCCCACAAAGAACCACCACCCTGGGTTATGTTGTGTGAAGCACAGGGACACTCTTGGGACCTCTAGCCAAACAACTGCCAGGACAACACTCCCAGCCATCCTGTCAGCACAGCCAGCCCACCCCACAGGGAAGCAGAGTCAAAAGGAAGGAAGCATGGGCATGCTGGGAAGGGGGAGGAGGCAATAGCATGATGGGAGTCGTAGTCACAGCTCTACATCCCCCACCACATAGCCCAGCAAGCTCACACTCACGCATGCACATCCCACAGAGAGTGGAAAGGCCCATCAAAGATGTCTGACACTGTTGCTGTGTCGTGGGGAGCACAAGGGCATGCTGGGTACTGCACACCAACCAACAGCAGGACACCACTGTCAGCCATCTTGCCATTGCTCTCACACCCACACACACTGAACTCCCCACAAAAGCAAGTAAGTATGGGAATGCTGGGAAGTGGGGTGGAGGCAATAGCATGATGGGAGTCGTAGTCACAGACATAGCTCACCCCCACAACTGTCCCATCAACACCACCCTGAACCATGCTCACATCACAGGAAGTGGAGAAGGATTCACAAGATGGCTGACACTGGCTACTGCTGTGGGGAGCACAAGGCCCTGCTGGCAACTGTGCACCAACAAACAGCAGGACACCACTGAATGACATCCTGAGAGACAACTTACACTCCCTGCAATGCAAGCACGTTCCATGGTGGGATATCTGGCTAGCTGGGTGGGAAGGGGGACTTGCAGCACTGACCATAGTCACAAGCACCTCCCCTCACACCCCCCAACACAAACTCCACAGAACCCACCTGGTAGAATGCAATGCCCCCATCCTAACACAAGATCCCACAAAGAACCACCACCCTGGGTTATGTTGTGTGAAGCACAGGGACACTCTTGGGACTTTTAGCCAAACAACTGCCAGGACAACACTCCCAGCCATCCTGTCAGCACAGCCACCCCACCCCACAGGGAAGCAGAGTCAAAAGGAAGGAAGCATGGGCATGCTGGGAAGGGGGTGGAGGCAATAGCATGATGGGAGTCGTAGTCACTGATATTGGTCACCCCCACAACTGTCCCATCAACACCACCCTGAACCATGCTCACATCACAGGAAGTGGAGAAGGACTCACAAGATGGCTGACACTGGCTACTGCTGTGGGGAGCACAAGGCCCTGCTGGCAAATGTGCACCAACAAACAGCAGGACACCACTGAGTGACATCCTGAGAGACAACTTACACTCCCAGCAACGCAAGCACGTTCCATGGTGGGATAAATGACTGGCTGGGTGGGTGGGAAGGAGGGCCGGCTGGCAACCAAACACAACCAATGCAGACCATGTTCACACCCCAGAAAATACATAGATATGCCCAAATAATGCAGGACAATGTGCCACACCAATATCAACCCCTGACTGTGACGACTTAGGACAATGCAATGTACAGGCCCGCACCCAGAGGCACAGTCACAACTGTCATGTGTGTCAACCATTGATGCCTGCAGAAACATAACATACATTGTTTGTGTCTCCCAAAAACAGGTGATGATGGGGACACAGCAGCAGACGCTGAGGAGTCCCAGTCCCAGGCTCAAGAGGATGCCGAGCTCACTGGCGTCGTACAGCCTCTGTCCTCCTCGGACGATGAAGAACAACCTGGCACATCCGGTGCAAGTCAACATGCAGCACCAGCAGGACCACCAGCTGCAGCACCAGCAGGACCACCAGCTGCACCCCCTGCACCCACCCCTCCAACGACTGTCACCACGAATACCATCCCTGCCGACATGGACAGAACAAGGAGCAACACCAGCACAGGGACCCTGGACCAACCTGGGGCCATGGACACCACCACCACCACCAACCCCCAAGGTGGACCAGGGTTATCTGTGCGTGCCACTGCACACACTGCACATGTCAGCAGGGGTGGTGGGAGGGGTGGGAGACAGAGGTCGCTGCTTGCAGATGTTGCTGGTGTGCATGATGACCCACAACTGGTACGCATAGCTGATGCGTACCAGTCCAGCACCGGAGACCTCAGCCAGGTAGTGGGGCTCCTCAGAGACATGAAACAGCAGCAGGCTGCCCATCATGCCCGCTTGGACTCCCACATGTCCCACGTGGAGTCACACATGTCCCGTGTGGACTCACACATGTCCCGCGTGGAGTCCAAGTGGGATGCACTGCATGAGATGACGGCGGTGCACAGGGACATTTTACAATGCCTCCGCCAGATGAACAGCAAACAGTCCACACCTCCCTGTGTGCCAACAACATCTGGTGCCGAACAAACTGCAACTGCCACAGGGAGGGAGGAGGACTCTGGCGGAGAGTCCCCTGCACCGCAACAGCCTGTACTTGAGGGCCCCCCCCAAGAAGAGGGGTCGTCCGAGGAGGGAAAAGTGAGAGGCCGATGGCCAAGCGCAACTCCCAGGAAGCCTGAACCTGTTCTGGATGTTCGCCTTTGTGCACAGACTGTTCACCCTGTTGACGGCAACACTACTCTCACACATTGCATGGGGAGTACAAGTTGGACCAATGTGTCAGACAACTGTGGCCCCGATACTGGGGATCCTGTCTACCAGGACTTTCAATTCACCTAGGAACTTGGGATTGCAAGATTTATGTACAGCACTACCCATCCTATGCACTATTAACACAAATGTATCACAATAAACACACTAATACACCATACTTGCCTCTGTCGTGATTCCAACGTGGGTGCTGTTATGGGGATGATGAACTGCAAAATTACACTGTGTATGCGAACTGCAACAGCAAGGACAACACAGGCATGTGAGTACAGGCAACGTGACACACATGAGGGAGACACACCACCAGGGCTACACAACACATACACACCTAGGCCATCTGACTCATTGCCTACACTGATGTTGCCAGGGAAGACGGTGCAATGCACAGACACCACACCCATTCCCAGTTGTAGTCAAGTAGCCCACAGGTGCAGTAAGCAAATGGCAGTCAAATGTGTGACCACAGACAACGCACATCACAAAGTGAAGCACAGGTTTATTACACAGTTGCAACATGCCGTAACCACTACAGATGCAAGGTAATCCCACCTGGCAGTGGGCACACAGTCAACAACTGTAGACGGAAGGAAGTCCATGGGTGTGGCGCACATCACCTGTAGGGACACAACAGCTACCAGCCTGGATGTGCAATCACGTCGTCGTTGGACACAGTTGACCAAACGAATCTGAAAGTACCCTGTGAAGGACAGAAATGACACACAGTCAAAAGCAATGGAGTACAGGACAGAACAGCAAAACTCATGCACAATACATGTTACAAGATACCCACCCAGAACCAAGTTAGCATGTCAACACTGTTGGGGAGTACAGCCCACCTGTTACCACACATCGCAACACACATCCAGTCAAGTAGCCCATGGACACACTCCAACAGCACCAGAGCACCACCCACACATCATGCCAACTCACATCATTGACATGACACCTCAGGATACTCAAATTCAGCTAAAGAAGTTGGTGATGAGCTGTGTGCGGACATCACCATCATCATCATCATCATCATCATCGTCACTGGCATCGTGGTCCAGGCCAGGATCCTCCACAGGTGGCGGATGTTGGTCATTGTCATCCTGGATGAGAGGCAACTCCTTCCGCACTGCCAGGTTGTGGAGCATGCAGCAGACGATGATAATCTTGCACACTTTCGCAGGGGCATATGGGAGGGACCCTCCGGTCTTGTCCAGGCAGCGGAAGCGGCTCTTCAGGAGACCAAAGGTCTGCTCAATCACTCTCCTGGTCCGACCATGTGCCTCATTGTAGCGCATCTGGGCTGGTGTCACAGGGTTCCTGAGGGGTGTCAGCAACCACGGCATGTTGGGGTATCCCGAGTCACCTACGGACAGACAAGTGCACATTAGCTGACTTGGAAAAGTGGGCGGAATACTACAGATCAGATCACACACAATGGCACAAAGTCAGTACACACCGACAAGCCAGGCACGCTGGTTCTGCATCTGTGCCATCATCCTGGGGATGCGACTACTCCTCATCACAAAGGCATCGTGTGCTGAACCAGGGAAACGGGCACACACGTGTGTGATGGTCATGTCTGCAAGACACACCACCAGTGCATTGACCGAGTGGTAGTGCTTGCGGTTCCTGTAGGCCTGCTCCTGGGCCTGTGGTGGTACCAAAGCCACATGTGTCCCATCAATGGAGCCAATGACATGCGGCATCCTCCCCAGGGCATAAAAGTCACTCTTCACGTCAGTGAGTCGTCGCAGTCTAGGGAAATAGATGTACCGGTTCAGGAAGAGCAACATTGCCGCCAAAACATCGCGGAGCACACGGCTCAACATGGTCTGTGATATCCCACCAGCAGTCGCCACAGTATGTTGGAAGGTACCAGTGGCAAAGAAGTGTAGGGCTGCCATCACCTTCACCTTGGGGGTCAGCGCTGTAGGATACGGCCGGCCAGGCTGCAAATGTGGGGACAACTGCACTGCCAAATCCTCAATCAGCTGCCTGGTGAAGCGGTACCGTCGGATGCTGTCCCGTTCCACCATCGTTGCCAGGTCTGGGAATGGTCGATGGACAGCAGGAGCCCTGCAGTGCAGAGGAGAAGTAAGCAAGATTGTCAGTCACCCCACATATGCGGGATTGAACACACTCAAGATCCCAACATACATCATTATGAGGCACAACTACATGAAGTGTGCAGTACCGGAAGGACATGTATGGTACATACATGGCCAACACCTGTCAACACGGTCCAACAGGTGGCATCAATTAGTCCCAGGTTGGCCCATTGGATATCATGAGGCCGTGTCACAGTTCCCATCTCCTGCTGCCGTGTCACAATAACCCTCCACAGTGACATGTGAGGACAGATGTGCCCCAGGCACCACAGCTCAATGACAGGTACATTCCCAGGGACCCTGTAATGCCACATGGACACTGGCATTACATGGAGTATCATGTATACACCACAGCAAAACAACCATGACCCCCACAGGTAGTGGCCCCACTTGCCACGGCAGGACAGACATGGACGTCTGTGACACACACACGCACAACATCAGAGTCCATGCACACACAACGTGGATGTGGAGACTGTCTCCCATTGTGCACATGAAATCAGAGACATTGTAAACACTACATGCACAAAGACTGTGGAGGACCATCACTATTGTGCCACTGGGACACCCTGGCTCAAACATACCGTCCCACATGGGACTCACGGGGTATGTGACATGACATACACATACACCACCGTGAAATGTGACCATGGCACATGCACAGATCTGAACAGTTGCACATCACAGTGGTCATGTACACGTAACACCCAGGATCCTGTCCCCATGAACACGTGCACAGCCTGGGGGTGGCTGCCCACAGGTGACACCCACAGGACAACATGTACACCAACATACACACAATAGGAAATGCAGCCTTACATGCCTTATGATAAAGTTTGGACAGGCTGTCGTGATGTAGGTGTGCCCCTCACTCCCTGGGAGCTATCTGTGGCTGGCATATGTCCATCTGAGACAGGCATGCTGACATATGCCAGTCACATGTACAGTGATGCGTTGTACTGCAATGGACCGATCGGTGCCTCCGGCCGGCCCATTGCATTCAATGTGTGCGGGTACGCGTTGTACCCCTGTGCGCGTTGTACTGCAATGGACCGATCGGTGCCTCCGGCCGGCCCATTGCATTCAATGTGTGCGGGTAGGCGTTGTACCCCTGTGCGCGTTGAACTGCAATGGACCGATCGGTGCCTCCGGCCGGCCCATTGCATTCAATGTGTGCGGGTACGCGTTGTACCCCTGTGCGCGTTGTACTGCAATGGACCGATCGGTGCCTCCGGCCGGCCCATTGCATTCAATGTGTGCGGGTACGCGTTGTACCCCTGTGCGCGTTGAACTGCAATGGACCGATCGGTGCCTGCGGCCAGCCCATTGCATTCAATGTGTGCGGGTACGCGTTGTACCCCTGTGCGCGTTGAACTGCAATGGACCGATCAGTGCCTCCGGCCGGCCCATTGCATTCAATGTGTGCGGGTACGCGTTGTACCCCTGTGCGCGTTGTACCGCAATGGACCGATCGGTGCGCACCCATTGACAATGGGCTTGCCTGGCAACGGACGCGTTTTCGAATTTCGAACGAGTCGGTTGCTGTAAATTCAGTTGGTCACCAACAACAATGTTGCAAAATCATGTATGTCATGAAGTTGAAGATTTGAAGGATGCTGTGGGCGTGTTTTGGTGCTGCTATTCCATGGATTGGCCAGATTCAGAAGATGCAAACGACTTGGACCTATCACTTTGGACACAAGGGACAGTATCTGCCTCTCCAGCACATATATATTGCTGGCTGTTCCCCTGAGAGCTCACTTGCCTGCACTACATGCTCCAGGACGACATCTGCCACTGCACTGCTGCTGTCTCTGCCCCTCTGGACCCTGCAATGGCACGTACTGTGGAGAGAGCCCCAGCCTTCAGCCTTGAAGAGAACCAGGCCCTGCTGGACAGCCTACTTCCACAGTACAGCAAGCTGTATGGGACACCAGGGGAGCAGGTGAGTGTTCTGTGCACTGCCTTTCTGAATGTGCATTTTGTGTGACTAGCAAGGCTGAAAGTCTGCACGCCACTGGCTAGCAGGCTCACTGAGTAGTTGTCACCCCCCATAGTGTGTAGTGACTTGCACTGGACAGGTATGGTGCAGTGACAGTGCATTTGAACATGGTTTTACTTCCCATGCAATGATACCATGTAGTGACGTCTGGCAAACTGTCCATGGGCAGCTTTGCACTGCCTGTGTACATCATGTGCCCCTGTGATTGAGACATGTATATACAACTGTGTCATGCACGGATATGTTGCATGTGTGGTAATGGCCTTTTCACTTTGTCATCCTGACAGGTTAATGCCCATCGGAAGCAGGAAATCTGGAAGGACATCGTCCGGGCCGTCCGGTCCGTGGGGGTCTACAAGCGCCGGATCCGCAACTGCCAGAAGAGGTGGCAGGACCTTCGGGGCTGGACCCGGAGGATTGCACGGGTCCAGCTGAAGCTGTCGCCTCCTCGCAGGAGGGGCGGAACATGGACCCTGACCCCCACATGCTCCAGATCCTGGCGGTGGTGTTTCCAGACCTGGATGGGCAGCTGAAGGCCAGACAGCAGCAAGGAGGGGGTGAGTCAAAGACTGCACTGTGAACTCTGTATTACATGCTTTGTGCCCTCCTCTGGCCTGGTTCAACTGCCACAGTGCAGCAGTCATGTTGTCCAGGAGCCATGTCCCTCTATTGTGCACTGCCCACTGCTCATCTGATACCCAGGTGTGGCCCTTATATTCAGGGAATTGTGTCACTTGGGACTGTGTCCTTGCAGTTTGCTTCACTAAAGGTGGGGGACAGCATCTGTTTCCCTAACTCTGTTGTGGGCATCATGGGTGGGTCCATTGTTCACACAATGCCTGGGTTTGGACATGTGATCTGCGTGTTGCTTTGATATGCGGTCCACTTGCTGAGCTGAGCCACCACATGTGCCTGGGGTATGTGGCCCACGCCCATGCAGCGGGTGGGAACAATGTTTGGGCCCCAGGAGTGTGCAGATTACGTGTGTCACACATACATAACCAGCTATCCACTGTCCAGGGCACATCCCTCATTCATGTGGAGCAGTACAGTCATGCCTACTCCAGGCCATGCAATGCACTCTGTACTCCCACTCCCGTGTATCAGCTGACACATTGTGCACAGTGATTTGACCCCTCAGGTGTCTGCCTCTGTGTCAGTGTGCTGTGGATTAGTTGCCAGGACTGCTGGGGTGTTTCTTGGTAGGGGCTCAGCATGCCCCTGGAGATGTGACCATAGGAGACGATACTTGTGTGTCACATAGGTGTTTGATCAGCTGCCCGTGCAGACTGGGGTATGCGAATGTGAAGTTCAGGCAGCTGTTCCCCATTCACAGCAAATTGTGAGGGGCTCAGGTTCAGAGGGTAGTGTCACAGGTCTCCCATATGTCCAATAGGTGTGACCTGGACAGATGAGGGTTAAGATGATGTGTTGTGTGGGGGATGTACATGTGCACTTGTGCAGCTCCAGGACTTGCATTCCCCATGACCTACTATTGTGACACAGTGCATAGTGTTGTTGTCTGGCTGCCAAGTCATACATCACTGAGACAGTGATGTATGACTTAGCAGTCATGCCTCTGCCATGGCATGTGTCAACTTATTGGTGGTCCTGCAGGGGAGTGACATGTGCTACATGCACACCATTGTGGCGCTGGCTATCAGGACATGGGTGCATCATGGTGTCTGTCGCTGGTATGCATCACATGCATTTCCTATTTGACTCTGGGCATCCCTTTCATCCGGAAACCTGTACTGACTCAGTGGCAAGAGCTGTGATGTGTGCATGTCCACATGCCACACCGTGTCCTCTGCACTGTCCAACTACTGTGTACTTGGTGCATGTGTCCACACTGGGGTGTTGCAATCCAACAGACACCAGACAGATGGGTGCAAGGCCATGTGGGATGTGAGTGCCATGCTTGGCATCAGACTGACAATTGGCTTCTCCTGTTCAGTTAGGGCACTTTTAGCAATGTACAACTAATGATGCCAGGGCTTGCTCTGTAATGTGCTGTGCTCACAGTGGTGTGTGCGTTTGGTGCAGGTGACTGATGTCTGTCTGTTTCCCCATTGTTTGCAGATACATCCACGGCCACGGAAGGGGACAGCTCCACGGACCAGGAGGAGCCAGAGAGCCAGACTGGGTCAGCAGCCGAGGAGTGGTCGGAGGGACTCAGTGGCACGGAGGGCGAGGGGAGCCACACCGAGGAGTCCTCAGCACCATCCACCTCATCTGAGGACCAGAGCAACTCGGAGGATGACTCCCTTGTGGAGGCGGGTGTCAGCAGCCACCACACCCCAGCTAGTGTTGCTGTCCCCGCCACCACCAGCACCACCACCGCCCTCCCATCGGCTCCCATTCCCCAGGTCCGTGGAGGCTCCCATGTTCGGGAGCGTGTCTTCTTTGGCCCAGGAACCGCACCCCCTGCCCCTGTGTCCCCTGCTGCCCTGAGTGAGGAGTCTGTGTACCTCCTTCGCCAGCTCCATGTAGGGCAGACAGCCATGCTGAGTGTCCTCCATGCGCACACCGCACTGTTGACTCAGCTGGTGTCGTTCATGGAGGGCATCTCATCGGGCATGTCTGACCTGCACAGGGGCAACAGGTCCATGGACTCCTCCCTGACGGCAGCAGTGTCCCTCCTCAGACAGTCCCTCACCCCTCCTGCCTCTGCTCCATCCACACTCCCCAGCACCTTACCCGTCCCAAGCACACACACACCGGCACAGGCACACACCAGCACACACACGTCCAGCACACAGACACACACGCCACAAACTAAACGCACACGCACGCACAGTCAGGGGACTGAAACCAGACTCACAGGGGATGGGGCCCTGGTACACACACACGCATCCACGGGCACTGCGCAGTCCTCAGTTGCCTCTCCCTCCAAAGCACCCTCCCTTGCCTCACCTGCAACCCCAAAGATCCAGCGCCTCTTCCTCAGTGACCTCGGCCTCTTCCCCTCCGATCCAGCTGCCCCAGCATCCAGGGGGAAGAGGAAGCCCCCCACACGGAGCAGAGTGCCCCTCGCCCCCGGACACCCTCCCCCAGGCGCAGACAGACTGAGGCCCCCACCCGCAAGTCCCCCCGGAGTGCTAAGAGCAAGACCCCGCCGCCGCCCTGCAGCTCAAGCACCAGGTCTCCTTCCTCCATCCCTCAGGCCCCCACTCCACAGGTGCCCCCACCACACCCTGCCCCAGGTTCCCCCACCCACAGATATACCATCCCCAAGAGACTCCGGCCTTCTCCCCTGCCACTTGCTCTCCCGGAACCACACCCCCCGCTGTGCTTGTCTGTGCCACTGATGTGGTGAGGGTGTCCTCCCCTCTGTCCAGCCCACCTTGCCTGTTCCCCATTCTCCTCCCCTGGTGGTAGGCACTGCAGTGGAGTCCACTACCACCCTGTCTGACTTGGGCACTGCAGTGGCGGACCTGTCCACTCCATCTGCAGGGTCCACTGCAGTCGTGCCGGCACCCACAACATCTGAGCCATGCCCCCAGTTGTGCCGGCACACACCATGTCAGACACCTCCACTGCAGTTGTCAGTGGCTCTCCAGCACCCACCACCCCTTCCCTGCTTCCTCCTGGTGAGCCCTGATCCTGGACCCTGCGGTGCCTGGCCTACCCCCCCGGTTGCCCCTCCTAGTGGATTGTCCCTGGTTTTGTGCAGGCATGTGTAGGGTGGCATCTGCCACTGTCACCCACTTGTGACTTTGTTGATGGACTGGCCATTGGCCTTTGTTTATGTTCTACCGGACTTCTACTTTTAATGCCACATATGCAGAATAAAGCAACTTTCTGTTCTCTAGTGCTTTTGCTTCTGATGTACATGATGTTGATGATGCTAACCATGCCCTTGCTGCAGTGAGGGTGATATTTGGTCTCATGATAATGAAGTGTTACTGTGCAGGAACCCATGTGGTCCAGGGGGAATGTGTCCTAACCTGTGGTGTATCCATGTCATCCATAGCAGGATCTGAGGGTGTCATGTGTTCAGTATTTGGCAATGGGATTTCCTACTTAGATTGGCAATTTCACATCTGTGGCTTCCACCCCTGCACATCTGTTGTGCCTGCCATTGTTCAATTCGTCTACTTCCCTGACCGTGTGGCCATCTCCACTGGACATGCAGGTTTGGGCATCAATGGGGAAGGACTCATCTGTGTTGTCAGTGCAACATTGCTATACAAGTGTGTTGGATCTGTGCTGATGATTCCGTTGGCACTTCCATGACCAGGCTGATGTGACGGGAGCCCTCATTTGGTGCTAATTGTTGATTGTGTGACCAAGTGCTCAGCTGACATGGTGGGGCCCTACTGAGGCAACATATGGCACAGCTTTCCTCACACAGGAGTGGAGTCCCCTCATGGCAGTGTGTACTCCTGTGACATTGCCTGCGCCCAAGGTGTGTGTTGTATGTGCATGTCTGTGTGTTCACTTCCGTTTAGCTGTGCATGCTGTGATCCCTAGTGTTGTACCTGTTTGTGATGCTAGCTGAGTTGAGCTATGTTCCCCCAAAGTCTTCTCCCTGGGTTCTCTGTGATGTGGGTGCATGGCACATTACTGGTCATCAGGATGTCACCCATAGGTGTGCTTGCTGTCAGGGCTGAGTTTGTGTGCAGACGCAGCTGGGTCACAGTCAGGTTTCCCCTTGGCACTTGTTGTTTGCCCCTGTCATGTGATTTCCAGTTTGTGTTATCTTTCAGTGATTGTGACACGTTGTGTGTGTGACTGCTGGCACTCCTCAGGGTCTGGGCTGCAATGTTGGTTGTTGTCTATGTGTGTTCTTTGTGGGTGACCTTGGCTTCTTCATTGGTGTGTGAATGTGGCTGTGATCCCATTGGTTGGTGTGGTATTGCCGTCATGTCCATGTACGGCGTAGTGTGCAGTGTGTCAGACATTCAGGAGTCTTGTTGAGTGTCCATGTGTGATGTGTTTCTGCACCTTGGTTCCCACCCACCACCCTGGAATAGTCATGGGTGCATGTGCAATGTCACCAGTGCATGTGTGCTTCACTGCTGCACATTGTTGGAGGTCGAGGGGTGTGGTGTTGAGTGTGTGCAGATGAGAGTTGTTGCCCGGCTAGGCCCCTGCCTCCATGTTGGCCTTGGCTCACTGGCCATGCTGTTTGATTTGTGCTTGTGTAGGTGTGATGGTAGTTAGTTGCTCAGTACACATGACTGTGGTTCACAGTGTGAACCACATTTAGCTTTGTCATCACAGTGGGATTGTAATGCAGCCCAGGGTCACCACATTGTGGGGGCCCTGGGGGTGGTGCTGTGGTGTGTCTGTGTCTTGCTGTGTCAGTTGCTGTCCCTACGTGCCTGTGTGACATGTGTGATTTGTGCTCCCTCTCATCTGACAATGCCTGCTTGCCCACATAGGGAATTTGGATCCATGAGTTACCTTTGTGTGGCACTGTATGCACATCTGTATGATTGGTATTCATGTCTCCTCATGTGTTGTGTGGTTGCCTGGGGACACTGGCACCCCCCACCCTCACCTGTTGTGTATGATGTGCAGGGTGGGTCTGCCTGTTTGTGTTTGTGCATCTGCACCACTGCATTGGCATATCTTGGGTGTGCCATTGGCTGTATGTAGTTTGGTGGGTTTCCCCTGCTGTCCCTGGGACTCCTAGGTCATCGGTCAGCACAATGATCATGGTTTGTGTGTCCCATTGCTGCCATGGTATGGTATCTGTTCACCTCACATCTGCAGTCTCCACAGGGTATCTGCATGTGTGTGCCCATTGGTGCAAATATGTGGGTCTGCATTCGGATGGTCACTTCTGTCATTGTGTCATTGATGATTGTTGACGGTGTCAGCCCCCATGGGTGTTGTTTGTCTGCACATGGCCTAAGTTATGTCTTATTTGCACTGCAGGATTTGGCTCCCCCAATTTATGTTGCAATGGGACACATACACTACTTTGCCACTGATGTGTTTGTTGTTCTGTGACCAGGAATCATCCATGCAGTTTGGCAGTTGCACCTCTTACTTTGTCAACACTTACCTTTTGGTCACTGTGATGATGGGGGTTTGGACCCCATTGCCACAATGTTCAAAATGTGCTTCAGCTATGGACCCCACACTTACATTTCGGTCACTGTGATGATGGGGGTTTGGACCCCATTGCCACAATGTTCAAAATGTGCTTCAGCTATGGACCCCACACTTACCTTTTGGTCACTGTGATGATGGGGGTTTGGACCCCATTGCCACAATGTTCAAAATGTGCTGCAGCTATGGACCCCACACTTACCTTTTGGTCACTGTGATGATGGGGGTTTGGACCCCATTGCCACAATGTTCAAAATGTGCTTCAGCTATGGACCCCACACTTACCTTTTGGTCACTGTGATGATGGGGGTTTGGACCCCATTGCCACAATGTTCAAAATGTGCTGCAGCTATGGACCCCACACTTACCTTTTGGTCACTGTGATGATGGGGGTTTGGACCCCTTTGGCACAATGTTCAAAATGTGCTGCAGCTATGGACCCCACACTTACATTTTGGTCACTGTGATGATGGGGGTTTGGACCCCATTGCCACAATGTTCAAAATGTGCTTCAGCTATGGACCCCACACTTACCTTTTGGTCACTGTGATGATGGGGGTTTGGACCCCATTGCCACATTGTTCAAAGTGTGCTTCAGCTATGGACCCCACACTTACATTTTGGTCACTGTGATGATGGGGGTTTGGACCACATTGCCACAATGGTCATGGCCTGCTTGCATTGTGGGTGCCACACACATATTTGTGTGGCACATGTGCTAGGGGGTCACATTGTATGTTCAAAGTCATGTTCAGTGTTGTAGGCATTTGACACAGTCTACACACGCTTGTCATGGTGTTGGGGGATGTCTTCTTCTTGCATTCCCTAGGTTGTGGTGTGCTGGTTGTGTCATGCATTGTCCATCCTATGAGTGGGGGTGGTAGTGGTGGTAGGCATCCTGCCCCCCCTGGGTGAGGGTGGTAGTGGTGGTAGGCATCCAGCCCCCCCTGGGTGAGGGTGGTAGTGGTGGTAGGCATCCTGCCCCCCTGGCTAAGGGTGGTGGTAGGCATCCAGCCCCCCTGGGTGAGGGTGGTAGTAGTGGTAGGCATCCAGCCCCCTGGCTAAGGGTGGTAGTAGTGGTAGGCATCCTGCCCCCCTGGGTGACGGTGGTAGTGGTGGTAGGCATCCTGCCCCCCTGGCTAAGGGTGGTAGTAGTGGTAGGCATCCTGCCCCCCTGGCTAAGGGTGGTGGTAGGCATCCAGCCCCCCTGGGTGAGGGTGGTAGTAGTGGTAGGCATCCAGCCCCCCTGGGTGAGGGTGGTAGTGGTGGTAGGCATCCTGCCCCCCTAGCTAAGGGTGGTAGTAGTGGTAGGCATCCTGCCCCCCCTGGGTGAGGGTGGTAGTAGTGGTAGGCATCCAGCCTACCCTGGGTGAGGGTGGTAGTAGTGGTAGGCATCCTGCCCCCCCTGGGTGAGGGTGGTAGTGGTGGTAGGCATCCTGCCCCCCCTGGCTAAGGGTGGTAGTAGTGGTAGTCATCCAGCCCCCCTGGGTGAGGGTGGTAGTGGTGGTAGGCATCCTGCCCCCCTGGCTAAGGGTGGTAGTAGTGGTAGGCATCCTGCCCCCCTGGGTGAGGGTGGTAGTAGTGGTAGGCATCCTGCCCCCTGGGTGAGGGTGGTAGTAGTGGTAGGCATCCAGCCCACCCTGGGTGAGGGTGGTAGTAGTGGTAGGCATCCTGCCCCCCTGGGTGAGGGTGGTAGTGGTGGTAGGCATCCTGCCCCCCTGGCTAAGGGTGGTAGTAGTGGTAGGCATCCAGCCCCCTGGGTGAGGGTGGTAGTGGTGGTAGGCATCCTGCCCCCCTGGCTAAGGGTGGTGGTAGGCATCCAGCCCGCCCTGGGTGAGGGTGGTAGTAGTGGTAGGCATCCAGCCCCCCCTGGCTAAGGGTGGTAGTGGTGGTAGGCATCCAGCCCCCCCTGGCTAAGGGTGGTAGTAGTGGTAGGCATCCTGCCCCCCCTGGGTGAGGGTGGTAGTAGTGGTAGGTATCCAGCCCACCTTGGGTGAGGGTGGTAGTAGTGGTAGGCATCCAGCCCCCCTGGGTGAGGGTGGTAGTGGTGGTAGGCATCCTGCCCCCCTGGCTAAGGGTGGTAGTAGTGGTAGGCATCCTGACCCCCTGGGTGAGGGTGGTAGTGGTGGTAGGCATCCTGCCCCCCTGGCTAAGGGTGGTAGTAGTGGTAGGCATCCAGCCCCCCTGGGTGAGGGTGGTAGTGGTGGTAGGCATCCTGCCCCCCTGGCTAAGGGTGGTAGTAGTGGTAGGCATCCAGCCCCCCTGGGTGAGGGTGGTAGTGGTGGTAGGCATCCTGCCCCCCTGGCTAAGGGTGGTGGTAGGCATCCAGCCCACCCTGGGTGAGGGTGGTAGTAGTGGTAGGCATCCAGCCCCCCCTGGGTGAGGGTGGTAGTAGTGGTAGGCATCCTGCCCCCCCTGGGTGAGGGTGGTAGTGGTGGTAGGCATCCTGCCCCCCCTGGCTAAGGGTGGTAGTAGTGGTAGGCATCCAGCCCCCCCTGGGTGAGGGTGGTAGTGGTGGTAGGCATCCTGCCCCCCCTGGCTAAGGGTGGTGGTAGGCATCCAGCCCCCCCTGGCTAAGGGTGGTAGTAGTGGTAGGCATCCTGCCCCCCCTGGGTGAGGGTGGTAGTAGTGGTAGGCATCCTGCCCCCCCTGGGTGAGGGTGGAAGTGGTGGTAGGCATCCTGCCCCCTGGCTAAGGGTGGTGGTAGGCATCCAGCCCCCCTGGGTGAGGGTGGTAGTAGTAGTAGGCATCCAGCCCCCCCTGGCTAAGGGTGGTAGTAGTGGTAGGCATCCTGCCCCCCCTGGGTGAGGGTGGTAGTAGTGGTAGGCATCCAGCCCCCCCTGGGTGAGGGTGGTAGTGGTGGTAGGCATCCAGCCCCCCCTGGGTGAGGGTGGTAGTGGTGGTAGGCATCCTGCCCCCTCTGGCTAAGGGTGGTAGTAGTGGTAGTCATCCAGCCCCCCCTGGGTGAGGGTGGTAGTGGTGGTAGGCATCCTGTCCCCCCTGGCTAAGAGTGGTAGTAGTGGTAGGCATCCTGCCCCCCCTGGGTGAGGGTGGTAGTAGTGGTAGGCATCCAGCCCCCCCTGGCTAAGGGTGGTAGTAGTGGTAGGCATCCTGCCCCCTGGCTAAGGGTGGTGGTAGGCATCCAGCCCCCCTGGGTGAGGGTGGTAGTAGTGGTAGGCATCCAGCCCCCCCTGGGTGAGGGTGGTAGTGGTGGTAGGCATCCTGCCCCCCCTGGCTAAGGGTGGTAGTAGTGGTAGGCATCCAGCCCCACCTGGGTGAGGGTGGTAGTGGTGGTAGGCATCCAGCCCCCCCTGGCTAAGGGTGGTAGTAGTGGTAGGCATCCTGCCCCCCTGGGTGAGGGTGGTAGTAGTGGTAGGCATCCAGCCCACCCTGGGTGAGGGTGGTAGTAGTGGTAGGCATCCTGCCCCCCTGGGTGAGGGTGGTAGTGGTGGTAGGCATCCTGCCCCCCTTGCTAAGGGTGGTAGTAGTGGTAGGCATCCAGCCCCCTGGGTGAGGGTGGTAGTGGTGGTAGGCATCCTGCCCCCCTGGCTAAGGGTGGTGGTAGGCATCCAGCCCCCCTGGCTAAGGGTGGTAGTAGTGGTAGGCATCCTGCCCCCCTGGGTGAGGGTGGTAGTAGTGGTAGGCATCCAGCCCACCCTGGGTGAGGGTGGTAGTAGTGGTAGGCATCCTGCCCCCCTGGGTGAGGGTGGTAGTGGTGGTAGGCATCCTGCCCCCCTGGCTAAGGGTGGTAGTAGTGGTAGGCATTCAGCCCCCCTGGGTGAGGGTGGTAGTGGTGGTAGGCATCCTGCCCCCCTGGCTAAGGGTGGTGGTAGGCATCCAGCCCCCTGGGTGAGGGTGGTAGTGGTGGTAGGCATCCAGCCCCCTGGCTAAGGGTGGTAGTGGTGGTAGGCATCCAGCCCCCCTGGCTAAGGGTGGTAGTAGTGGTAGGCATCCTGCCCCCCTGGGTGAGGGTGGTAGTAGTGGTAGGCATCCAGCCCACCCTGGGTGAGGGTGGTAGTAGTGGTAGGCATCCAGCCCCCTGGGTGAGGGTGGTAGTGGTGGTAGGCATCCTGCCCCCCTGGCTAAGGGTGGTAGTAGTGGTAGGCATCCTGCCCCCTGGGTGAGGGTGGTAGTGGTGGTAGGCATCCTGCCCCCCTGGCTAAGGGTGGTAGTAGTGGTAGGCATCCAGCCCCCCTGGGTGAGGGTGGCAGTGGTGGTAGGCATCCTGCCCCCCTGGCTAAGGGTGGTAGTAGTGGTAGGCATCCAGCCCCCCTGGGTGAGGGTGGTAGTGGTGGTAGGCATCCTGCCCCCCCTGGCTAAGGGTGGTGGTAGGCATCCAGCCCACCCTGGGTGAGGGTGGTAGTAGTGATAGGCATCCAGCCCACCCTGGGTGAGGGTGGTAGTGGTGGTAGGCATCCTGCTCCCCCTGGGTGAGGGTGGTAGTGGTGGTAGGCATCCTGCCCCCCCTGGCTAAGGGTGGTAGTAGTGGTAGGCATCCAGCCCCCCCTGGGTGAGGGTGGTAGTGGTGGTAGGCATCCTGCCCCCCCTGGCTAAGGGTGGTGGTAGGCATCCAGCCCCCTGGCTAAGGGTGGGAGTAGTGGTAGGCATCCTGCCCCCCTGGGTGAGGGTGGTAGTAGTGGTAGGCATCCTTCCCCCCCTGGGTGAGGGTGGTAGTGGTGGTAGGCATCCTGCCCCCCTGGCTAAGGGTGGTGGTAGGCATCCAGCCCCCTGGGTGAGGGTGGTAGTAGTGGTAGGCATCCAGCCCCCCTGGCTAAGGGTGGTAGTAGTGGTAGGCATCCTGCCCCCCCTGGGTGAGGGTGGTAGTAGTGGTAGGCATCCAGCCCCCCCTGGGTGAGGGTCGTAGTGGTGGTAGGCATCCAGCCCCCTGGGTGAGGGTGGTAGTAGTGGTAGGCATCCAGCCCCCTGGCTAAGGGTGGTTGTAGTGGTAGGCATCCTGCCCCCCTGGGTGAGGGTGGTAGTAGTGGTAGGCATCCAGCCCCCCTGGCTAAGGGTGGTAGTAGTGGTAGGCATCCTGCCCCCCCTGGGTGAGGGTGGTAGTAGTGGTAGGCATCCAGCCCACCCTGGGTGAGGGTGGTAGTAGTGGTAGGCATCCTGCCCCCCTGGGTGAGGGTGGTAGTAGTGGTAGGCATCCTGCCCCCCCTGGCTAAGGGTGGTGGTAGGCATCCAACCCCCCCTGGGTGAGGGTGGTAGTAGTGGTAGGCATCCAGCCCCCCCTGGCTAAGGGTGGTAGTAGTGGTAGGCATCCTGCCCCCCCTGGGTGAGGGTGGTAGTAGTGGTAGGCATCCAGCCCACCCTGGGTGAGGGTGGTAGTAGTGGTAGGCATCCTGCCCCCCCTGGGTGACGGTGGTGGTGCGCATTCAGGCCCCTGTGTGCATATGTGGCATTGGTGATGGGCATCCCGCCCCTATGGTGCTGCTGTTGCTGGTGTAAGTATATTCTGCATCCCTCTGTGTGTGTGTGATGTGTCGTGTACGTGTTGTATGTGTTTTGTGGTTGGTGTCTGGCTTACCTTCTGCGCCGTACGCGTCCGTGCCTGTTCCGGTAGTAAATGTAGAATATTGGTATGATCGGGACGAAGGGATTCATGGTTGGTTCGAGTCGTTCGTCCTTCTCGTTGCTTCGCGTCGTCCTCGTCCCTTCGCCTCGTCCTCGTAGCTTCGCGTCGTCCTCGTCGCTGCCGTGTTCGTCTCGGAGCCGTGGATCGTGTTGTGGCGCGAATCGGAGCTTATGTGCGCCTCTCCCGGATGCTTTGACATGCCGTGCGTAGCGACGGGTTCGGCGCGTACGGAAAGCGCATCGTACTTGTCCGGCCGGACGGGGCTGCATTTTTCCTTCCGTGCGACTCGATTCGGCGTTTCCGGATTTGCCTCGGTCGGGGAACAGGACCTGGTTTGGGTGAGTACGGCTCGGCCGGATTCTTTGCTGTTGTGCGCATCGTACTTACTCGTTCGGTGTGCTGTACGGATCGGTCGGGAAACAGGCTTTCGCATGGCTTTTTTCCCGACCGAATGGTGTTGGGTACGCCTCCGACCGAGATCGGAATCGGCCCCAAAGTATCTACAATTTATAATGAGCTACAAGAGACAAGGTAAGCTCTATCTATTGAATCAGAGATTTTCCAGTGATTACCGAAGATGGACTGCCAATCCTATTTGGTAAAGTCGAATCGGGTTCTCCTTTAGGCCCTGCCCCTCCCCATATCCTCTTACATTGAAGCCAAGAAATCTTTCCTATTCTCCTTGAACTTTTGAATCTCCCAATTTCCACAGGAAATGTTCCTCGTGAATGGAAACATGCTGTGGTCAAGCCATTGTTAAAAAAATCTAATCTTGACCGTGCTTGTCCTGGGAATTATAGACCTATTTCTCTGCTCCCTGTCATGGGCAAAGTTCTAGAAAAGCATAGTAATCAAACCTTTCTCTGTATTTAGAAAAGGATTCCCTCCTCGATTCTACTCAGACCGGCTTACATCCAAACCATAGTATGGAATCGTCTCTACTTGCAGTAACAGGGGAGGATAAGCGGTTACTGGATAAGGGAGGGGCTGCGGCCATCATCCTCCTTGACCTGAGTGCAGCGTTTGACACGGTTGACTATGAGACCTTGGTACTCAGGCTGAGAGAAGTAGGAATGAGGAATGGCACTCTAAAGTGGCTCTCTTCAATTCTAAAAGAAAGGTCCTTCCAGATTTGTGAACCCCCGTGCTATTCAGAGGTTGTCCCCATGAAGGGTGGGCTCCTGCAGGGATCTGCTCTAAGGCCCACACTTTTAAATGTTTATGTTCAGCCGCTGGCCTCTATCGTTCAGCAATTTGGAGTGCCAGTCGTCTCTTATGCAGATAACACGTGATCCAGCGTGAGGCCAATACCTGATCAGGAATCAATACTGAATAATATCACAGAACAATGGCCCATACACATACACCCAAATCCCTGATGCGCTGGGGTCAATTTATATATCTTCAATTCCTATCTTTCTGTTATTCATGTATGGCATCTTTAAAATACTTATCTAACTTGTACATCAACTTTCCTTCTACTTGGTCAATGAACCAATTAGTTGAATAGTTGATGGTAATGATACTCGTTATCTGACTAATCATTCGATTAACTAAATAACCACAAACTCTCGCTGAAGTTAATAAAATTTTATCTCCAAATAATAAAATGCTCAACGCTTATGGTCACAAATGCAAACAATGAACTCACAAAGGGAGAGAACAACATCAGCAATTTCAAATAGAGACAAACTCATCAATCAAATAATGACATTGTGCATGAAGGAGTGGATAGATGAAGAGACAAAAGTTTCAGAGACAAAATACATTCGCAGATCAATTATGCAAGAACGAAATCAGAATAATACAAACCCAACGGATTTGTAGAAAACCACCCCTCAGGCCTAAGTGGTGGTGGGGGTTCCCTGAAATAGAATCAGGGGACAAAGATTTCAGGGACAGGAACAGCTAGGCCTCTCTGCAAACCGACGAACAGCGACGCATCTCCCCTCTCTCAGCCTCTCCGCCTAACGCCTAACCACACCCCTAAAGGCACACCAGTTATACCCTAAAACCTACATGTCCGTCCCACATCAGTTGTAACATTTAGCGTAACTAAACAGTTGATTGGTGGACTTTGGGGGTGGTATGTCACACCAAGGTGACTTCACTAATATTTGGACTTATTCTTTGTTTTATGCCTATTCTCATGAAATCATTTTCGCTCCGTTCACACGATCTAATCCATGTTACAATTGTATACAAATTTAAGCAATGTCCACGAGAGGAGTCCTTCTGTCCCACGGTCTGTCACATCACTTGGCAGACGATCATCACATTGGCCTTCAACTCTTTCACTTCTTCTGCTGTGCTCAGCGCTTTAGCGTGCCTTTGTCAGAACAGTTTTACTCATTTATCCAACCCCGCCTTCGTTCGGCCAACTTAAGGAAAAATGGAGTCTTATCCAGTTCACTATAGCAAATGGAAAATGAACATTCATTAATTATATGATAATGTAGTTTTCACTGTTTACCACCCACCTTTGCACTATTCCTTGTTAGCGTTTTTCCTAGCATAGCTTTATGCAATAACAATATTATTTATTATTTCAAAGCAAGCTGCAACACGCAAACTACGAAATGTACATGCGGCCTAGTCATGCATTGTTTCTCATTTCTTTCAAAGCATAATGTAAATACGGGTTTAGTTCTTTCATGCGTTATCTCACGTTAGTGCATGCTAGCCCAAAGCGCTTTTCTCTTGTGTTCATGAAAGGTGCACATTAATTTTCTATTACTGCTTACTGTTAGTACGTATTATGGGGGTATCCAGTTGAGCAGGTTTCTTTTTGCGATATCCTGCTCCATCAATCCTCCCTTTGAGGCTTTCTGGAGCCATCATAAAATACCTACCATACTGAGTGCCATCTTCATTTATCTAAAATTCTGTATTCTTCTCTCTTTTTATGGCACTTTCATCTATATCTTTCATCATTTTATAGTATTCTTCTAGCTCAATTTCCTTTCTTTTTCTCTTTCTCGCTCTTCGTCTATTCTCTGATTCTGTCATTTCCTTTTTCCCACTCTCACACTTACAACATTTATATGTTGTTATTATCCCTAAGACCACTATGGCTACTGAAATAAGTGGCATTATTCTTTTTCCTAATAAACTACTTCCAAAGGTAGTAAACCATTTACCTACAGAGGAGAAACTCTTACCAAGTCTCTCCCAAACACCGTCAACCTCCAGTTGGGTCAAATCTTCATGCAATTTCGTAATATTCTTTATATATATCTCTCAATTCCCTTACTTTTGTCAGGGATATACGTACAGCAGTGTTGGATTTTCAACATGCCACAGACTCCACCCTCTTTTGCCAATAAGATATCAAGGGCAAGTCGATTTTGCAAAACCATTGATCTGATTGCAAACATTTCTGTGTCAATCATTAAGAAACCACCAGCAGTATCTGTTGATAAACGATCAACCACTGTGGATAACTTCCGAATTTTGTGCGAATTTAGAACGACTCCAACTGATGGTATCAGTGCACCAAAAATATCACCTACTATTTCTGAGAAACTTGCTCTCTTGTTACGTGTTAGTCCGTGATTTTTTTCCTTTAGTCTGTTGCTGTTTCAATCCATGTGATAGACCTTTGGAAAGACAATAGCAAAATAACAACTACCATACCAATGTGCAGGCAATCTATAATAGGCTTTCTTACCACACACACTATAGATTCCCGGAAACACAGGATCAGTTCCACCCTTCAATCCCCAACCTCCAGTAATTTGATAGGTATGCTCACATTCACTAGTACCAATGAAATAATTGTTATAGTTAGTTTTCATTCTAAGCAAACATATTTTTCCCTTCTGATGCCAGTCCAGGGACATTGCAGCGTATGTTTCGCCTTTCTCATAATTTCCTTCCCTGAAAGCCCATGGTGGAACTTACGACTTTTGTTCAACAGCTTTTCTCTGGAAACTTTCCCTTCTACTTTCTATCATTTCTATAAATACTTTTTCTTCAACCTGCAAACTACATGTTAAATTGTTTTTATAAGCATACTCTATATCTAAAGCCTTAGTAATATGGAAGAACTCTGCCATATAACATGCATTTTTACTACTCAAAACATTATTTACTTCTTTAATAACAGGTATTTCTGAAAACACTAAGGGGCCGATTCCTATTCGGGCCGGAAATCTCTCCGACCGAGCCGGACCCGGAGAGATTTACGACCAAATCGGACTCTGGCAGTCCGACCGAACGAGTACGATGCGCACGCATGCCATCGGACTCGAGTCGGTCGGACTCCCATTGAAGTCAATGGGAGCCTGTCGTACAACGCGTACGCGGGCTCCCATTGACTCAATGGGTGCGAGGCGGACAAGGGCGCCCCCTACAGCAGGTACGCGTCGATGCGCATCGCGGCGTACATGCACAGGTAGGGGGGACCCATGGGTCCCCCCTGTGTGCGACTCGCGCACCTACGCGTACAGGGGGGTCCGACGCGGACCCCCAAAGTCCGGCTCCGACAGCTTTTTCGAGCCGGCCGGCGCGAGTCGGTCGGACTCCTCGCGGCGCGCATCGTACTTACCCGGCCGGGATACGTCTCCATAGCGCGGTGCGAGTCGTGTCCATGCGAGTCGGTCGGAGCGTGTTGAAGCCGCGTTCGAGTCGGTCAGAGATTTCGCGGGTGCCTGCATCGTACTCGCTCGGCCGGACCCGCGTACGATTCGGTCGGGAAACAGGGCTCTGAATCGGATCCGGTAAATCCGAATCCGATTCGGAGCACTACCGGCCGAGATCGGAATCAGCCCCTAAATCTATATTAGAATAGTGATATTCGAGCTTCCCCGTCATGTAAAACAAACTGGTTAAGACACTGCAAGACACACCATATGTTAAAGGAAGGTGATGGTATGTCACCCCCTCTGAGACAGACGAAGGTAATTGCATGCACACATAACAATCACTCACATTCATTGTGTCAATGTACTCATACAACAATTTAGTAAACTCATTTAATGAGAAATCACTAATTGATTTATCATGATGGAGAATGCTTCCATCCATTTGTTCTATGTTAGGATCAGGTGTTCTTTTAATAACATCATTCACTCTTCATTCACTCTTTCACTTGTCACATTATTAGTATTATTTCCATTATTAGTTTCCATTAGGATAGGTACAAGGACAGTTAGTAATATCCACATGAATGTTAATAGCAAGACACTACATAAGCAAGTTTTAATACATCTACGTTTTAGACTAGATTTTGGATGTTCAGTCACCTTTTCTTTTGCCATCTTGTATTCTACCCAAAAAATATAAGTATATATAAAAAAATTATCTAAATCTATAAACTCTAAACTTAACTAAAATTTAAAAAAATTCTAGGAAAAATAGTGTAATCCTACACTTCAGACTTTCTTCTTACCCCTTTCTTTTCTTTTCTTTAGGTCTTCAGAATTCTTTTACTTCTTCTTCCAGCTGACAATGTTGCACCTTAGTTTTTGTCACAGTTCTTTTAAGGTGGTCTCAATTTGCTTTCATCAACATGTTCAGTGTCTGATTTGTCTCTTTCTTCACTTTGATCTGAGCTTTCAATTTCTTCCAAGATGACGCAAGTCCATTCTGGTGCTGTATATTTTCTACTTGGAATTCTTACTCTTCTTGTCTTTCGTACTAATTCTTCTCCTGACTCTTCTTGTTCTGTCTGACTTGAGACCTCATTACTTTGATCTGGTCTTTTCTTTGACTTTCTCCTCACAAGAGTGTATTTCAGTCTTTTCACTCCACCTGGCCAATTATCACCTTTTCTTGGTTTCTTGGTTTGAACTACTCTTTCACCTTCTGTATCTGGTTCACAGGTTCTCTTATTTGGCCTTCCTTCTATCTGTCTTTCTTTCTGTTTTTCAGTAACTTCTGTTTCTTCTGTTCCAACAGTAATGTCACTGACTCCTTGCTCAACAGTGAACTCACTTTTTTCTGGTCCAAAAGTGAACTCATTTTCTCCTGGTTCTTCAGCAGTCTCACCTTCCTCTTGTTCAATAGCAGTCTCACGAGACCCAGTAGCTGGTGCCCACTTTACTTGACTTGTGCTCGGCTGTTCGTCATCATTTTGTTCTTCAGAATCTGTTACTTTAGATTCTTCAGCTTCACACACTTCAACCTTTGGTCTTTGACTTTGGTTTACCAGTTGCTGCTCTTTTTGTCTTTCAAGTGGACTTGGGACTTGTCTGGTGTGGCTTCCATGAATCCAGTTTGGCAAACCACCACACTTCACTGCCGTCGTCGTCACCAGAATTACTTGGTAAGGACCGCTCCACCTGGGTTCTAAACACGATTTCCTCACGTGTTTCTTGACGAGAACCCATTCACCAGGACCCAGATCATAAGCTTGATTCGGCTGTGTTGTTGTGGCATCTTCTCCAACCTGGCGAGACACAAAACACACCAGATCAGCCAATCTTCTGCAATAATCAAGCACTAGATCATCAGATATATTCATCAGTTTGTTCGTTGGTATGTATGCTTGTCTCATTGCTCTTCCCATTAGGATTTCATGTGGACTGAAACCCGCCTTTTTGTCAGGAATGCTTCTAAGACTCATCAGTACGAGGGGTAAAGCGTCAGGCCATTTCAGTGTTGTGGATGCACACATCTTTCCTAACTTAGATTTTATTGTGCCGTTTAACTGCTCAACCACTCCAGATGCTTCGGGTCGATAGGCACAATGCAGCTTCTGTTCAATCTGTAATGCTGCACAAATCATCCGAATTATCTCATTATTAAAATGTGTTCCTCTATCTGTTTCTAAAGTGACTGGAAATCCGAACCTAGGAATCAGTTCTCTCAGAAGTAGTTTGGCGACAGTTAAGCTGTCATTCCTTCTTGTCGGATAGGCTTCCACCCAACGAGAGAACAAACAGACAACCAACACATATTTCAGCCCATTGCATGGGGGCAACTCGATAAAATCTAGTTGGAGACGGGTAAATGGTGCTCCTGCTCTTCCAATTCGTCCCCAACTAACAACTGTCTTTCTGCCTGGATTTTGCTTCTGACAAGTGATGCATCTCTGGCAAAGGCTCTCTGCAATGACCCTGAACCTTGGGTTATACCATGACTGCTTGAAGAGTCTGATCATTGCATCTCTTCCAACATGTGCAATTCCATGATATACCCTGGCCATATGGGAGAGTAAAGAATCTGGCAAGACTGGTCTTTCGTCAAAATAGACCCACACTTCATCTTCTGCTCGCTTTCTACAACCTGTATTTTTCCAGATTTCCTTTTCCTCATCACTTGCCTCTTCCTGCATCTGCCTCACTTCATCCCAAGTTTCAAATGGGTTTGTAAACATAAGATGGCATTCAGTATTTCCCCTTTCAATTGCTCTGTTTAAAGCCATTAAATTTCTTGCACAGAAACACACTATTTGGTCAGCGTATCTGTTGCCCTTCGTCACATAATCATCTCCTGATTTATGTGCGGCACATTTGACCACTGCAATTCTTTTGGGCAATTGCAAAGCATCCAATAATTCTTTTATAGTTTTGCTGTTACGGATAGGGGAACCTGAAGAAGTCAGAAATCCCCTTTGCATCCATAGCTGTGCAAAATCATGGACAACATCAAACCCATATTGGCTATCCGTAAATATGGTCACCCTCAGACTTTTGGCAAGTTTGCACGCTCTAATTAGAGCTATCAATTCAGCAATTTGAGCAGAGTTTACCCCTTTTAGACAGGATGCTTCTAGAACTCCCGCTATGGTGCAAACAGCATAGGCAGTGCATAATTCGCCTTTCTCATTTCTTAGACATGACCCATCCACAAATATTTCAGAGTCTGGTTCTTCCAGAGGAACATCCTCTATATCAAACCTGGGTTTGGTGCATAGTTCTGTCACATCCAAGCAATCATGATCCGCTTCCTCTCTCACTTCCTCACACCGAGAATTTGGCAATAGAGTTGCCGGGTTTACAGTTGTGCACCTTACCACAGTCACATTTTCAGCACCCAGAATCTTTCTCTCGTACTTAGTCAGCCGACTAGAGGTCAGGTATTGAGTCCGGGTTCGAGTTAAAAGGATCTCAACAGAACGTGGCACATACACTTTGACTGGATATCCCATCAGGATCACTGACATAATATCGACTACAAAAATATCGAATATACAAAATATCGGCGTCTAAATATCGACTACAATAATATCTACTACCTATACTTATTTATAAAATTACAAAAATATCGAGTACACAATATCGTAAATAAAAAATATCGTTCACCACAATATCGAAATGCTAAATATCGTTACATTAAATATCGTTTAAATTTTTATAACATACAACATTACAAAAATATCGAATACCAAAATATAGACACCAATAATATCGACTTTGTACAAATATCGACTATATAAAAACTGCTCAATTAAATATATCTTTAGCACCAAATATAAATTCACATTATAAAACAATATAAAATACTTAAACAACATAATAAAATAATTTGCAAACACATCAATATATAAAACAATATATTTTGGCTAAACAAACGTATTACAATAATTAAATATAAACTTTAAATATATAATACTTGCATTATTTCACATTAAAAATAACATTTAAATTATTTACAAAAAGTAAAAATATAAAATATTTACTTTCTACTAACAGTTTCTTAATTAGCGTTTCCCTTATATGGAAAGAAAGTGCCAAAACAATAAAAACAATTAACTTCAACCAATAAAACGCTTACATTTCAAAATACACCAATAACATAAAGCAACCAATTAAATAAACACTATATAAACATCAAAAACATACATCTCTTTTACACTTAAAAACTACAACAAAGAAGAAGGTGAAACTGTGCCCAACTGTTTCCTGAAAGAAAACTTTCATTACTAAAAAGAAATTTAAAACTGCACTAAGTAAGTAAAACTGTTTTTAAAATATTACAATACTACTAACCTGCAACAAAAATTATTTCTAAAACCTAATTAACTATTCTTTCATTCCTTACTTTTATATCACCTCTACAGATATCCTACAAAGCCAGAAAATTATTTCAAAAATACTCACCAATAAAAAAACAATAAATGTAAGTATATTCTATTTTTGCCAAACCGACCTAAAAATATTTTCAAAACGTTATTCACTAATATATATTTTCTTTTTTATCTATCTCCTCTACAGCCAACAGCAAAAGCTTCCAAAATAATTCTACAACTACTAACAAAATAAAGGGGCCCATTAGGATGTCGGGCGGAAGCACTACCGCCGTGCTGGCGGATGCAAAAACCACCAGTTACCGCCTGCACGCAGCAGTCCACACGCCCGCCCGATTACGATGCGAAAAGTCAGCCAAACAGCGCCGGCAAGCCAGCGACACCGTCCGCCATCAAAGTGCGCCCGTACACGTAGCGGCGCAGCACAATTGACACACACCGTCCGACGAAACACGTACCGCCCGGCGTACAAATTACGATGCCGCACACAAACTGAACCCACGGCTAAGAGACACCGTACGTCAAACCGAAGCGGTAACACGAACGCCGAGCACGGACACCGAAGAAGCGGCACCCCCGAGCATGAATCCAGCACTGCAGGCCCTCCCTATGCTCTATCTGATGCACCACCAAGGACGCAACGTACCGCGAAGACGCAGGTAGGCACACATACAACAAGTGCACGCAAACAGCGCACACAGTGCAAGGGCGGAAAAAGCGGACAACCCCCCACCCCCGCGTGTACACGACACATCTACCATAGCATCCACATATGACACACAGGCCAAATTGTAACATCTCGTAACACATGTGTACACACCACCTGGGACTAGGAACCAACCACCCCGTCACGGCCCCAAAGCGGCGATGACGCTGCCACACATGCGCACAACGCAGAGGCCAACCGCAGCGCCATGCATGCGTCGCACACAGACACAGGGACACAACCAAGCAGCACACACACCAGCCCCACCCCGAACGCACATGACACGTGACAGGCCTGCCACAGACATGTCCCCAACGCCCAATTCACGGACAACACCCAACGTCACACAACCGACGCACACATGTCAGTGAAGTCACGCAACAGCAGGACACACCCCAGTGCAACAAACATGGCGAAGCACACAGCGGCGGCAACACCAACTAGGAGAAGCAGGGCCCCTTCGGGAAGAGGAACGCCAGTACCACACTGAAACACCCATACCACCCTGCACATATGAACAAGACATACAAAACGGAACACCAAAGAGCCCGGGGACCGACAACAGGTGGCCCAAGAATAACACTCACACACAAGGCCCAACGCAGAGCGGAAAGGCAGCCTGCCGCCCACACAAGGGAGAGCAGACAGCACTGAATGACCTTCCATTCCAACTCCGAAACCACAGCCCTACGAAAGAAGCCGGTGAATACAGCCATTGTCCAATAAAAGACCAACACAGGCATGCAGAGGAGACCGACCACAGGGCAGATAGCGCATATCACAGAAGAACACAACGGACGGGAAAGAATAAAGAAAACACTCCCCCATGTCGGCCCCATGCAAGTTAATTGGAAGGAGTCACACATCACTGACCTTGAACTGTCTGAGAAGCATGTGGGATGAGGGCCCGTGTCCTCCGCACAAGCCAACAGAACACAAGTCCTGTCTCCCTACGACTACACAGAGCTCACAGCAACCTCGGAGCGTGCACATTGCAGACTGCACACACAGCCGGAGCACGCCACCACAACGCACCGCTGCAAAATGGCAACCGCAACACACCTACCCAACTACGCCGGACAGGTCAAGCTGTACAAAACCAACCTGATACATATATTGGGATGCGAACTCCTGTCCCTGCTGAACGTAAGTTACCGACTGACTTACCGCATCACATTGTTCAGCTGCGTCATACCCGTCTTCTACTGTCGGAGGTGTCCCTACCAGCATCCCGTGGAGATGTGTCTCTCCAACCCGGCATGTCTAAAGGCGGACCTGCTAGCACTACTCCTCCCTCTGGACGCACACGACAGGGCCTGCTCTGCCTATGGGGGCATGGCGTATGTGGCCAACATCGCACCCGCACTGAAATGGGACCACTGTGCCTCCACACGACGGATCATCGAGCACAGCTACATCGAATGTCACCCAGCATGCCCCATCATGGTCCTCCAAGGGACAACTTACGAACAACACCTTGACAGCCACCATCCGCTACATTGGCTGGCAAACATAAACACCACCAATGACATGGAAGCCCTGCTGGACGGCATCGCATACCTGACAACCTGTAAATTCGTCGGACCCCAACGCAGGTTCCCCGATTGACCTATGATGTCCAACCCCGCACCCATGCTTAGCTTCCGCACGGACTGGCCAGTCACCACCACAACAGCCATACCAAACGACCGGCAACAATTACCACACCATCAACGACATCGCCATGACATCGGATATGACCGGGACATGCACACTGTTCCCCATCACATCCAGGAACACCGCATGCATCGTGGGAGGCAGTGGCATGGGGTCTGTGTATCGCACCCACATGGACGGAACTGCACGAACAACCAGGACACGACATGGATCCAGCGCCCATGGACACACACACCGCTCAGTGGACATGAATAGGTCGCCTGGAGTCTGTGGGTGCTGCACCCCTCCCACCCCCGCCCCGGGAATCCCATACCAGGACCTTTGCACGGACGACAAGTGCAAACAACAACAACACGACCCCAGTGACTGTGACATGTCCAGTAACCACCACATTGCAACAACAAGTGGCACGCCGCTGCATGCACGCAAGCACATGCCCTGATGTCATCTCACATGCACGCGTGCATGAGGAACAACCGCAGCAAACCTGTCACATGGAACTGAGATGGACTGTGCCCATGATGCCAAGCGGTCTGGTAGGCTACTAGTATACCGTCTGTGTCAAAGTCCGCAGCTCCGCAGCTATACGTAAATGTACATTAGCACAGCCTTGGCCAAGCAGATGTAACTCTGAAGCCCACATCCCACATGCAACAGCCAATCACATGTAACCCCACACCCTATCCCATTTGTAATCATGCTCAGTATATCCTCAACATGTATTCCGCTGCCAGTAGTGTCCACTATACTGCATCACAGAGGACAGAAGACTCAATATAATGTTTGAAACCAAAACTGTCTCCGCTGACTCATTTCACAAGTACGAATGAGAGAGGATGAGAGTATGTGAAGTACACGGCAGTCGTGACATGACCATGTAGTCCACTGGTATTGGATGTCAACGCAAATGAGTAGCACTACTGTGGAAGACACACATGTGTCGTGTGAAGTCGTATGGACGCAGTGCTCAGGTGGGTGGGTGCGACGGGTAGATGCGCACATGCCAAGTTGGAGCACGCCGTGTTGGGAGGGGTCATGAACAGTACACCACCGCTTCCCTGGGCATTGTGAGAGGACACCTGTCGGGGGAAGTGAACACGTGTGTGCACAGCAGCCGGGCACACGAACAATGCGGAACCAGGCGCACACGTCAGCCCACCCTCCGTGGACTAGCTGGATCCTGTTGTGCGCCCGCCATGCCCCTTGACAAGGCACACACAGCCCCAGTCGACCAGGTGTAACCCCAACATAGTCAATCCGCACAGGCGATACAGGGCACGGGATGGCAGTGGAGCATGGTGTGTGAGAGGTCTCCTCGCGCTCCTCCTGGTCATATCACGCAGGCAATAGAACCTCAACGTGTAGCATGGCACAAGTCAAATGGAAGTGTAGGGGGACGCACCTCAGCACGAGCAGCACTGACGTCACGGGAGGTGGCTCGCACCATCCCATCCATTGCCCATTATACCAACCACGCCACATGCCATTGCGACTAAGTGCAAGCGCGTGCGCCACCACCCCCGAGCCCTCCCCAGAGAGGCCAAAGAGTGAATGTGTGGGCCATCAGTCACAGACGGACGCGGCCTGGCCGCAAGGGCAGCCACTGCCACTGGGTGTCGCAGGTGGCGGATCCGGAAGGCGAAGACTGTGATGCATAGTCCATGCAGGCCGGGTCTCCATTTGGGGCACCACGCAGGTGGACGGCGTCCCGCCACACATCATACCCTGAGACAGCCCACTCGTGCAACTGGACCCACACATACACTCCTTGCCCTCTCTGGTGCGAGCTTGGGGCTGCCTGTGCAAGCGCTAGCCTCGCAGGTGCACATGCATATTGGGGGAGCGAGGGGAGGACATGAGGGCTGGGGCGAAGATGACTGTATCACTGTCAGTGAGTACAAGGGATGACCCAGATGTGGAAAGGAAGAGACGTGTCCCGTGTGTACTGCAACTAGTCGCCAATCCAACTACCCCCCATGTCCGGAATGTAAGCCCGCACCTAGGCCCGCCCATCCGCCACATCGAATATACCACCAGCACAACAACCTTCCCATTCGAAACACTGACTGGGGGTGGCGACCAGTGAACAAACATGTGTAGCCTACCCACGCGTACATGTGGGCCCTCCATGATCCATGTCACCTGCGGCAAAGTCATGACATGCGCAATGAGGGAAGTGAGGTGAGCTGTCCGCCCCACGCACAGAAGGTGCATCAGCTCCACAGACCCAGCAGCGAGTCCAGCAGGGGTCACATGTGCAGGGGCAGCTGTGCCCGGTGTGAAGGCACATGCACATGGACAGCACATCGACCAATGTGTAGTCTGCCCACATCTACAGTCCATCATCATGCGGACATAGGAATTGTACACAGGGCAACACATCTTAGTGGGTGCACCCACCGTGACCAACAATGCGCAATCATCGACGTACCCGCCCTGTGCATGGCCCCCCACCCAACGGAGGCACATCCAGTGCCTCCATCCCACACACACAAGCCTTCCACGGAACATGCTGTGTCCAATGGTCAGTACAGAGTCAGCGCCCATCTGGTGGATCCTGAACAGGAGACACATGCACACACATGATAGCTCCCACTATGTACGTCTGCCACCTGGCACGTGCAATGTAACCTCTCACCTGTGACGTGTGACTGCAAGCACACAGCCGTCTTGGCATGGGGCTGTCAATGTGGACACCTGTCAATGTTTCGGGAGGTGTGATCCGTACAGTGCTGTACATAGGGTGCAGTGCTGACACCTACTACTGTCTCATATCCCCTCGTGCCACAGGTCCCACTTGTTTTGGCCGCTCAGCCTGTGCCCACATCGTCGTCGTCGTGTGCCATACTCATCCAGCCTCGGAAGCAGTGCCATGCTCAGCAGACATTCATGTTGCCGTGGCGTTGCCGCTTGACGAATATGCAGTCAGTCCCCATCAGCACGCCCCGCAAGTCATTGGGGCCTAGATCCCCATGTGCATGACCATGGCAGTGGTTTGCATCACTAGCCATTGCCATTGGTGGGAGACCTGTGTAAGTGTATTGTGGCCGTGCCGTCCCTGCTTGACAGCTGGGCTGTGACTCATGTGCTTGCTCAGTCATGTCAGTGATGTGAATGCGAAATTGCTATGTGTTGTGTTGCTCTGACATGTGTCCACTGCCATCTTCCCTAGGCGGAGACCGAACATTGACCGCCCATACCAATTGCTGGCGGACATGGAGGATACTGAGGTCATAAGGAAGTTTCGGCTGGACAGGCCAACCCTGCATCGACTGTGTGCCATGTTGGAACCCCATCTCCGTCCCCGCAGGGTGTATCCGACAGCATTCACCCCCACGGCTAAGGTGATGGCCGCCATGCATTTCTTCGCCACTGGGTCATTCCAGCACACAGTGGGCAGTGGAGGAGGGATGTCCCAGCCCATGTTCAGCAAGGTGCTGAGGGATGTACTGGCAGCCATGATGCTGTACCGAAACAGGTACATCAGATTCCCCAGGGCTCGTGAATTGGCGGCAGTGAAGGGTGCATTCTATGCCCTTGGCAGGATCCCACACGTCGTTGGTGCCATTGATTGCACACATGTTGGCCTTGTTCCACCACAGGCCACTGAGCACCTGTACCGCAACAGGAAGCACACGCACTCCCTGAATGTGATAGTGGTGTGCCTTGCGGACATGGTGATAACCCACGTGTGTGCAAAGTTCCCAGGCTCGGCCCATGACGCACACGTAATGCGCAACAGCATCTTGCCACAACTGATGTCCAATCTGCAACAGGATCGTGGCTGTATTGTCGGTGAGTATGTGGAGTGGTGTAGCGTGCTGGTTGTGCGATGCTGTCCCCTGTCCAGTTGGAATAGCAACGGTTCTCTGTGTCCCTCACACCCAGGTGACTCTGCGTACCCGAATGGGGCATGGCTGCTCAGTCCATTGAGGAATCCTCGCACCCCAGCAGACGATCGCTACAATGAGGCACATGGGAGGACCAGACGTGTGGTCGAGCGTACCTTTGGCCTCCTCAAGTCCAGGTTCAGGTGCCTGGACCGCACCGGGGGTGCGCTGGCGTACTCCCCACAGAAGGTGTGCCAGATAGTGGTGGCGTGCTGCATGCTGCACAATCTGGCCATTCGGAAGCAGATCCCCCTCATTGTGGATGACGGAGATCAACCAGGGCCCCAGCCCGCAGACCAGGACAGCTCGAGTGAGGAGGACAGCGGAGAGGAGGAAGCTGGGAATGTGCGCCAGCAGCTCATCGCCCGCTACTTCACTTGACGGTGAGTGTCCATGTACGACGGCTGATGTGTCTGTATTTGTGCAGGTGTGTGTGTGCTGTGTCAGGGTGGCCTTTTGTTCACTGCGTGCTGTGTGTCAACGCTCCATGCCCAGGTTAGTATGCCACTGATGGTGGCTGTGGCATTGTGCCCTATTGCTCTGTGCGATGTGTGTACATTGCTTGTAGTTGTTGACATGTACTGTGTGATGGGTGTGTGACACACTCATTGAATGTGCTCCTGTTCTGTCTCCCACCCCTAGGTCCCTACAGGCCCTCCGGTTCCATTGCCATGCCACGCATCAGGTGCCGTTCCGCTCAAGGTGGCCGTTGTATTCCGTACAATTAAAACACAGGGCACAGACAGCAGTTAGTGGAAGAGGTGCATTTATTTCAAACTGTGACATGTGATTGTGTGTAAGGTGATGACAAAAGTGGTGCGTGCAGTGACAATGAGCTGTCGGTCATGGCTGCGTGATGCTCAGGGTGTACCCACTGGTTCTATGTCCATAGTCCAACACACACATGCCATCCAGATGGCTGTGTGGAGTGGGATCGTAGTCCAAGTCAATGCAGTGGGTGGTCAAGGAAGGCTGGCTGGCTGCCTCACTTGCGTCTGGAGCGTGCGAAGTCCTCCCGGGAGATCTGTTTCCACTTCGGACGGCCCCTTCCACGTTTGCGAGGGGGTGCCTGCTTGCGACCTGCTGGTGGTTGAGGTGTGCTCACTGGCTGTGGACGCAGGGGAACTGGACACTGCTGCTCGACCCTGCGCCCCGGCAGGTGGTGGCGGAGGGGGAGCTGCTGTCCCTGGCTGTGACCTCACCGCCACCACCAGCTGGCCCATGAGGTCCACGAGTTGGCCCATACGGGCGTCCATGGACCTCAGCACCCCCAGCACCTCACGCGTGTCTGTAGCTGACCTGGCCCATTGTCCTTGGGCCTCTTCATAGGCCCCAAGGACTCTGGCCATTTGAGGCAGGGCATGGCTCCCAGGGGAGGCTGGCGTTTCCCTGACCCTGCTCCTCCTACCAGTCCTGCTGCCACCGGCCTGCCCACTAGCCACATTGCTCACCACGGTCCTCGCCCTGGCTCCCAGGGTGGATCCAGTCGTCCGGGCCACCACCTGCGCTGGGGCTGGGGCCAGCGAAGACGTGGTGGCGGTTGCGGCAGTGGTAGTGGCCGCAATGACCGTGGGTGTGGCCGCAATGACCGTGGGTGTGGCCGCAATGCCCGTGGGTGTGGCCGCAATGACCGTGGGTGTGGCCGCAACGACAGTGGCAGCAGGGGGCTGGGAATGTTCAGCAGCCCTGGATGATGGGTTGGTGGGTAGGAGGGGTCCTGGGGAGCGGCTGGGCCCTGCCACACTAGATGGGCCTGCTTGGTGGTCCGTGTCCGAAGAGGAGGACAGATCCTCCACATCCGTGTGTCCTCGTTGGGGGCTTGTAGGCTGGCTGTGCTGGCTGCTGGTCTCCATCCCCAGCATCCAGCAGTTCGTCACCTGTGGAGAGAATGAGATTTGTTATTGTGTTGCACCTGGCGAAGTCTGTATTGGTTGTCTGACATTCTCCGTTCGTGCACTCTCGTGCACGTGTGTCCCGGAGGCGGGTGTGTGGCTGTACAATCTGTTGTTGTGTGTGCTTGGCAATGGGACTGTGTGCTGTGCACATGTGGCATGGGACGGATTGGCTATGCCGATGGGTGTGTTGCTGTGCTCCTACTTATTGTGACTCTGGTGTATGCGGGCTCCAGGCCCATCCTGGGTCTGGTTTGTACTTTGCTTTTGGGGTGCATATGGAACGCTTAGGAACGCATTTGGCAACATGGGGGTCATGCCCCAGGAACGCATTTGGGATGGAATATGCTTTTGGGGTGCAAATGGAACGCTTAGGAACGCATATGGCAACATGGGGGTCATGCCCCAGAAACGCATTTGGGATGGAATATGCTTTTGGGCTACATGCTGTGAGCCATGGGTGCCGAACGTGACATGTGTTGTGGCAGCATGACAGTGCATGGTCTGAGGTGTGTGCATGCCTGACATACCCTGCATATTTGCTGTCTGTTGTGATTACTGGACATGGCATTGGACGCATCGTTATGAGTGTGTGATGGTTGTGTGCCACCCGACGTATTGCAGTTGTCCCATCTCCTTGGTGTGCGTGCTGCCCTGTGCCATGTGCATCACTGCAGTGCTCGGGGGTGTGGCCCATGTTGTGTGTTGTTGCTCACAGTGTGGCATGCGCTTCATTGACTTCTGGCACATGGTTGGTCATGGGCATGTATCTTAGCGTGACTGCTGTATGTGTGGCAGCTGTGCGGATGACATGCCTTTCATGAGACTGGGGCTGACGGATGGGATGGATGGTATGTTGTATGTGCATGGTGTGTCTGTGTGTTTGATGGGTTCAGTGGTGTTCGTGTGCATTTATGTTGTTCCGCTCTGTTGCGTCTAGTGTTGTTTGTCTTACATAGGCGTAGTTGTGGGGTGTGTGGTTGACAGGCAGTAGGGGCTACATGGACAGGACTTCAATGGTGTTTCGGTTGTGTGTGATGGGTTGCACAGTGGCTGCCGTGTGGTACTATATTCAGTGTGGCTTGTGCATGCAGACGTGGCTCCTTGGGTGTTGCTGTGTCTGTGATGGGTCATGTGGGGTGTGAGTCTGTGGTTCATGTCCGTGTGCACATTGTTCACTTGTTCGTGACAGTGGGCGGTGCTGCGTGTTCGTCTGCTACGTAACATGTCCCATGTGTTGGTCGTGTTACGGTCCTCATGCCTCCAGTAATCCAGCCCTGTCCAGTTTCCCACCTGCAGGTTGTTCGTGCGTGCACTGTACTGGATGCCACATGGTTCTAAGCGGGGGGTGCTCCATGTTGCAGGTCTGTGGGGGTGGGGGCGGTGTTGTGGGTCGTGGTGATGGCTGGACACCCACTGACACCGATTGTTGTGGACCGTGATGTCTACCTTTCGGCTGTCGGTGTGCACTGCGGTGGCTGACACGTGGGTGTGGGGGGGATGCTCCTCCTTGCTGTGCTGTGGGACTAGGGGCCTGGTGTGTGTTGTACTTGAGCTGTCCACCCTCCCACCCACTGCACTTTGTGTTCCTGCCACTTACCTGTTACTTGTCGGTTAGTGCAGCTATGGCGGACACATGGGTGTGGTGGGTGCTCGTTGTGGCGCTTCTGGCATACTTGGGGACCTGTTGGTGGTTACGTGGCTGGCTGAGTGTACACATGCCCCCACGTATCTTACAGTTGTTAGGTTTGGGCTGTGTGTGGTGGTGTCTGTTGCATGTGTGTGTGATGTGTTGTGTATTGTGTGCTGGACATGGGGGTGTTTGTCCCTGGGAGCTGTGGCATGGTGGTAGTGCATGTGAGTACATAGCGGTGTGCTGGTATACATTAGTTTGTACTTACCAGCCTCCACTCCCTCTGGTAATCCGGCGAGGATCTCCGGATGTATAATGACTCACACCTTCTCCTCCCACGCTTTGAAGGTCTTGAAGAGCGCGGGATTCCCTCCGCCAGTGACGGCAGCCAGCTCTCTGTTCTTGCTCTCCTTCTTCTTGACCAGGCTCTTGACGTCATTCCACCGTTTGTTGATTTCAACTCTGTTCCTGGGCAGGGTCCCGACTGCATTGACCTGGTCTACGATCCGGTTCCACATTCTCTTTCTGGTGGCTAGTGGTGTGTGCTGGACCAGGTTCCCATAGATTTGTGGGTGCACCTTGATAATCTCGTCGACCATGACCGTCAGCTCAATGGGCGTGAACTTGGGCATTCTTTGTGGTGCCATGGTGTTTGTGGTGCTGGTGCGGTGTGTGTTGTGTAATGTGCAGGGGGTTTGTGGTGCCGGTGTTTGGTGGTGGTGGTGGTGGTGGTGGTGGTGATGTGTGCGTTTCTGTGGTGTGCTGCTGTCCTTGCTGTGTCACTGTGTCCTCTCCTCTCCTCTCTAGTTTGCAATGTTGCAAGGGGTTGTGGTCTGTGGGAGTGCTGCTTTTGTACTTACCTATGTGGGTGTGTCCTCATGGTCTGTTGTTTTCAGGTGTGTTGTGTCTGGTGTTCTGGCCTTTGTATTTTTTGTTTGTCCAGGGGGGTGTTTTCGGGATGTGTACTGTGCTTGTGTATTTGTGCGTGCCTTGCTGTGTGGACTTGTTGGCCATGTTGTGTGCGATTGTTTTTGTCAGCGGATGGTTTCTGTGCAGGGACGTGGGCGCCATGGCTTCTGCCGTGTCAATTCTCATCGGCGTTGTTTGCGCTGGCGGGCGGTATATTTGTGGTTTACCCGCGCTCATGGCGGTGCGATCGTAATTTCACGTGCGGTGTGTCGGCCGTGAGGGCGGGCGGTTTTGTGTTGTCGTGCGTGTTTCCGTCCGTGGCGGGCGGTTTGACTCCGACTCGGACGAGGGCGGGCGGTATCTTGTGTGGTTTTTCGCCGATGGCGGTTTTCGGTTTGTGTATTCGTAATGGCGTGGTCGGTGTTCAGACGGTGTGTGCGGGCGGATTTTTGCCGCTTTCATGCCTGGCGGATTTTTCCACGCCCGGTATCGTAATGGGCCTTCAAGACAACTAAAAAGTAAGTATATCATTTTCCATTATTAAACAACGTTAAATACCCACCCAAATAACCCTTTACCCCTAAAATGCCTATCATCTACAAACAATAGAATCAAATTATTAATATGTTTTTTCCTCTTCTCAACAGAAATTACATCAAGTAAATAGAAAAGAAAGCTTGAAATTATTTCCTAACCAATTTCATTTACATCAAACTAAACATTGTAAGTATATTCACTGAGATGTAACAGTATTTAATAAACATGTTGTATTTATTATATTAAAATATTTTCTTTTTGAATTTTCCCTAGCATAAAACAAAACAACATGACTGAAGGTGCAGAATTTGTAATGTCACAAAAACATAAAATGCTATTATGTTATATGGGGTATGTGTATACACAGGAGAAACAAATAGGCCTTAAAGTATTTTGGAAGTGTAGCAAATACTACTCTAACAAATGCTATGGAAGAGCTACTACTCAGGAAACTACTGTTATTTCTGTAAAAGAACATAATCACCCCCAAACATAACAGAGATTGAGGTTAGAGATGCTCTTGAAAGTATAAAAGAAGCAAGCACTAGTACTGACAAAGCAACTACCCAAATACTAAAAGAGCAACTATTAAAATTACCTCAACATGCATCAGGACAATTACCGTCCATAACTTCTTTAAAAAGAACAATTGCCAGACAAAAAAGCTACCACAACTACTATACCTGCCCCTAAAACATTTGCAGAAGTAGTTATTCCACCAGAATTAAGCATTACTCACAGTAAAGAACCATTTATTTTTTTTGATAACAAATGCCCAGAAAAAAGAATAATTATGTTTGCTACTGCAAACAATTTACTTAAATTACAGAAATGTGACACCTGGATGATGGATGGAACTTTCAAAGTCTGTCCAAAACCATTTTACCAGCTGTACACAATACATGGATTATACCAACACTTAAATATTCCATTCATCTACGCACTATTACCAAATAAACAGCAAACTACCTACATTGATATACTCACTCAAATAAAAGAAGAAAGCAATAATTATTTTCCTTCAAAAATAATTATTGACTTTGAAATAGTCATGATAAATGCTATACTAAAAAATTATCCACACACAGCAATTCAGGGTTGCTATTATCATTTTAATCAGAGTCTCTGGAGACATCTACAAAAATCAACCCTTAGGGCCCGATTCTGATGCGGGTTGGAAAAGCTTCCCGACCGATGGCCTGATTCTGATGCGGTTAGGAAGGCCTCCTAATGGCATTTGCTCCTTCCAAATCGTATCAGGAACGTGTCTTCCCGACCCAGGGCCCAATTATGATGCGGTTAGGAACATATGCTCCCATTGAAGTCAATGGGAGTCCAACCAAATCGTATCTGGAAGCATCCGGATGCATCGTACTCAGTCGGTCGGACTCTCCCGATCCGAGTGGGTCGGAAACCATTTCCAAACCGATTCAGTCGGGAAGCTTTCCAACCCGCATCAGAATCAGGCCCTAAGTGTACAATATGCTACAGACAGTACTTTTGCCTACCAAATAAAAAAGCTAATAGCACTAGCATATGTACCTGTAACAGATGTAGCAGAACACTACAATATTCTAATAGAAAGCCCCTATTACAAAAGGAACGAAGACAAAATAAGCCCACTACTAGACTACTTTGAGGACACCTGGGTGGGAAGATTGCATAGATCAGGGCATAGAAGGCAATCCTAAATTCCACATTCCTTGGTGGAATGTGTACCTAAGTACCTTAAACAAAGAATCAAAAACAAATAATAGTGTTGAAGGATGGCATAATGCCTTCCAATCAACAACAAGCAGAGGTAAACCTACCCTACAAAAACTTCTAGAATCTATACAAAAAGAACAAAGCTATCAAGAATTACGGATGGAACAATCTGTAACTCAAATATGTCCCAAATTAACTAAACAAACTAAAAAAATGTTTGAGCTACTGCAAAGTCAGGTTACCCTATACCCATCTACAAGAGGCCTAGATTACCTATCCCTAATAGCCAAAAGCATTTTATAAACAAAAGTTCCACAGGTATTATACATTTTTTCGTTCATAAAACAGAAACTTTACACACATATATTAATATTATATTTTCACAAATATTACTTATTTGTCATATATATTTTCTTAAATTAAAAATATATATTTACAAATAAATAATAATTATCAAAATATACTATAAAACACAATTAATTTTAAAAACATTTCCCACCCAATTAATTTAAATAAAATACACTTACGGTTTATGTAGCTGTAGAAAATGTATTCCAAAAAGAAATAATCCTTCCATCTATGGGGCCGATTCCGATCTCGGCCGGTAGGGCTCCGAATAG
This sequence comes from Calotriton arnoldi, assembly GCA_963921515.1. Classification (NCBI taxonomy): domain Eukaryota; kingdom Metazoa; phylum Chordata; class Amphibia; order Caudata; family Salamandridae; genus Calotriton; species Calotriton arnoldi. The sequence continues at coordinate 1,655,140 of CAWUFW010003771.1, read as the reverse complement.
GATTCGGCTTTACCGGATCCGATTCGGAGCCCTGTTTCCCGACCGAACCGTACGCGGGTCCGGCCGAGCGAGTACGATGCGAATTCGCCGACCGACTCGTCCGGGCGACCCGACCGCTCCGACCGACTCGTACCCGGATCGAACCGCTCCGACCGACTCGCTCGGGACCCGATTCGCACCGCGCAATGGAGACGTTTCCCGGCCGGGTAAGTACGATGCGCACCTCGACCGCTCCGACCGACTCGCGCCGTCCGACTCGAACTCGCTGTCGGAGCCGTACTTTGGGGGTCCGTGTCGGACCCCCTGTACGCGTAGCCTGTGCGAGGCGCACACAGGGGGGACCCATGGGTCCCCCTACCTGTGCGTGTACGCCGCGAGCGCTTCGCGGCGTACTCGCTGTAGGGGGCGCCCTTGTCCGCCTCGCACCCATTGAGGCAATGGGAGCCCGCGTACGCGTTGTACGACCGGCTCCCATTGAGTTCAATGGGAGTCCGACCGACTCGTGTCCGGTGGCATACGGACGCATCGGACTCGTTCGGTCGGACTGCACGGGTCCGATTCGGTCGGAAATCTCTCCGGGTCCGGCTCGGTCGGAGAGATTTCCGGCCCGAATCGGAATCGACCCCTATGTGTTAATGCGTGTTAAAGTTTAAAAAAGCCCCCAAAAAATGCAAAAATACAACACGTCCCATACAAATCCATCGTTCCGAAATCCAAATTACGTAAACCCTCAAAAACCCGAAAAAGATACAAAAATATAAAAAACGCTCCAGGAAATACCGAAAACTAAAAGAAACTGTGATAATAATATTAGTTTAACAAACTAATACACAGTTCTTTTATTTAAAAAAATGCGTCTCTGTCTCCAACGTAAACTCGATTAAAATGAATCTGCAAAAAGATTAAAAGCATACCCACCCACACAAATACACCCAAATACATTGATTAAATACAATAAAATGAATTTATAGCAACAAAACAACACATATTTACTCATATTAATGTCCGTCTACACTACACCTCAAACAGTAACTCACGTCATCTCACTAAAATATAACTAACAACTACAGCACACCAAAAACGTAATAACGTAACTATAAATACAATATATAGGTCCTAACTACACTAAAACATAAGTATTAACTTAGAAAAATAAGTAAAATTTCCCTTACCTTGCTCGACGCAACGCTGCTTCCAACCGCGAGCTTCTCCGACCCTCAATGACCCAAAATAACAGTACGCGGTTACAAAATAGTCCCTGTAAACTTAAAATGGCTGCCTAAATAAAGTTTAAAAAAGGAATAATGTAAAAAAAACTCATTATAGCAAAGTATAAATTTCACATATATTTTTCTTATGTTGTACACAATTTTCTGTATATTTAAAAATTACTATATAATGTATTATACTTTGTAAAGTTATAATAATAATTAATATAAAAATATATTTATTATTATTATAATTGTATATGTTTTTTTATAATGATAAAAATTATAAAAAATACATATTAATTATGTAAAATTGTTAAATAAAACTTACCTGTTTAAAAATAAATTTTCATTAATTACAACAATGTGATAATTAATATTATTAATATTTTATATACTAATAATATTAATTAAAAATATATTTACATGTAATAAAGTGCTAATTATTTGTAAATGATAAACAATATTTACTACAACATTATAATGTTACAATATTAAATAATAAATAAACATACAATGCTTTACTTTCTGTATATATATACCAAAAATGGTTATATAATTTGTATACATATATTACAATGTTACAAATGTTGTAAAATAATGACATAACATTTTTTTTCCCTTAAAAATTCTATTAACGAATAAATGTATGTAAAATAATTTATGTTCCTTCAATAAAAATTGACAAATTTTATGTATATTTAATAATGTCTATTGCATTGTATAAATAAATAAAAAAATTGTTTCTCTTTCTATCTACTTATACAAAAATAAAAAAAATTGAAAATAAAAAAGTCTAATTTATTTTTATATGTATATCTTATAATTAAATATTTTACTTAAATATATTAATTTGATAAATGTACCTTTTTAATTAACATTTGTTTTTTTACTAGAAAATTATAAACTATACATCACTTACACAAGACAAATTCATTTTCACTACACATAATAAAATACATTTATATTCCTTCACATATAAAAACACATACAGTAAGTTTCCTACAACTCTTTATATAAAATAAATAAATACACATCAAATAACATATTTGTTATATAAATATTTAATATTAATTATAAATAATTATAAAAATATATTTCTACATAAACAAACATCACCAACTATTCCCAATACATTTAAACAATATTCATTAAATGTGGTAAACTTAAACAATATATAATTTACTCTTCCCACTACACTTAAAATTTAGTAATAAAACATACAAAACATTAACCATATATAATTTACTATTCCCAATACAGTATACATTAAATAATAAAAACTACTTTACATTGAACAAATTAAAATTACTATTCCCACTGCAGTAAGTATTAATTCAGGGAAGATGCTGGACACTAAGGGGCCGATTCCGATCTCGGCTGGTAGGGCTCCGAATCGGATTCGGATTTACCGGATCCGATTCGGAGCCCTGTTTCCCGACCGAATCGTACGCGGGTCCGGCCGAGCGAGTACGATGCAGGCACCCGCGAAAACTCCGACCGACTCGAACGCGGCTTCAACACGCTCCGACCGACTCGCATGGACACGACTCGCACCGCGCTATGGAGACGTTTCCCGGACGGGTAGGCACGATGCGCGCCGCGAGCAGTCCGATCGACTCGCGCCGTCCGGCTCGAAAAAGCTGTCGGAGCCAGACTTTGGGGGTCCGCGTCGGACCCCCTGTACGCATAGGCGCGCGAGTCGCACACAGGGGGGACCCATGGGTCCCCTACCTGTGCGTGTACGGGCGCGAATCGCTTCGCCGCGTACACGCTGTAGGGGGCGCCCTTGTCCGCCTCGCACCCATTGAGTCAATGGGAGCCCGCGTACGCGTTGTACGACAGGCTCCCATTGACTTCAATGGGAGTCCGACCGACTCGAGTCCGATGGCATGCGTGCGCATCGTACTCGATCGGTCGGACTGCCCGAGTCCGATTCGGTCGGAAATCTCTCCGGGTCCGGCTCGGTCGGAGAGATTTCCGGCCCGAATCGGAATCGGCCCCTAAACATATAAAATTACAATTCCCACTCCAATAAAAATTAAATCAAGGAAGGTGCTGGACACTAAACATATAAAATTACTATTCCCACTCCAATAAAAATTTAAGTCAGGGAAGGTGCTGGACATTAAACATATATAAATTACTATTCCCACTTCAGTCAGTATTAACTCAGGGAAGGTGCTGGACATTAAACATATATAAATTACTATTCCCACTCCAGTGAGTATTAAGTCAGGGAAGATGCTGGACACTAAGGGGCCGATTCTGATGCGGGTTGGAAAAGCTTCCCAACCGAATCGGTTGGGAAATGGTGTCCGACCCACTCGGATCGGGAAAGTCCGACCGGCGGAGTAGGATGCATCCGGATGCTTCCAGATACGATTTGGTTGAACTCCCATTGACTTCAATGGGAACATTTGTTCCTAACCGCATCAGAATTGGGCCCTCGGTCGGGAAGACACGTTCCCGATCCGATTTGGAAGGAGCAAATGCCGTTAGGAGGCCTTCCTAACCACATCAGAATCAGGCCCTCGGTCGGGAAGCTTTTCCAACCCGCATCAGAATCGGGCCCTAAACATATAAAATTACTATTCCCACTTCAGTAAAAATTAAGTCAGGGAAGGTGCTGGACATTAAACATATATAAATTACTATTCCCACTCCAGTCAGTATTAACTCAAAGAAGATGCTGGACATTAAACATATATAAATTACTATTCCCACTACAGTAAGTATTAACTCAAGGAAAGTGCTGGACATTAAACATATATAAATTACTATTCCCACTCCAGTAAATATTAACTCAGGGAAAGTGCTGGACACTAAACATATAAAATTACTATTCCCACTTCAGTCAAAATTAAGTCAGGGAAGGTGCTGGACATTAAACATATATAAATTACTATTCCCACTCCAGTCAGTATTAACTCAAAGAAGATGCTGGACATTAAACATATATAAATTACTATTCCCACTCCAGTAAGTATTAACTCAAGGAAAGTGCTGGACATTAAACATATATAAATTACTATTCCCACTCCAGTAAATATTAACTCAGGGAAGGTGCTGGACACTAAACATATAAAATTACTATTCCCACTTCAGTCAAAATTAAGTCAGGGAAGGTGCTGGACATTAAACATATATAAATTACTATTCCCACTCCAGTAAGTATTAACTCAAGGAAGGTGCTGGACATTAAACATATATAAATTACTATTCCCACTCCAGTAAATATTAACTCAGGGAAGGTGCTGGACACTAAACATATAAAATTACTATTCCCACTTCAGTCAAAATTAAGTCAGGGAAGGTGCTGGACATTAAACATATATAAATTACTATTCCCACTCCAGTAAGTATTAACTCAAGGAAGGTGCTGGACATTAAACATATATAAATTACTATTCCCACTCCATTAAATATTAACTCAGGGAAGGTGCTGGACACTAAACATATAAAATTACTATTCCCACTCCAGTCAAAATTAAGTCAGGGAATATGCTGGACACTAAACATATAAAATTACTATTCCCACTTCAGTCAAAATTAAGTCAGGGAAGGTGCTGGACATTAAACATATATAAATTACTATTCCCACTGCAGTTAGTATTAACTCAAGGAAGTTGCTGGACATTAAACATATATAAATTACTATTCCCACTCCAGTAAATATTAACTCAGGGAAGGTGCTGGACATTAAACACATAAAAATTACTATTCCCACTACAGTAATTATGAAGTCAAGAACACGCTGGACACTAAGGGGTCGATTCCGATTCGGGCCGGAAAAGCACCGACCGACTCGGATCCGGAAAAAATACCGACCGACACGCACCCGTGGCGCCCGACACGCCAAGTACGATGCAAGGCGCGAAAATCCGACCGACACGTAACGAAACCAAGCCGACCGACCGAGCCGCACGGAAAACAGCAATCCGGCCGGAAAACACGCGAATCCAACCGACCGACACGCACCCGGAACAAATCCGACCGAAACGTACACGCGAACTCCAAACCGCTAAGTACGATGCAAGGCGCGAAAACCACGAGCGAGTCGGACGGAGGACAAGCCGTACGACCGACACGCATACAAAACCGAGCCGAAGCAACACAATACACCGCGACCGACGCGTACGCAGCATAGAAAACTGCACAAACACAGCGTGAACGAAACGGAAAACACCGTACGAGACCAATGCAGGGTCCGACTCGGTCACAAGAACGTTTCCAACATACACAAACAGCACAAAGGAAAAATCACCCAAAAAAAGGCCAAACAAGCAATTACCAAGCCAATAAATACTGGGGGGGTGGGGACAGAGAACAAAGACACACCCACAACTCCACCTATATAAAGGACACAAATCACTACCATGAGCCTTTGCAAATGCCATTCCACTGCCAGCACCCAAGAGAAAGCAACCACACACCCACAGCTCATCCCTCACACAAGCCACACACCATCAGCACACCAACAAATACCTACCTCACATACACCCAGCACAACACACACCCACACACCCTCACCTGCACACCAACACACACATCACCCACCATCACCACCCATCACCATGCCCCCCAAGAAGAATCCCAAGTTCCTAGATAGTGAATTGGAAGTCATGGTAGACGAGATCCTCAGGGTGGAGCCACAGCTGTTTGGCACTCTGGTCCAACAGACCCCCATGTCGCAGAAAACCAAGATGTGGGAGAGGATCATCAACAGGGTGAACGCCCAATCACCATGTCGGCGCACAAAGACGGACATCCAGAACAGGTGGTATGACGTGCGCAGGAGGGTACGGGACATGCTGAAGAAAGACTACATCAACAGCCAACACACCGGCAGTGGCCCTCCTGCCAAGCCAATATACCTCAGGCCCTGGGAGGAGAAGGTGCGGGCCATCCTTCCGCCAGTGAGCGTATATGGACTAGAGGACATCCCAGAGCCTGGTGAGTACACAACAAATGTACACAATAAACTGCCACAAAACACACACATCACTGTCAAGGGGAGAGTCAAACCATGCACTCATAGCAATTACACAGCAACTAGAACAGAATCATCCCAAAATGTGTATGTCAGTCAGATAAACACAACACATGCCATCAAAAAAGTCACATCCAACTGTGCCAACACATGTACAAACACAACCACAACTACAGCTAGGCAGTGGCACAAATAGAACTAACACACACATCCACACATGTAGCCACCACAACAACACCAACACACAGTGAAGACCACTCAAAGGAAGGAATTCTGTGTATGCTGGCCAAGTCAGTGTAGCCAATAGCATCATGGGAGTCGCAGTCACACATATTGCCCGCCCCAAAACTGTCCCATCAACACCACCATGAACCATGCGCACATCACAGGGAGTGGAGAAGGACTCACAAGATGGCTGACACTGGCTACTGCTGTGGAGAGCACAAGGCCCTGCTGGCAACTGTGCACCAACAAACAGCAGGACACCACTGACTGACATCCTGAGAGACAACTTACACTCCCTGCAATGCAAGCACGTTCCATGGTGGGATATCTGGCTGGCTGGGTGGGAAGGGGGACTTGCAGCACTGACTATAGTCACCAGCACCTCCCCTCACACCCTCCCCAACACAAACTCCACAGTACCCACCTGGTGGAATGCAATGCCCTCCATCCTAACACAAGATCCCACAAAGCACCACCACCCTGGGTTATGTTGTGTGAAGCACAGGGACACTCCTGGGACTCTTAGCCAAACAACTGCCAGGACAACACTCCCAGCCATCCTGTCAGCACAGCCAGCCCACCCCACAGGGAAGCAGAGTCAAAAGGAAGGAAGCATGGGCATGCTGGGAAGGGGGTGGAGGCAATAGCATGATGGGAGTTGTAGTCACAGACATTGCTCAGCCTCACAACTGGCCCATCAACACCACCCTGAACCATGCTCACATCACAGGGAGTGGAGAAGGACTCACAAGATGGCTGACACTGGCTACTGCTGTGGGGAGCACAAGGCCCTGCTGCCAACTGTGCACCAACAAACAGCAGGACACCACTGACTGACATCCTGAGAGACAACTTACACTCCCTGCAATGCAAGCACGTTCCATGGTGGGATATCTGGCTGGCTGGGTGGGAAGGGGGACTTGCAGCACTGACTATAGTCACCAGCACCTCCCCTCACACCCTCCCCAACACAAACTCCACAGTACCCACCTGGTGGAATGCAATGCCCTCCATCCTAACACAAGATCCCACAAAGCACCACCACCCTGGGTTATGTTGTGTGAAGCACAGGGACACTCCTGGGACTCTTAGCCAAACAACTGCCAGGACAACACTCCCAGCCATCCTGTCAGCACAGCCAGCCCACCCCACAGGGAAGCAGAGTCAAAAGGAAGGAAGCATGGGCATGCTGGGAAGGGGGGTGGAGGCAATAGCATGATGGGAGTCGTAGTCACAGACATTGCTCAGCCTCACAACTGGCCCATCAACACCACCCTGAACCATGCTCACATCACAGGGAGTGGAGAAGGACTCACAAGATGGCTGACACTGGCTACTGCTGTGGGGAGCACAAGGCCCTGCTGCCAACTGTGCACCAACAAACAGCAGGACACCACTGACTGACATCCTGAGAGACAACTTACACTCCCTGCAACGCAAGCACGTTCCATGGTGGGATAACTGACTGGCTGGCTGGGTGGGAAGGAGGTCTGGCTGTCAACCAAACACAAGCAATGCAGACCATGTTCACACCCCAGAAAATACATAGAAATGCCCAAATAATGCAGGACAATGTGCCACACCAATATCAACCCCTGACTGTGACGACTTAGGACAATGCAATGTACAGGCCCGCACCCAGAGGCACAGTCACAACTGTCATGTGTGTCAACCACTGATGCCTGCAGAAACATGACATACATTGTTTGTGTCTCCCAAAAACAGGTGATGATGGGGACACAGCAGCAGACGCTGAGGAGTCCCAGTCCCAGGCTCAAGAGGATGCCGAGCTCACTGGCGTCGTACAGCCTCTGTCCTCCTCGGACGATGAAGAACAACCTGGCACATCCGGTGCAAGTCAACATGCAGCACCAGCAGGACCACCAGCTGCAGCACCAGCAGGACCACCAGCTGCACCCCTGCACCCACCCCTACAACGACTGTCACCACGAATACCATCCCTGCCGACATGGACAGAATAAGGAGCAACACCAGCACAGGGACCCTGGACCAACCTGGGGCCATGGACACCACCACCACCACCAACCCCCAAGGTGGACCAGGGTTATCTGTGCGTGCCACTGCACACACTGCACATGTCAGCAGGGGTGGTGGGAGGGATGGGAGACAGAGGTCGCTGCTTGCAGACGTTGCTGGTGTGCATGACGACCCACAACTGGTACGCATAGCTGATGCGTACCAGTCCAGCACCGGAGAGCTCAGCCAGGTAGTGGGGCTCCTCAGAGACATTAAACAGCAGCAGGCTGCCCATCATGCCCGCTTGGACTCCCACATGTCCCACGTGGAGTCACACATGTCCTGTGTGGACTCACACATGTCCCGCGTGGAGTCCAAGTGGGATGCACTTCATGAGATGACGGCGGTGCACAGGGACATTTTACAATGCCTCCGCCAGATGAACAGCAACCAGTCCACACCTCCCTGTGTGCCAACAACATCTGGTGCCGAACAAACTGCAACTGCCACAGGGAGGGAGGAGGACTCTGGCGGAGAGTCCCCTGCACCGCAGCAGCCTGCACTTGAGGGCCCCACCCCCAAGAAGAGGGGTCGTCCGAGGAGGGAAAAGTGAGAGGCCGATGGCCAAGCGCAACTCCCAGGAAGCCTGAACCTGTTCTGGATGTTCGCCTTTGTGCACAGACTGTTCACCCTGTTGACGGCAACACTACTCCCACACATTGCATGGGGAGTACAAGTTGGACCAATGTGTCAGACAACTGTGGCCCCGATACTGGGGATCCTGTCTACCCGGACTTTCAATTCACCTAGGAACTTGGGATTGCAAGATTCATGTACAGCACAACCCATCCTATGCACTATTAACACAAATGTATCACAATAAACACACTAATACACCATACTTGCCTCTGTCGTGATTCCAACGTGGGTGCAGTTATGGGGATGATGAACTGCAAAATTACACTGTATGCGAACTGCAACAGCAAGGACAACACAGGTATGTGAGTACAGGCAACGTGACACACATGAGGGAGACACACCACCAGGGCTACACGACACATACACACCTAGGCCATCTGACTCATTGCCTACACTGATGTTGCCAGGGAAGACGGTGCAATGCACAGACACCACACCCATTCCCAGTTGTAGTCAAGTAGCCCACAGGTGCAGTAAGCAAATGGCAGTCAAATGTGTGATCACAGACAACGCACATCACTAAGTGAAGCACAGGTTTATTACACAGTAGCAACATGCCGTAACCACTACAGATGCAAGGTAACCCCACCTGGTAGCGGGCACACAGTCAACAACTGTAGACGGAAGGAAGTCCATGGGTGTGGCGCACATCACCTGTAGGGACACAACAGCTACCAGCCTGGATGTGCAATCACGTCGTCGGTGGACACAGTTGACCAAACGAATCTGAAAGTACCCTGTGAAGGACAGAAATGACACACAGTCAAAAGCAATGGAGTACAGGACAGAACAGCAAAACTCATGCACAATACATGTTACAAGATACCCACCCAGAACTAAGTTAGCATGTCAACACTGTTGGGGAGTACAGCCCACCTGTAAGCACACATCGCAACACACATCCAGTCAAGTAGCCCATGGACACACTCCAACAGCACCAGAGCACCACCCACACATCATGCCAACTCACATCATTGACATGACACCTCAGGATACTCACATTCAGCTAAAGAAGTTGGTGATGAGCTGTGTGCGGACATCACCATCACCATCATCATCATCATCGTCACTGGCATCGTGGTCCAGGCCAGGATCCTCCACAGGTGGCGGATGTTGGTCATCGTCATCCTGGATGAGAGGCAACTCCTTCCGCACTGCCATGTTGTGGAGCATGCAGCAGACGATGATAATCTTGCACACTTTCGCAGGGGCATATGGGAGGGACCCTCCGGTCTTGTCCAGGCAGCGGAAGCGGCTCTTCAGGAGACCAAAGGTCCGCTCAATTACTCTCCTGGTCCGACCATGTGCCTCATTGTAGCGCATCTGGGCAGGTGTCACAGGGTTCCTGAGGGGTGTCAGCAACCACGGCATGTTGGGGTATCCCGAGTCACCTACGGCCAGACAAGTGCACATTAGCTGACTTGGAAAAGTGGGCGGAATACTACAGATCAGATCACACACAATGGCACAAAGTCAGTACACACCGACAAGCCAGGCACGCTGGTTCTGCATCTGTGCCATCATCCTGGGGATGCGACTACTCCTCATCACAAAGGCATCGTGTGCTGAACCAGGGAAACGGGCACACACGTTTGTGATGGTCATGTCTGCAAGACACACCACCAGTGCATTGACCGAGTGGTAGTGCTTGCGGTTCCTGTAGGCCTGCTCCTGGGCCTGTGGTGGTACCAAAGCCACATGTGTCCCATCAATGGAGCCAATGACATGCGGCATCCTCCCCAGGGCATAAAAGTCACTCTTCACATCAGTGAGTCGTCGCAGTCTAGGGAAATAGATGTACCGGTTCAGGAAGAGCAACATTGCCGCCAAAACATCGCGGAGCACACGGCTGAACATGGTCTGTGACATCCCACCAGCAGACGCCACAGTATGTTGGAAGGTACCGGTGGCAAAGAAGTGTAGGGCTTCCATCACCTTCACCTTGGGGGTCAGCGCTGTAGGATACGGCCGGCCAGGCTGCAAATGTGGGGACAACTGCACTGCCAAATCCTCAATCAGCTGCCTGGTGAAGCGGTACCGTCGGATGCTGTCCCGTTCCACCATCGTTGCCAGGTCTGGGAATGGTCGATGGACAGCAGGAGCCCTGCAGTGCAGAGGAGAAGTAAGCAAGATCGTAAGTCACCCCACATATGCGGCATTGAACACACTCAAGATCCCAACATACATCATCATGAGGCACAACTACATGAAGTGTGCAGTACCGGAAGGACATGTATGGTACATACATGGCCAACATCTGTCAACACGGTCCTACAGGTGGCATCAATTTGTCCCAGGTTGGCCCATTGGATATCATGATGCTGTGTCACAGTCACCCCCCACAGTGACATGTGAGGACAGATGTGCCCCAGGCACCACAGCTCAACGACAGGTACATTCCCAGGGACCCTGTAATGCCACATGGACACTGGCATCACCTGGAGTATCATGTGTACACCACAGCAAAACAAACATGACCCCCACAGGTAGTGGCCACACTTGCCATGGCAGGACAGACATGGACGTCTGTGACACACACGCACAACATCAGAGTCCATGCACACACAACGTGGATGTGGAGACTGTCTCCCATTGTGCACATGAAATCAGAGACATTGTAAACACTACATGCACAAAGACTGTGGAGGTCCATCACTATTGTGCCACTGGGACACCCTGGCTCAAACATACCGTCCCACATGGGACTCACGGGGTATGTGACATGACATACACAAACACCACTGTGAAATGTGACCATGACACATGCACAGATATGAACAGTTGCACATCACAGTGGTCACGTACACGTAACACCCAGGATCCTGTCCCCATGAACACGTGCACAGCCTGGGGGTGGCTGCCCACAGGTGACACCCACAGGACAACATGTACACCAACATACACACAATAGGAAATGCAGCCTTACATGCCTTATGATAAGGTTTGGACAGGCTGTCGTGATGTAGGTGTGCCCCTCACTCCCTGGGAGCTATCTGTGTCTGGCATATGTCCATCTGAGACAGGCATGCTGACCTATGCCAGTCACATGTACAGTGATGCGTTGTACTGCAATGGACCGATCGGTGCCTCCGGCCGGCCCATTGCCTTCAATGTGTGCGGGTACGCGTTGTACCCCTGTGCGCATTGTACCGCAATGGACCGATCGGTGCGCACCCATTGACAATGGGCTTGCCTGGCAACGGACGCGTTTTCGAATTTCGAACGAGTCGGTTGCTGGAAATTCAGTTGGTCACCCACAACAATGTTGCAAAATCATGTATGTCATGAAGTTGAAGATTTGAAGGATGCTGTGGGCGTGTTTAGGTGCTGCTATTCCATGGATTGGCCAGATTCAGAAGATGCAAACGACTTGGACCTATCACTTTGGACACAAGGGACAGTATCTGCCTCTCCAGCACATATATATTGCTGGCTGTTCCCCTGAGAGCCCACTTGCCTGCACTACATGCTCCAAGACGACATCTGCCACTGCACTGCTGCTGTCTCTGCCCCTCTGGACCCTGCAATGGCACGTACTGTGGAGAGAGCCCCAGCCTTCAGCCTTGAAGAGAACCAGGCCCTGCTGGACAGCCTACTTCCACAGTACAGCAAGCTGTATGGGACACCAGGGGAGCAGGTGAGTGTCCTGTGCACTGCCTTTCTGAATGTGCATTTTGTCAGACTAGCAAGGCTGAGAGTCTGCACGCCACTGGCTAGCAGGCTCACTGAGTAGTTGTCACCCCCATAGTGTGTAGTGACTTGCACTGGACAGGTATGGTGCAGTGACAGTGCTTCTGAACAGGGTTTTACTCCCCATGCAATGATACCATGTAGTGACTTCTGGAAAACTGTCCATGGGCAGCCGTGCACTGCCTGTGTACACCATGTGCCCCTGTGATTGCGACATGTATATGCAACTGTGTCATGCACGGATATGTTGCATGTGTAGTAATGGCCTTATCACTTTGTCATCCTGACAGGCTTCTGCCCATCGGAAGCAGGAGATATGGAAGGACATCGTCCGGGCTGTCCGGTCCGTGGGGGTCTACAAGCGCCGGATCCGCAACTGCCAAAAGAGGTGGCAGGACCTTCGGGGCTGGACCCGGAGGATTGCACGGGTCCAGCTGAAGCTGTCGCCTCCTCGCAGGAGGGGCGGAACACGGACCCTGACCCCCACATGCTCAGGATCCTGGCGGTGGTCTTTCCAGACCTGGATGGGCAGCTGAAGGCCAGAGAGCAGCAAGGAGGGGGTGAGTCAAAGACTGCACTGTGAACTCTGTCTAACATGCTATGTGCCCTCCTCGGGCCTGGTTAAACTGCCACAGTACAGCAGTCATGTTGTCCAGGAGCCATGTCCCTCTATTGTGCACTGCCCACTCCTCATCTGATACCCAGGTGTGGCCCTTACATGCAGGGGATTCTGTCACTTAGGACTGTGTCCTTGCAGTTTGCTTGACTCAAGGTGGGAGACAGCATCTGTTTCCCTGACTCTGTGGTGGGCATCATGGGTGGGTCCATTGCTTACACAATGCCTGTATTCTGACATGTATTCAGCGTGTTACTTTGATCTGTGGTCCAATTGCTGAGCTGATCCACCACATGTGGCTGGGGTATCTGGCACACACCCATGCTGCGGGTGGGAACAATGTTTGGGCCCCAGGAGTATGTATATGACGTGTGTCACACATACTTAGCCAGCTGCCTACAGTCCAGGGCTCATCCCTCATTCATGTGGGGCTGGACAGTCATGCCTACTCCAGGCCATACAATACACTCTGTACTCCCACTCCCGTGTATCAGCTGACACATTGTGCGCAGTGATTTGACCCCTCAGGTGTCTGCCTCTGTGTCAGTGTGCTGTGGATTAGTTGCCAGGACTGCTGGGGTGTTTCTTGGTAGGGGCTCAGCATGCCCCTGGAGATGTGACCATAGGAGACGAAACTTGTGTGACACATAGGTGTCTGATCAGCTGCCCATGCAGACTGGGGCATGTGAATGTGAAGTTCAGGCAGCTGTTCCCCATGCACAGCAGAGTGTGAGGGGCTCAGGTTCAGAGGGTAGTGTCACAGGTCTACCATATGTCCAATAGGTATGACCTGGACAGATGAGGGTTAAGAGGATGTGTTGTGGGGGGATGTACATGTGCACTTGTGCAGCTCCAGGACTTGCATTCCCCATGACCTACTATTGTGACACAGTGCAGAGTGTTGTTGCCTGGCTGCAAAGTCATACATCACTGAGACAGTGATGTATGACTTTGCAGTCATGCCTCCGCCATGGCATGTGTCTACTGATTGTTGAGCCTGCAGGGGAGTGACATGTGCTACATGCACACCATAGTGGCGCTGGCTATCAGGACATGGGTGCATCATGGTGTCTGTCGCTGGTATGCATCACATGCATTTCCTATTTGACTCTGGGCATCCCTTTCATCCGGAAACCTTTACTGACTCAGTGGCAAGAGCTGTGATGTGTGCATGTCCACATGCCACACCGTGTCCTCTGCACTGTCCAACTACTGTGTACTTGGTGCATGTGTCAACACTGGGGTGTTGCAATCCAACAGACACCAGACAGATGGGTGCAAGGCCATGTGGGATGTGAGTGCCATGCTTGGCATCAGACTGACAATTGGCTTCTCCTGTTCAGTTAGGGCACTTTTAGCAATGTACAACTAATGATGCCAGGGCTTGCTCTGTGATGTGCTGTGCTCACAGTGGTGTGTGCGTTATGTGCAGGTGACTGATGTCTGTCTGTTTCCCCATTGTTTGCAGATATATCCACGGCCACGGAAGGGGACAGCTCCACGGACCAGGAGGAGCCAGAGAGCCAGACTGGGTCAGCAGCCGAGGAGTCGTCGGAGGGACCCAGTGGCACGGAGGGCGAGGGGAGCCACACCGAGGAGTCCTCAGCAGCATCCACCTCAGCTGAGGACCAGAGCAACTCGGAGGATGACTCCCTTGTGGAGGCGGGTGTCAGCAGCCACCACACCCCAGCTAGTGTTGCTGTCCCCGCCACCACCAGCACCACCACCGCCCTCCCATCGGCTCCCATTCCCCAGGTCCGTGGAGGCTCCCATGTCCGGGAGCGTGTCTCCTTTGGGCCAGGCACCGCAGCCCCTGCCCCTGTGTCCCCTGCTGCCCTGAGTGAGGAGTCTGTGTACCTCCTTCGCCAGCTCCATGTAGGGCAGACAGCCATGCTGAGTGTCCTCCATGCGCACACCGCGCTGTTGACTCAGCTGGTGTCGTTCATGGAGGGCATCTCATCGGGCATGTCTGACCTACAGAGGGGCAATAGGTCCATGGACTCCTCCCTGACGGCAGCAGTGTCCCTCCTCAAACGGTCCCTCACCCCTCCTGCCTCTGCTCCATCCACACTCCCCAGCACCTTACCCATCCCAAGCACACACACACTGGCACAGGCACACACCAGCACACACACATCCAGCACACTGACACACACGCCAATGACAAAACGCACACGCACGCACATTCAGGGGACTGAAGCCAGACTCACAGGGGATGGGGCCCTGGAACACACACACGCATCCACATGCACTGCACAGTCCTCAGTTCCCTCTCCCTCCAAAGCACCCTCCCTTGCCTCACCTGCAACCCCAAAGTCACAGCAGCTCTTCCTCTGTGACCTCGGCCTCTTCCCCACCGATGAAGCTGCTCCAGCATCCCGGGGGAAGAGGAAGCCCACCCACACGGAGCAGAGTGCCCCTCGCCCCCGGACACCCTCCCCCAGGCGCAGACGGACTGAGGCCCCCACCCGCAAGTCCCCCCGGAGTCCTAAGAGCAAGGCCCCGCCACCGCCCTGCAGCTCAGGCACAAGGTCTCCGTCCTCCATCCCTCAGGCCCCCACTGCACAGGTGCCCCCACCACACCCTGCCCCAGGTTCCCCCACCCACAGATATACCATCCCCAAGAGGATCAGGCCTTCTCCCCCTGCCACTTGCTCTCCCAGCACCACACCCCCGCTGCGCTTGTCTGTGCCACTGATGTGGTGAGGGTGTCCTCCCCCTCTGTCTAACCCACCTTGCCTGTTCCCCATTCTCCTCCCCTGGAGGTAGGCACTGCAGTGGAGTCCACTACCGCCCTGTCTGACTTGGGCACTGCAGTGGCGGACCTGTCCACTCCATCTGCAGGGTCCACTGCAGTTGTGCCGGCACCCACGACATCTGAGTCATGCCCCCAGTTGTGCCGGCACACACCATGTCAGACACCTCCACTGCAGTTGTCAGTGGCTCTCCAGCACCCACCACCCCTTCCCTGACTCCCCTGGTGAGCCCTGATCCTGTCCCTGCGGTGCCTGGCCTGCCCCCCGGTTGCCCCTCCTAGTGGATTGTCCCTGGTTTTGTGCAGGCATGCGTAGGGTGACATCTGCCAGTGTCACCCTGTT
This sequence comes from Calotriton arnoldi, assembly GCA_963921515.1. Lineage (NCBI taxonomy): Eukaryota > Metazoa > Chordata > Amphibia > Caudata > Salamandridae > Calotriton > Calotriton arnoldi. The sequence goes on along the minus strand of CAWUFW010003771.1, from coordinate 1,638,634 downwards.
TGAACTTTGACAATGGACTGGCCATTGGCCTTTGCTCTATTTTTTCTGGACGTCGTTTTCATTCAACACATATGCTGAATAAAGCAACTTTCTTTTCTCTAGTGCTCATGCTTCAGATGTACATGTTGTTGGTGCTGCTAACCATGCCCTTGCTGCAGTGATGGTGATATCTGGTCTCATGATTATGAAGTGTTACTGTGCAGGAACCCATGTGGTCCAGGGGGAATGTGTCCTATCATGTGGTGTATCCATGTCATCCATAGCAGCATCTGAGGGTGTCATGTGTTCAGTATTTGGCAATGGGATTTCCTACTTACATTAGCAATTTCATATCTGTGGCTTCCACCCCTGCACATCTGTTGTGCCTGCCATCGTTGCATTTGTCTACTTCCCTGACCGTGTTGCCATCTCCACTGGACATGCAGGTTTGGGCATCAATGGGGAAGGACTCATCCGTGTAGTCAGTGCAACATTGCTATACAAGTGTGTTGGATCTGTGCTGATGATTCCGTTGGCACATCCATGACCAGGCTGATGTGATGGGAGCCCTCATTTGGTGCTAATTGTTGATTGTGTGACCAAGTGCTCAGCTGACATGATGGGGCCCTACTGAGGCAACATATGGCACAGCTTTCCTCACACAGGAGTGGAGTCCCCTCATGGCAGTGTGTACACGTGTGACATTGCCTGCGCCCAAGGTGTGTGTTGTATGTGCATGTCTGTGTGTTCACTTCCATTTATCTGCGCATGCTGTGATCCCTAGTGTTGTACCTGTTTGTGATGCTTGCTGACTTGAGCTATGTTCCCCAAAGTCTTCTCCCTGTGTTCTCTGTGATGTGGGTGCATGGCACATTACTGGTCATCAGGGTGTCACCCATAGGTGTGTTTGCTGTCAGGGCTGAGTTTGTGTGCAGACGCAGATGGGTCACAGTCAGGTTTCCCCTGGCACTTGTTGTTTGCCCCTGTCATGTGATTTTCAGTTCGTGTTATCTTTCAGTGATTGTGACACGTTGTGTGTGTGACTGCTGGCACTCCTCAGGGTCCGGGCTGCAATGTTGGTTGTTGTCTATGTGTGTTCTTTGTGGGTGACCTTGGCTTCTTCATTGGTGTGTGACTGTGGCTGGGATCCCATTGGTTGGTGTGGTATCGCCGTCATGTCCATGTACAGCGTAGTGTGCAGTGTGTCAGACATTCAGGAGTCTTGTTGAGTGGCCATGTGTGATGTGTTTCTGCACCTTGGTTCCCACCCACCACCCTGGAATAGTCATGGGTGCATGTGCAATGTCACCAGTGCATGTGTACTTCACTGCTGCACATTGTTGGAGGTCGAGGGGTGTGGTCTTGAGTGTGTGCAGATGGGAGTCATTGCCCAGCTAGTCCCCTGCCTCCATGTTGGCCTTGGCTTACTGGCCATGCTGATTGATTTGTGCTTGTGTAGGTGTGATGGTAGTTTGTTGCTCAGGACACCTGACTGTGGTTCACAGTGTGAACGACATTTAGCTTTGTCATCACAGTGGGATTTTTATTCAGCCCAGGGTCACCACATTGTGGGGGCCCTGGGGGTGGTGCTGTGGTGTGTCTGTGTCTTGCTGTGTCAGTTGTTGTTCCTACGTGCCTGTGTGACATGTGTGTTTTGTGCTCCCTCTCATCTGACAATGCCTGCTTGCCCACATAGGGGATTTGGATCCATGAGTTACCTTAGTGTGGCAGTGTATGCACATCTGTATGATTGGTATTCAGCTCTCCTCATGTGTTGTGTGGTTGCCTGGGGACACTGGCACCCCCACCCCTCACCTGCTGTGTATGATGACAGTGTTGGTCTGCCTGTTTGTGTTTGTGCATCTGCACCACTGCATTGGCATATCTTGGGTGTGCCATTGGCTGTATGTTGTTTGGTGTGTTTCCCCTGCTGTCCCTGGGACTCCTAGGTCATCGGTCAGCACAGTGATCATGGTTTGTGTGTCCCATTGCTGCCATGGTATGGTATCTGTTCACCTCACATCTGCTGTCTCCACAGGATATCTGCATTTGTGTGCCCATTGGTGCAAATATGTAGTTCTGCATTCTGATGGTCACTTCTGTCATTGTGTCATTGATGAATGTTGACGGTGTCAGCCCCCATGGGTGTTGTTTGTCTGCACATGGCCAAAGGAATGTCTCATTTGCACTGCAGTATTTGGCTAACCCAATTTATGTTGCAATGGGACACATACACTACTTTGCCACAGATGAGTTTTTGGTTCTGTGACCAGGAATGATCCATGCAGTTTGGCAGTTGCAGCTCTTTCTTTGTCAACACTTACCTTTTGGTCACTGTGATGATGGGGGTGTAGACCCCATTGCCACAATGGTCAAAATGTGCTTCAGCTATGGACCCCACACTTGCCTTTTGGTCACTGTGATGATGGGGGTTTAGACCCCATTGCCACAATGGTCAAAATGTGCTTCAGCTGTGGACCCCACACTTGCCTTTTGGTCACTGTGATGATGGGGGTTTAGACCCCATTGCCACAATGGTCAAAATGTGCTTCGGCTATGGACCCCACACTTACCTTTTGGTCACTGTGATGATGGGGGTTTAGGCCCCATTGCCACAATGGTCATGGGCTGCTTGCATTGTGGGTGCCACACACATATATGTGTGGCACATGTGCTAGGGGGTCACATTGTATGTTCAAAGTCATGTTCGGTGTTGTAGGCATTTGACACAGCCTACACACGCTTGTCATGGTGGTGGGGGGATGTCTTTATCTTGCATTCCCTAGGTTGTGGTGTGCTTGTTGTGTCATGCATTGTCCATCCTATGAGTGGGGGTGGTAGTAGTGGTAGGCATCAAGCCCCCCTGGCTAAGGGTGGTAGTAGTGGTAGGCATCCAGCCCCCTGGCTAAGGGTGGTAGTAGTGGTAGGCATCCAGCCCCCCTGGCTAAGGGTGGTAGTAGTGGTAGGCATCAAGCCCCCCTGGCTAAGGGTGGTAGTAGTGGTAGGCATCCAGCCCCCCTGGCTAAGGGTGGTAGTAGTGGTAGGCATCCAGCCCCCCTGGCTAAGGGTGGTAGTAGTGGTAGGCATCAAGCCCCCCTGGCTAAGGGTGGTAGTAGTGGTAGGCATCCAGCCCCCTGGCTAAGGGTGGTAGTAGTGGTAGGCATCAAGCCCCCCTGGGTGAGGGTGGTAGTGGTGGTAGGCATCCAGCCCCCTGGGTAGGGGTGGTGGTGCGCATTCAGGCCCCTGTGTGCATATGTGGCATTGGTGATGGGCATCCCGCCCCTATGGTGCTGCTGTTGCTGGTGTAAGTATATTCAGCATCCCCGTGTGTGTGTGTGATGTGTCGTGTACGTGTTGTATGTGTTTTGTGGTTGGTGTCTGGCTTACCTTCTGCGCCGTACGCGTCCGTGCCTGTTCCGGTAGTAGATGTAGAATATTGGTATGATCGGGACGAAGGGATTCATGGTTGGTTCGTGTCGTTCGTCCTTCTCGTTGCTTCGCGTCGTCCTCGTCACTTCGCCTCGTCCTCGTCGGTGCCGTGTTCGTCTCGTAGCAGTGGATCGTGTTGTGGCGCGAATCGGAGCTTATGTGCGCCTCTCCCGGATGCTTTGACGTGCCGTGCGTAGCGACGGGTTCGGCGCGTACGGGAAGCGCATCGTACTTGTCCGGCCGGACGGGGCTGCATTTTTCCTTCCGTGCGACTCGATTCGGCGTTTCCGGATTCGCCTCGGTCGGAGAACAGGACCTGGTTTGGGTGAGTACGGCTCAGCCGGATTTTTTGCTGTTGTGCGCATCGTACTTGCTCGTTCGGTGTACTGTACGGATCGGTCGGGAAACAGGCTTTCGCATGGCTTTTTTCCCGACCGAATGGTGTTGGGTACGCCTCCGACCGAGATCGGAATCGGCCCCTAAATATATATGTTTTACAATATTAACAACTTTACCATTTTCCCTAATAACCCAACATCCCAGTACTAAAAACAACTTACTATTTATATTTATAAATTACTTTATTTCTTCTAATTATTTGCAATTTTTAAAATTTCTACTTAATAAATATTTTTGAAATATTATTTAAATAACACTTCCCACCCTTATCCCCTAATAACGAAACATCCCCTCCTAAAACAAAACATATATTTTAACTTTTTAATATAAATTTCGTTTTTTAAATTATTTTCTAATTTCTAAAATTTTTAAATTCATATCTAAATTTAAACTAATATTTTTAAATACTCCCCACCCTTATCCCCTAATAACCCAACATCCCGCTCCTAAAAGAAAACATATATTTTACATATTTAATATAAATTTCGTTTTTTAAATTAATTTCGAATTTCTAAAAATTTTAAATTAATATCTAAATTTACACTAATATTTTTTAAATACTTCCCACCCTTATACCCTAATAACCCAACATCCCACTACTAAAAGAAAACATATATTTTACATTTTTAATATAAATTTCGTTTTTTTAATTAATTTCGAATTTCTATAAATTTTCTATTTAAATATAAATTTACACTAATATTTTTAAATTACTCCCCACCCTTATCCCCTAATAACCCAACATCCCGCTCCTAAAAAAACATATATTTTACACTGTTAATATAAATTTCATTTTTTAAATTAATTTCTAATTTCTAAAAATTTAAAATTAATATCTAAATTTACAATAATATTTTTAAAATACTCCCCACCCTTTACCCCTAATAACTAAACATCCCGCTCCTAAAACATATGTTACAATTTTTTTATACATTTTCACACTAATATTAAAACATTTTTAATAATACAAAATTAATAACAATACATAATATTTAATTATTGACTAAAAATTAATATTTTACAGTTTCTATATTTTGTATTCGATATTTTTACAATACTAACAATTCGATATTATCTACTTACGATATTACTTATTCGATATTTTGTACTTCGATATTTTTTAAACAAATAAAATGACGATATTTTTGATTGCGATATTCTTGTATTCGATATTATCTAACATTCGATATTATAACTTCGATATTACTACAATTCGATATTTATCATTCGATATAATGTCTATTCACCATCCCATCACAATCGCTTCACTTTGTTCCAGACTCTCACAAGTGGCGGCTACTGCTTTTAAACAGCCTGGTAACGCTGCAGCCACTGAATCCAAAGTAGCAGAAAAATATGCTACTGGACGTCGTGCCATTCCATGTTTCTGAGTTAGGACTGAAAGTGCACACCCATCTCTTTCACAACAGTACAATGCAAATTCCTTTGCATAATCTGGCATTCCCAATGCAGGTGCTCGACAAAGACTGTTTCTCAATTTCGTAAAAGCTTCCATACTTTCATCATCCAGCACAATCGGATCTTTTACATCTTTTCGTGTCAACCTCTGTAGAGGTTTTGCAATCAGTGAGAAACCACAGATCCACTGTCTACAGTATCCAACCATTCCCAAAAACATTTGCACTTCTTTCTGAGTGGTAGGTGGACTCATTTGTTTGATCACACTAATTATTTCTGGTGTCACCTTTCTGACTCCCTTTTCTATTTTGTGTCCTAGGTACTGGACCTCTTGTTTACAGAATTGCAATTTTGCTGGTGACATATTGTGTCCTCCTTCCGCCAAATGGTTCAGTAAGGCAATGGTATCTGTCACACATGCCTCTCGGGTCTTTGATGCCACAAGTAGGTCATCAATGTACTGAACCAAGACTGAATTTCCTGGCATGATCAAAGTCTCCAGACATCTTTTCAGAATCTGGTTAAAGATTGAAGGACTCTCGGTATACCCTCGAGGAACTCAGCACCATGCCAAGACACGGTCTCCAAACCGGAATGCAAAAAGATATTGGCTCTCCAGATGTAAGGGAATTGAGAAAAATGCTTGGCACAGATCAATCACTGTGTACCATTCTGAATCGCATGGAATTTGGTAAAGGATTAATGCTGGATTTGGTACTACGGGACAGCAAGGTACCACAATCTTATTAATCTTCCTTAAATCCTGTACTACTCTATATTTTCCGCTTGGCTTTTTAATTCCTATAATGGGCGAATTGCAAGGACTACTCATTATTTCTGTCAAAAGTCCCTGTTAGATCATTTGATCAATCACAGGAGTGACTCCTGCAATTACTTCTGGACTCATTTTGTACTGAGGAGTGTTTGGATACACAGCACCCTCTTTCACCGTAACCTGAATCGGGTCTACATTTGTCATTAGACCAATTTCTTTTCCTGTAAAATCCCATACATCTGACCTCACTGTACTTCTTAATTCTTCAGGCAAACTCTCTTCTGTGAGAAGTGAAAACAACTCATCCACTTCTGTCCCTTGCTTCGCTAACATTATTTTGAATTCAACATCCTCATCAGGTGTCTGAAACGCAATACCATCTGGCGTACAATAGATGGTACAGTTCATCTTGCATAACAAATCTCTACCTAAGAGATTTACTGGACTTGAGTCACATACTACAAACCGATGCATGTCTCTGAAGTTTCCAATATGAACTTCTATCGGATTTGTGACTGGGGTTCTAATATGCTTATTTGAGACTCCTACAACTTGGATAGTTTCTCCCGAGAGGGGTAGGTTTGGAATTTCTGCTGCTCTCACAGTAGAACGGGTAGCACCAGTGTCCACCAGGAATGTAATATAATTACCTTCCACCTTTCCTTCGACAAATGGACCTGACTGATCTACCACCAAAGATGCGCCAAGTACGCACTCTTCCTCCCCCCTCAGGCACCGTCATTGAGATGAGTCTGAATCATTCTCATTGGACTGCAACCAATATTGCGGAACCATTTGCACACTTTGATTCTTACCGATCTGCTCACCTCCGTGAAATCCAGTGTTAAACACCGTACCTCTGCACTTGAGCATTCATATTATTTGGCATAGGAGCTTGTGGCACCTGTAACTGTGGGGTAACTACCTGCTGCTGCTGGTTCACAACCACCTCATTCTGCATGTGTGGATTTAAATTTTGATTTACCCCATTATTCTTTTGAGCAGATCTCCACTCATTCTTCCAATGTCCAATCTTTCCGCACGCATGACAAGGAAATTTCTTCCTAGCCTCTTCTTTACTCATTTTACCTCTACCTTTACCTCCATTTGGTACCTGACCATTTTGATTCTGACCATTCATCTGATAACCTGTTTGAGAATTATTATTTACCTCTTGTTGCTCTGCTACCTTCACTTGTGCCCACATCATGTTCTCCTTTAGTTTCTTGTGTCTTGATTCAATGTCATCACTACAATACTTCGCATACCTCAAAATTTCATCAATTGTTTTACTCTGCCAACAAATCAAATGTTGCTGAATCATGTTACTAATCTCCGGTTTCAACCCAAACACAAAACGATACACAAAATGTCCCATATCTTTGTCTCCAATATTCTCAAATCCACTGTACTGTTTAAATACTTGCAACAACCTTTCATAATAGGCATACATTGACTCTTTTGGTTCTTGGGTCGTTCTATCTATCTTAACCCAATCTGTTTCTTTAGGGGAAATTTTTCCCTTTAAGAAAGTGATTACCTGATTATACTTTTTCATCACCTCTTCGGATGGTGCACCTGTTTTTGGATCTCTGGGATATTCTTCTTTTGGCCAATCAACAGTGATCTTACATTCTGTCCACAAATCTGCCGGAACAACAATCTCAAACAACCCATCTAAATCCTTTAACAGAACCTTTGAAACTTTCACAAACCTTTCTACCTGTTTGTACCATTCAATGGGTTTCTCTCTTAATCTGGGGAAGTCATTCGTAAAAGATAATATATCCTGCCTTGACCAAGGAACATGTACATATCCACCACCTGGTACTTCTCTTATCGGACACACCCTTTCAACCTGTTCTGTTTCCTTTAACTGGAACATGGACACTCCTTTACTAGCTGCTTCTTCCTTCTTTTTCATCCATCTATTCTTCCATTGATCTACATCTCCCCATTTCTTTCAAAATGTTCATCAACTCTTTTATCTGTAACCTTTTTCCAGACACATTCAAACTCTCCAGATCCTTTTCAGTAAATGCCAATCTGTATGATTTCTGCAACACCTTTTACTTCTCTATATCTATTCCATACTCACTAGCAGCTTCGGATATTTTCTCATGAAGATTCCTTGCTCTCCAAGTAATGCTTTTACACAAAAACAATAATTCATCATCCCAGTAAGTCCCTAATCTGTCTGGACTTATTGTACCAATAATCATCTCTTCCAGATCTACTTTCAATTAACTCACATGTATACTCTGCGGTTGAGGTTCTTTCTTTTCCATTCCTTTTATCCAATCATTCAATTCTTCTGATGAAGGACCTGCTGAACTCCCTGTCATTGGGGTGACATTTGTCCCTATTCTCCTTGGATTTATTTGTATACCTCTTCTAGGGGTTTCCGTTATCATTTCACAAACCGGAAGATCTAACAAAGTAATATTTGTGTCAGCCTGTCTATTCTTATTGACTACCGTCTCCATTCCGCTCCTGACATTATTCCTTGGAACTGCTAAAGTATGGCCTTTAGGTGTATTCTGGTTTTCTCCAAACAAAGGAACTACAGGACCTATTGTCACCGGTACCGTCAATGCTTCTGCATTTAGACTCAACTGATTTATTTTCTGAATCTGCTCTACATTTGCCTTGTTTAGCATATCAAATTCTTTTTCTCGCATTATCCTAGCCATGTCCGCAATCTGTGGGATTAATGGATGTCCCATAAAGGGTGCATTCGGAGTTACCTCAACTGAATTTTCTTGATACGGTGGGGGTCTTTTGGTCATAATATCCTCTAATAACTCATCATCTGAATCATTTACACCATCTCTTACACTTGAAGTTTCTATGTTTTTCTTTTTCTCTTTACATTTACCTCTTGTCTGTTCATCAGCAACTAAAACTGGGTACAAACCCTCGGTTACCACAGCTCTCCTCCATCATTTCATTGTGTTCTCTCTTCTCTCAAAAGGGTACCTAGACATTAAATTTCTGTATCTCCTACCTCCTCGATACTTTTGTTTTACCATTGATTCTATTTCCCATTCCTCTAACGCTTCATACTGTGTAGGTCTGGGATTTGGTTCTAATGAATTCATTCTATTTCTCAAATTCTGCAAAATCCTCATATTAAACGAACCATGCTGTGGAAAAGCTAAAACACCATCATCCTTTGTATACTCCACCCAATTCTCCAACCATGTACACGTATGATATCCTTGCTCTAACATCATATAAGAAGCAGGCGTTCCTGGAGGGGAATAAGAATTCCTTCTCTAGTCACAATCGGTTTATCCTTTTTGAAGAAATTCTTTATTTTCTCAAACAACTTCATTTTTCTGACTCTTTATACTAACGTATTTCAACAAAACAAACAAGGAAACCTTTCCGTAATTCTACTTATTCAATTTGTCAGTTCTCGTCCTATACCAGCGCGACTTCACCAACCAACCAATCAGAACACCACTACGTAAGCAAAATCTCAACCAATACTAGTGCAGCTCACACCAACGAGCCAATCATAGCTCAGTACACGCCCGCTGCCTGACCAATACCAGCGCAGCTTTTTCTGACGTCAGTATTTCCACTAAGTAAAGAGATAGTTTTCACTTTTCTGAGAGGTTTTCTTCACTACGAGTCCTAATAACGTCCAGTGCTATTTTACTCTTCAAACAAGCTTCGGGTGGACCTATTACTCCTCTAGGGATAAGGCCAAAGTTTCACAAGAGGACTTTTTGGTGTGAAAAGAGGTCTTGGTACTCCCCTGGGGATAAGGCTAGAGTTTCGGAAGTGGACCCTTTGCTATTTCAGATACTCTACTCACATACGAAATTTACCTAAAGATAACACTTTCAGCCCTCCGTAGCTTCGGTATTATTACAACAGACAAAGTACTTCTGCAGTGTGATTTCTTTACCACACTCTTCTTCTGCCTATTTCAAGCTAATTCCATTCCCGGGATTCCTCAGGTATCTCCGTACCTGTACTTCTAGACAACATAGAACAGGACAGGACATATAATCAATATTCAATAATCATTTCCAAACTAATCAATAATTAAACCGTCCTCTGCTACCAAGAAACTGATCCAGCGCGAGGCCAATACCTGATCAGGGATCAATACTCAATAATATCACAGAACAATGGCCCATACACATACACCCAAATCCCTGATGCGCTGGGGTCAATTTATATATCTTCAATTCCTTTCTTTCTGTTATTCATGTATGGCATCTTTAAAATACTTATCTAACTTGTACATCAACTTTCCTTCTACTTGGTCGATGAACCAATTAGTTGAATAGTTGATGGTAATGATACTCGTTATCTGACTAATCATTCGGTTAACTAAATAACCACAAACTCTTGTTGAAGTTAATAAAATTTTATCTCAAAATAATAAAATGCTCAACGCTTATGGTCACAAATGCAAACAAAGAACTCACAAAGGGAGAGAAAAACATCAGCGATTTCAAATAAAGACCATCTCATCAATCAAATAATGACATTGTGCATGAAGGAGTGGATAGATGAATAGACAAAAGTTTCAGAGACAAAATACATTCGCAGATCAATTATGCAAGAACGAAATCAGAATATTACAAACACAACGGATTTGTAGAAAACCACCCCTCAGGCCTAAGTGGTGGTGGGGGCTCCCTGAAATAGAATCAGGGGACAAAGATTTCAGGGACAGGAACAGGTCAGGACAGGAACAGCTAGGCCTCTCTGCAAACCGACGAACAGCGACGCATCTCCCCTCTCTCAGCCTCTCCGCCTAACGTCTAACCACACCCCTAAAGGCACCCCAGTTATACCCTAAAACCTACATGTCCGTCCCACATCAGTTGTAACATTTAGGGGCCGATTCCGATCTCGGCCGGTAGGGCTCCGAATAGGATTCGGCTTTACCGGATCCGATTCGGAGCCCTGTTTCCCGACCGAACCGTACGCGGGTCCGGCCGAGCGAGTACGATGCTGACTCGCCGACCGACTCGTCCGGGCGACCCGACCGCTCCGACCGACTCGTACCCGGATCGTACCGCTCCGACCGACTCGCTCGGACACGATTCGCACCGCGCAATGGAGACGTTTTCCGGCCGGGTAAGTACGATGCGCACCTCGACCGCTCCGACCGACTCGCGCCGTCCGACTCGAACTCGCTGTCGGAGCCGTACTTTGGGGGTCCGTGTCGGACCCCCTGTACGCGTACCTGTGCGAGGCGCACACAGGGGGGACCCATGGGTCCCCCTACCTGTGCGTGTACGCCGCGGCGCGCTCGCGGCGTACTCGCTGTAGGGGGCGCCCTTGTCCGCCTCGCACCCATTGAGGCAATGGGAGCCCGCGTACGCGTTGTACGACCGGCTCCCATTGAGTTCAATGGGAGTCCGACCGACTCGTGTCCGGTGGCATACGAATGCATCGGACTCGTTCGGTCGGACTGCACGGGTCCGATTCGGTCGGTAATCTCTCCGGGTCCGGCTCGGTCGGAGAGATTTCCGGCCCGAATCGGAATCGACCCCTTAGCGTAACTAAACAGTTGATTGGTGGACTTTGGGGGTGGTATATCACACCATGGTGACTTCACTAATATTTGGGCTTATTCATTGTTTTATGCCTATTCTCATGAAATCATATTCGCTCCGTTCACACGATCTAATCCATGTTACAATTGTATACAAATTTAAGCAATGTCCACGAGAGGAGTGCTTCTGTCCCACGGTCTGTCACATCACTTGGCAGACAACTCTTTCACTTCTTCTGCTGTGCTCAGCGCTTCAGCGTGCCTTTGTCAGAACAGTTTTACTCATTTATCCAACCCAGCCTTCGTTCGGCCAACTTAAGGAAAAATTGAGTCTTATCCAGCTCACTATAGCAAATGGAAAAAGAACATTCATTAATTATATGATAATGTAGTTTTCACTGTTTACCACCCACCTTTGCACTATTCTTTGTTAGCGTTTTTCCTAGCATAGCTTTATGCAAAAACAATATTATTTATTATTTCAAAGCAAGCTGCAACACTCAAACTACGAAATGTACATGGGGCCTAGTCATGCATTGTTTCTCATTTCTTTCAAAGCATAATGTAAACACGGGTTTAGTTCTTTCATGCGTTATCTCACGTTAGTGCATGCATGCGCAAAGCAGTTTTCCCTTGTGTTCATGTAAGGTGCACGTTAATTTTCTATTACTACTTACTGTTAGTACGTATTATGGCGGTATTCATTTGAGCAGGTTTATTTTTGCGAAATCCTGCTCCATCACACGCAATTGGTTGACTCCCTTGTCCCAGAAGTCTAGAATCCTAACATCAGCTGGCTCCCTGCCTCAAGAAAGTGGCTCTCTGGATGGCGAATTGCTCATTGAAACTAAATAGAGATAAAACCAAAATTATGTTATTGGGGAATAATTCAACCCCTCGGGCATCGTTAGGCTGGCCTGATTGTTTGGGTACACCACCTTCTCCCTCGTCCTCCATAAAAAGTCTGGGCATGTAGCTGGATAGTTTCCTAGCTATGGAAGCCCAAGCAAAAAAAACTGACTACATCTTGTTTTGCTGTGCTGAGAACTTTACCTAAAATCTTAGAGTTACTACCTGCACACTCTAGGAGAATTGTAATCCAGGCACTCATTCTTTCCCTCCTGGATTACGGATATTCTTTGTATCTGGGCTCGCCTAAAGAGGTTATTAAGAGAATTCAGCTGGCTTAAAATGCTGCTGCAAGGACAATTTTCAAGCTACCCAAATACTCCTCAGCTAAAAGTGCTCTGGCCTCCTTGCACTGGCTTCCAGTTGAGAAAAGAATAAAATACAAGGCACTATGCATGGTCCATAAACAATTAACCACATGGGACCCCCCTAACCAGGGCCTTTTTGTCACCCTACACTCCCAATCGGACCCAATGCAGGTCTTCTGAGGGCCTCACGTATTCAAAGGACACATTGGGGTGGAAGATCTCTCTTCTTCTTGTCCCCAAATTATGGAACTAAATGCCAACTGAGCTGAAAACTGAACCCAATGAAACTAAATTCCGAAAATTGCTAAAACCTTGGCTTTACCCCAACTAAGGGGTCGATTCCGATTCGGGCCGGAAAAAGCACCGACCGACTCGGATCCGGAAATTATACCGACCGACACGTACCTGTGGCGCCCGACACGCCAAGTACGATGCAATGCGTGCAAAATCCGACCGACACGTACCGAACCCAAGTCGAACGACCGAGCCGCACGGAAAACAGCAATCCGGTCGGAAAAACACGCGAATCCAACCGACCGACACGCACCCGGAACAAATCCGACCAAAACGTACACGCGAACTCCAAACCGCAAAGTACGATGCAAGGCGCGAAAACCACGAGCGAGTCGGACGGAGGACAAGCCGTACGACCAACACGCATACAAAACCGAGCCGAAGCAACACAAAACACCGCGACCGACGCGTACGCAGCATAGAAAACTGCACAAACACAGCGTGAACGAAACGGAGAATACCGTACGAGACAAATGCAGGGTCCGACTCGGTCACAAGAACGTCTCCAACATGCACAGACAGTACAAAGGAAAAATCCCACAAAAAAAGGCCAAACAAGCAATTACTAAGCCAATAAATACTGGGGGTGGGGACAGAGAACAAAGACACACCCACAACTCCACCCATATAAAGGACACAAATCACAACCATGATCCTTTGCAAATGCCATTCCACTGCCAGCACCCAAGAGAAAGCAACCACACACCCACAGCTCATCCCTCACACAAGCCACACACCATCAGCACACCAACAAATACCTACCTCACATACACCCAGCAAAACACACACTCACACACCCTCACCTGCACACCAACACACACATCACTCACCATCACCACCCATCACCATGCCCCCAAGAAGAATCACAAGTTCCTAGATTGTGAATTGGAAGTCATGGTAGACGAGATCCTCAGGGTAGAGCCACAGCTGTTTGGCACACTGGTCCAACAGACCCCCATCTCCCAGAAAACCAAGATGTGGGAGAGGATCATCAACAGGGTGAACACACAATCACCATGTCGGCGCACAAAGAGCGACATCCAGAACAGGTGGTATGACGTGCGCAGGAGGGTACAGGACCTGCTCAAGAAAGACTATATCAACAGCCAATACACCGGCAGTGGCCCTCCTGCCAAGCCAATATACCCCAGGTCCTGGGAGGAGAAGGTGCAGGCCATCCTTCTGCCAGTGAGCGTATATGGACTAGAGAACATCCCAGAGCCTGGTGAGTACACAACAAATGTACACAATATACTGCCACAAAACACACACACATCACTGTCAAGGGGAGAGTCAACCCATGCACTCATAGCAATTACACAGCAACCAGAACAGAATCATCCCAAAATGTGTATGTCAGTCAGATAAACACAACACATGCCATCAAAAAAGTCACATCCAACTGTGCCATCACATGTACAAACACAACTACAACTACAGCTAGGCAGTGGCACAAATAGAACTAACAAACACATCCAGACATGTAGCCACCACAACAACACCAACACACAGTGAAGACCACTCAAAGGAAGGAATTCTGTGTATGCTGGCCAAGTCAGTGTAGCCAATAGCATCATGGGAGTCGCAGTCACACATATTGCCCCCCCCCACAACTGTCCCATCAACACCACCATGAACCATGCGCACATCACAGGGAGTGGAGAAGGACTCACAAGATGGCTGACACTGGCTACTGCTGTGGGAAGCACAAGGCCCTGCTGGCAACTGTGCACCAACAAACAGCAGGACACCACTGACTGACATCCTGAGAGACAACTTCCACTCCCTGCAATGCAAGCACGTTCCATGGTGGGATATCTGGCTGGCTTGGTGGGAAGGAGGACTTGCAGCACTGACCATAGTCACAAGCACCTCCCCTCACCCCCCCCCAACACAAACTCCACAGAACCCACCTGGTAGAATGCAATGCCCCCCATCCTAACACAAGATCCCACAAAGAACCACCACCCTGGGTTATGTTGTGTGAAGCACAGGGACACTCTTGGGACTTTTAGCCAAACAACTGCCAGGACAACACTCCCAGCCATCCTGTCAGCACAGCCAGCCCACCCCACAGGGAAGCAGAGTCAAAAGGAAGGAAGCATGGGCATGCTGGGAAGGGGGTGGAGGCAATAGCATGATGGGAGTCGTAGTCAAAGCTCTACATCCCCCACCACATGGCCCAGCAAGCTCACACTCACGCATGCACATCCCACAGAGAGTGGAAAGGCCCATCAAAGATGTCTGACACTGTTGCTGTGTCGTGGGAGCACAAGGGCATGCTGGGAACTGCATACCAACCAACAGCAGGACACCACTGTCAGCCATATTGCCATTGCTCTCACACCCACACACACTGAACTCCCCACAAAAGCAAGTAAGTATGGGAATGCTGGCAAGTGGGGTGGAGGCAATAGCATGATGGGAGTCATAGTCACAGACATAGCTCACCCCCCCCCACAACTGTCCCATCAACACCACCCTGAACCATGCTCACATCACAGGGAGTGGAGAAGGACTCACAAGATGGCTGACACTGGCTACTGCTGTGGGGAGCACAAGGCCCTGCTGGCAACTGTGCACCAACAAACAGCAGGACACCACTGACTGACATCCTGAGAGACAACTTCCACTCCCTGCAATGCAAGCACGTTCCATGGTGGGATATCTGGCTGGCTGGGTGGGAAGGAGGACTTGCAGCACTGACCATAGTCACAAGCACCTCCCCTCACACACACCCCAACACAAACTCCACAGAACCCACCTGGTAGAATGCAATGCCCCCCATCCTAACACAAGATCCCACAAAGAACCACCACCCTGGGTTATGTTGTGTGAAGCACAGGGACACTCTTGGGACTTTTAGCCAAACAACTGCCAGGACAACACTCCCAGCCATCGTGTCAGCACAGCCAGCCCACCCCACAGGGAAGCAGAGTCAAAAGGAAGGAAGCATGGGCATGCTGGGAAGGGGGGTGGAGGCAATAGCATGATGGGAGTCGTAGTCACAGCTCTACATCCCCCACCACATGGCCCAGCAAGCTCACACTCACGCATGCACATCCCACAGAGAGTGGAAAGGCCCATCAAAGATGTCTGACACTGTTGCTGTGTCGTGGGGAGCACAAGGGCATGCTGGGAACTGCACACCAACCAACAGCAGGACACCACTGTCAGCCATCTTGCCATTGCTCACACACCCACACATACTGAACTCCCCACAAAAGCAAGTAAGTATGGGAATGCTGGCAAGTGGGGTGGAGGCAAAAGCATGATGGGAGTGGCAGTCACAGATATTGGTCACCCTCACAACTGGCCCATCAACACCACCCTGAACCATGCTCACATCACAGGGAGTGGAGAAGGACTCACAAGATGGCAGACACTGGCTACTGCTGTGGGGAGCACAAGGCCCTGCTGGCAACTGTGCACCAACAAACAGCAGGACACCACTGACTGACATCCTGAGAGACAACTTCCACTCCCTGCAATGCAAGCACGTACCATGGTGGGATATCTGGCTGGCTGGGTGGGAAGGAGGACTTGCAGCACTGACCATAGTCACAAGCACCTCCCCTCACACCCCCTCAACACAAACTCCACAGAACCCACCTGGTAGAATGCAATGCCCCCCATCCTAACACAAGATCCCACAAAGAACCACCACCCTGGGTTATGTTGTGTGAAGCACAGGGACACTCTTGGGACTTTTAGCCAAACAACTGCCAGGACAACACTCCCAGCCATCCTGTCAGCACAGCCAGCCCACCCCACAGGGAAGCAGAGTCAAAAGGAAGGAAGCATGGGCATGCTGGGAAGGGGGTGGAGGCAATAGCATGATGGGAGTCGTAGTCACAGCTCTACATCCCCCACCACATGGCCCAGCAAGCTCACACTCACGCATGCACATCCCACAGAGAGTGGAAAGGCCCATCAAAGATGTCTGACACTGTTGCTGTGTCGTGGGGAGCACAAGGGCATGCTGGGAACTGCACACCAACCAACAGCAGGACACCACTGTCAGCCATCTTGCCATTGCTCACACACCCACACATACTGAACTCCCCACAAAAGCAAGTAAGTATGGGAATGCTGGCAAGTGGGGTGGAGGCAATAGCATGATGGGAGTCGTAGTCACTGATATTGGTCACCCCCACAACTGTCCCATCAACACCACCCTGAACCATGCTCACATCACAGGAAGTGGAGAAGGACTCACAAGATGGCTGACACTGGCTACTGCTGTGGGGAGCACAAGGCCCTGCTGGCAACTGTGCACCAACAAACAGCAGGACACCACTGACTGACATCCTGAGAGACAACTTCCACTCCCTGCAATGCAAGCACAGTCCATGGTGGGATAACTGACTGGCTGGGTGGGTTGGAAGGAGGGCCGGCTGTCAACCAAACACAACCAATGCAGACCATGTTCACACCCCAAAAAATACATAGAAATGCCCAAATAATGCAGGACAATGTGCCACACCAATATCAACCCCTGACTGTGACGACTTAGGACAATGCAATGTACAGGCCCGCACCCAGAGGCACAGTCACAACTGTCATGTGTGTCAACCATTGATGCCTGCAGAAACATAACATACATTGTGTGTGTCTCCCAAAAACAGGTGATGATGGGGACACAGCAGCAGACGCTGAGGAGTCCCAGTCCCAGGCTCAAGAGCATGCGGAGCTCACTGGCGTCGTACAGCCTCTGCCCTCCTCGGACGAAGAAGACCAACCTGGCACATCCGGTGCAAGTCTACATGCAGCACCAGCAGGACCACCAGCTGCAGCACCAGCAGGACCACCAGCTGCACCCCCTGCACCCACCCCTCCAACGACTGTCACCACAAATACCATCCCTGCCGACATGGACAGAACAAGGAGCAACACCAGCACAGGGACCCTGGACCAACCTGGGGCCATGGACACCACCACCACCACCAACCCCCAAGGTGGACCAGGGTCATCTGTGCGTGCCACTGCACGCACTGCACATGTCAGCAGGGGTGGTGGGAGGGGTGGGAGACAGAGATCGCTGCTTGCAGAGGTTGCTGGTGTGCATGATGACCCACAACTGGTACGCATAGCTGATGCGTACCAGTCCAGCACCGGAGACCTCAGCCAGGTAGTGGGGCTCCTCAGAGACATGAAACAGCAGCAGGCTGCCCATCATGCCCGCTTGGACTCTCACATGTCCCACGTGGAGTCACACATGTCCCGCGTGGACTCACACATGTCCCGCGTGGAGTCCAAGTGGGATGCACTGCATGAGATGACGGCGGTGCACAGGGACATTTTACAATGCCTCCGCCAGATGAACAGCAACCAGTCCACACCTCCCTGTGTGCCAACAACATCTGGTGCTGAACAAACTGCAACTGCCACAGGGAGGGAGGATGACTCTGGCGGAGAGTCCCCTGCACCGCAGCAGCCTGTACTTGAGGGCCCCCCCCCAAGAAGAGGGGTCGTCCGAAGAGGGGCAAGTGAGAGGCCGATGGCCAAGTGCAACTCCCAGGAAGCCTGAACCTGTTCTGGATGTTCACCTTTGTGCACAGACTGTTCACCCTGTTGACGGCAACACGACTCCCACACATTGCATGGGTAGTACAAGTTGGACCAATGTGTCAGAGAACTGTGGCCCCGATACTGGGGATTCTGTCTACCAGGACTTTCAATTCACCTAGGAACTTCTGATTGCAAGATTTATGTACAGCACTACCCATCCTATGCACTATTCACACAAATGTATCACAATAAACACACTAATACACCATACTTGCCTCTGTTGTGATTCCAACGTGGGTGCTGTTATGGGGCTGATGAACTGCAAAATTACACTGTGTATGCGAACTGCAACAGCAAGTACAACACAGGCATGTGAGTAAAGGCAACGTGACACATATGAGGGAGACACACCACCAGGGCTACACAACACATACACACCTAGGCCATCTGACTCATTGCCTACACTGATGTTGCCAGGGAAGACGGTGCAATGCACAGACACCACACCCATTCTCAGTTGTAGTCAAGTAGCCCACAGGTGCAGTAAGCAAATGGCAGTCAAATGTGTGACCACAGACAACGCACATCACAAAGTGAAGCACAGGTTTATTACACAGTTGCAACATGTCGTAACCACTACAGATGCAAGGTAATCCCACCTGGCAGCGGGCACACAGTCAACAACTGTAGACGGAAGGAAGTCCATGGGTGTGGCGCACATCACCTGTAGGGACACAACAGTTACCAGCCTGGAAGTGCAATCACGTCGTCGGTGGACACAGTTGACCAAACGAATCTGAAAGTACCCTGTGAAGGACAGAAATGACACACAGTCAAAAGCAATGGAGTACAGGACAGAACAGCAAAACTCATGCACAATACATGTTACAAGATACCCACCCAGAACCAAGTTAGCATGTCAACACTGTTGGGGAGTACAGCCCACCTGTAAGCACACATCGCAACACACATCCAGTCAAGTAGCCCATGGACACACTCCAACAGCACCAGAGCACCACCTACACATATCATGCCAACTCACATCATTGACATGACACCTCAGGATACTCACATTCAGCTAAAGAAGTTGGTGATGAGCTGTGTGCGGACATCACCCTCATCATCATCATCATCATCATCGTCACTGGCATCGTGGTCCAGGCCAGGATCCTCCACAGGTGGCGGATGTTGGTCATTGTAATCCTGGATGAGAGGCAACTCCTTCCGCACTGCCAGGTTGTGGAGCATGCAGCAGACGATGATAATCTTGCACACTTTCGCAGGGGCATATGGGAGGGACCCTCCGGTCTTGTCCAGGCAGCGGAAGCGGCTCTTCAGGAGACCAAATGTCCGCTCAATCACTCTCCTGGTCCGACCATGTGCCTCATTGTAGCGCATCTGGGCTGGTGTCACAGGGTTCCTGAGGGGTGTCAGCAACCACGGCATGTTGGGGTATCCCGAGTCACCTACGGACAGACAAGTGCACATTAGCTGACTTGGAAAAGTGGGCGGAATACTACAGATCAGATCACACACAATGGCACAAAGTCAGTACACACCGACAAGCCAGGCACGCTGGTTCTGCATCTGTGCCATCATCCTGGGGATGCGACTACTCCTCATCACAAAGGCATCGTGTGCTGAACCAGGGAAACGGGCACACACGTGTGTGATGGTCATGTCTGCAAGACACACCACCAGTGCATTGACCGAGTGGTAGTGCTTGCGGTTCCTGTAGGCCTGCTCCTGGGCCTGTGGTGGTACCAAAGCCACATGTGTCCCATCAATGGAGCCAATGACATGCGGCATCCTCCCCAGGGCATAAAAGTCACTCTTCACGTCAGTGAGTCGTCGCAGTCTAGGGAAATAGATGTACCGGTTCAGGAATAGCAATATTTCCGCCAAAACATCGCGGAGCACACGGCTCAACATGGTCTGTGACATCCCACCAGCAGTCGCCACAGTATGTGAAAGGTACCGGTGGCAAAGAAGTGTAGGGCTGCCATCACCTTCACCTTGGGGGTCAGCGCTGTAGGATACGGCCGGCCAGGCTGCAAATGTGGGGACAACTGCACTGCCAAATCCTCAATCAGCTGCCTGGTGAAGCGGTACCGTCGGATGCTGTCCCGTTCCACCATCCTTGCCAGGTCTGGGAATGGTCGATGGACAGCAGGAGCCCTGCAGTGCAGAGGAGAAGTAAGCAAGATTGTCAGTCACCCCACATATGCGGCATTGAACACACTCAATATCCCAACATACATCATTATGAGGCACAACTACATGAAGTGTGCAGTTCCGTAAGGACATGTATGGTACATACATGGCCAACATCTGTCAACACGGTCCAACAGGTGGCATCAATTAGTCCCAGGTTGGCCCATTGGATATCATGAGGCCGTGTCACAGTTCCCATCTCCTGCTGCCGTGTCACAATCACCCCCCACAGTGACATGTGAGGACAGATGTGCCTCAGGCACCACAGCTCAACGACAGGTACATTCCCAGGGACCCTGTATTGCCACATGGACACTGGCATTACATGGAGTATCATGTATACACCACAGCAAAACAACCATGACCCCCACAGGTAGTGGTCCCACTTGCCACGGCAGGACAGACATGGACGTCTGTGACACACACACGCACAACATCAAAGTCCATGCACACACAACGTGGATGTGGAGACTGTCTCCCATTGTGCACATGAAATCAGAGACATTGTAAACACTACATGCACAAAGACTGTGGAGGACCATCACAATTGTGCCACTGGGACACCCTGGCTCAAACATACCGTCCCACATGGGACTCACGGGGTATGTGACATGACATACACATACACCACCGTGAAATGTGACCATGGCACATGCACAGATATGAACAGTTGCACATCACAGTGGTCATGTACACGTAACACCCAGGATCCTGTCCCCATGAACACGTGCACAGCCTGGGGGTGGCTGCCCACAGGTGACACCCACAGGACAACATGTACACCAACATACACACAATAGGAAATGCAGCCTTACATGCCTTATGATAAAGTTTGGACAGGCTGTCGTGATGCAGGTGTGCCCCTCACTCCCTGGGAGCTATCTGTGGCTGGCATATGTCCATCTGAGACAGGCATGCTGACATATGCCAGTCACATGTACAGTGATGTGTTGAACAGCAATGGACCGATCGGTGCCCCCGGCCGGCCCATTGCATTCAATGTGTGCGGGTACGCGTTGTACCCCTGTACGCGTTGTACTGCAATGGACCGATCGGTGCCCCCGGCCGGCCCATTGCATTCAATGTGTGCGGGTACGCGTTGTACCCCTGTACGCGTTGTACCGCAATGGACCGATCGGTGCCCCCGGCCGGCCCATTGCATTCAATGTGTGCGGGTACGCGTTGTACCCCTGTATGCGTTGTACTGCAATAGACCGATCGGTGCCCCCGGCCGGCCCATTGCATTCAATGTGTGCGAGTACACGTTGTACCCTGTACGCGTTGTACTGCAATGGACCGATCGGTGCCCCGGCCGGCCCATTGCATTCAATGTGTGCGGGTACGCATTGTACCCCTGTATGCGTTGTACTGCAATGGACCGATCGGTGCCCCCGGCCGGCCCATTGCATTCAATGTGTGCGGGTACGCGTTGTACCCCTGTACGCGTTGTACTGCAATGGACCGATCGGTGCCCCCGGCCGGCCTATTGCATTCAATGTGTGCGGGTACGCGTTGTACCCCTGTACGCGTTGTACCGCAATGGACCGATCGGTGCCCCCGGCCGGCCCATTGCATTCAATGTGTGCGGGTACGCGTTGTACCCCTGTACGCGTTGTACTGCAATGGACCGATCGGTGCCCCGGCCGGCCCATTGCATTCAATGTGTGCGGGTACGCGTTGTACCCCTGTACACGTTGTACTGCAATGGACCGATCGGTGCCCTCGGCCGGCCCATTGCATTCAATGTGTGCGGGCACGCGTTGTACCCCTGTACGCGTTGTACCGCAATGGACCGATCGGTGCCCCGGCCGACCCATTGCATTCAATGTGTGCGGGTACGCGTTGTACCCCTGTACGCATTGTACCGCAATGGACCGATCGGTGCCCCCGGCCGGCCCATTGCATTCAATGTGTGCGGGTACGCGTTGTACCCCTGTACGCGTTGTACCGCAATGGACCGATCGGTGCCCCCGGCCGGCCCATTGCATGCAATGTGTGCGGGTACGCGTTGTACACCTGTATGCGTTGTACCGCAATGGACCGATCGGTGCGCACCCATTGACAATGGCCTTGCCTGGCAACGGACGCGTTTTCGAATTTCGAACGAGTCGGTTGCTGGAAAATCAGTTGGTCACCCACAACAATGTTGCAAAATCATGTATGTCATGAAGTTGAAGATTTGAAGGATGCTGTGGGCGTGTTTTGGTGCTGCTATTCCATGGATTGGCCAGATTCAGAAGATGCAAATGACTTGGACCTATCACTTTGGACACAAGGGACAGTATCTGCCTCTCCAGCACATATATATTGCTGGCTGTTCCCCTGAGAGCTCACTTGCCTGCACTACATGCTCCAGGACGACATCTGCCACTGCACTGCTGCTGTCTCTGCCCCTCTGGACCCTGCAATGGCACGTACTGTGGAGAGAGCCCCAGCCTTCAGCCTTGAGGAGAACCAGGCCCTGCTGGACAGCCTACTTCCACAGTACAGCAAGCTGTATGGGACACCAGGGGAGCAGGTGAGTGTTCTGTGCACTGCCTTTCTGAATGTGCATATTGTCTGACTAGCAAGGCTGAAAGTCTGCACGCCACTGGCTAGCAGGCTCACTGAGTAGTTGTCACCCCCCATAGTGTGTAGTGACATGCACTGGACAGGTATGGTGCAGTGACAGTGCATTTGAACAAGGTTTTACTTCCCATGCAATGATACCATGTAGTGACGTCTGGCAAACTGTCCATGGGCAGCTTTGCACTGCCTGTGTACATCATGTGCCCCTGTGATTGAGACATGTATATACAACTGTGTCATGCACGGATATGTTGCATGTGTAGTAATGGCCTTTTCACTTTGTCATCCTGACAGGTTAATGCCCATCGGAAGCAGGAGATCTGGAAGGACATCGTCCGGGCTGTCCGGTCCGTGGGGGTCTACAAGCGCCGGATCCGCAACTGCCAGAAGAGGTGGCAGGACCTTCGGGGCTGGACCCGGAGGATTGCACGGGTCCAGCTGAAGCTGTCGCCTCCTCGCAGGAGGGGCGGAACACGGACCCTGACCCCCCACATGCTCCAGATCCTGGCGGTGGTGTTTCCAGACCTGGATGGGCAGCTGAAGGCCAGACAGCAGCAAGGAGGGGTGAGTCAAAGACTGCACTGTGAACTCTGTATTACATGCTATGTGCCCTCCTCTGGCCTGGTTCAACTGCCACAGTGCAGCAGTCATGTTGTCCAGGAGCCATGTCCCTCTATTGTGCACTGCCCACTGCTCATCTGATACCCAGGTGTGGCCCTTACATTCAGGGAATTGTGTCACTTGGGACTGTGTCCTTGCAGTTTGCTTCACTAAAGGTGGGGGACAGCATCTGTTTCCCTAACTCTGTTGTGGGC
This sequence comes from Calotriton arnoldi, assembly GCA_963921515.1. NCBI lineage: Eukaryota > Metazoa > Chordata > Amphibia > Caudata > Salamandridae > Calotriton > Calotriton arnoldi. The sequence goes on along the minus strand of CAWUFW010003771.1, from coordinate 1,614,487 downwards.
ATCATGGGTGGGTCCATTGTTCACACTACGCCTGTGTTCGGACATGTAATCTGCGTGTTGCTTTGATATGCGGTCCACTTGCTGTGCTGAGCCACCACATGTGCCTGGGGTATGTGGCACACGCCCATGCAGTGGGTGGGAACAATGTTTGGGCTCCAGGAGTGTGCAGATTACGTGTGTCACACATACATAGCCAGCTATCCACTGTCCAGGGCTCATCCCTCATTCATGTGGAGCAGGACAGTCATGCCTACTCCAGGCCATGCAATGCACTCTGTACTCCCACTCCCGTGTATCAGCTGACACATTGTGCGCAGTGATTTGACCCCTCAGGTGTCTGCCTCTGTGTCAGTGTGCTGTGGATTAGTTGCCAGGACTGCTGGGGTGTTTCTTGGTAGGGGCTCAGCATGCCCCTGGAGATGTGACCATAGGAGACGATACTTGTGTGTCACATAGGTGTTTGATCAGCTGCCCGTGCAGACTGGGGTATGCGAATGTGAAGTTCAGGCAACTGTTTCCCATTCACAGCAGATTGTGAGGGGCTCAGGTTCAGAGGGTAGTGTCACAGGTCTCCCATATGTCCAATAGGTATGACCTGGACAGATGAGGGTTAAGATGATGTGTTGTGTGGGGGATGTACATGTGCACTTGTGCAGCTCCATGACTTGCATCCCCCATGACCTACTATTGTGACACAGTGCATAGTGTTGTTGTCTGGCTGCCAAGTCATACATCACTGAGACAGTGATGTATGACTTAGCAGTCATGCCTCTGCCATGGCATGTGTCTACTTATTGGTGATCCTGCAGGGGATTGACATGTGCTACATGCACACCATTGTGGCGATGGCTATCAGGACATGGGTGCATCATGGTGTCTGTCGCTGGTATGCATCACATGCATTTCCTATTTGACTCTGAGCATCCCTTTCATCCGGAAACCTGTACTGACTCAGTGGCAAGAGCTGTGATGTGTGCATGTCCACATGCCACACCGTGTCCTCTGCACTGTCCAACTACTGTGTACTTGGTGCATGTGTCCACACTGGGGTGTTGCAATCCAACAGACACCAGACAGATGGGTGCAAGGCCATGTGGGATGTGAGTGCCATGGTTGGCATCAGACTGACAATTGGCTTCTCCTGTTCAGTTAGGGCACTTTTAGCAATGTACAACTAATGATGCCAGGGCTTGCTCTGTAATGTGCTGTGCTCACAGTGGTGTGTGCGTTTGGTGCAGGTGACTGATGTCTGTCTGTTTCCCCATTGTTTGCAGATACATCCACGGCCACGGAAGGGGACAGCTCCATGGACCAGGAGGAGCCAGAGAGCCAGACTGGGTCAGCAGCCGAGGAGTGGTCGGAGGGACCCAGTGGCACGGAGGGCGAGGGGAGCCACACCGAGGAGTCCTCAGCACCATCCACCTCAGCTGAGGACCAGAGCAACTCGGAGGATGACTCCCTTATGGAGGCGGGTGTCAGCAGCCACCACACCCCAGCTAGTGTTGCTGTCCCCGCCACCACCAGCACCACCACCGCCCTCCCATCGGCTCCCATTCCCCAGGTCCGTGGAGGCTCCCATGTTCGGGAGCGTGTCTCCTTTGGGCCAGGCACCGCACCCCTGCCCCTGTGTCCCCTGCTGCCCTGAGTGAGGAGTCTGTGTACCTCCTTCGCCAGCTCCATGTAGGGCAGACAGCCATACTGAGTGTCCTCCATGCGCACACCGCTCTGTTGACTCAGCTGGTGTCGTTCATGGAGGGCATCTCATCGGGCATGTCTGACCTACAGAGGGGCAATAGGTCCATGGACTCCTCCCTGACGGCAGCAGTGTCCCTCCTCAGACAGTCCCTCACCCCTCCTGCCTCAGCTCCATCCACACTCCCCAGCACCTTACCCGTCCCAAGCACACACACACCGGCACAGGCACACACCAGCACACACACGTCCAGCACACACACACACGCCACAAACAAAACGCACACGCACGCACAGTCAGGGGACTGAAACCAGACTCACAGGGGATGGGGCCCTGGTACACACACACGCATCCACGGGCACTGCGCAGTCCTCAGTTGCCTCTCCCTCCAAAACACCCTCCCTTGCCTCACCTGCAACCCCAAAGACCCAGCGCCTCTTCCTCAGTGACCTCGGCCTCTTCCCCTCCGATCCAGCTGCTCCAGCATCCAGGGGGAAGAGGAAGCCCCCACACGGAGCAGAGTGCCCCTCGCCCCCGGACACCCTCCCCCAGGCGCAGACAGACTGAGGCCCCCACCCGCAAGTCCCCCGGAGTGGTAAGAGCAAGACCCCGCCGCCGCCCTGCAGCTCAAGCACCAGGTCTCCTTCCTCCATCCCTCAGGCCCCCACTCCACAGGTGCCCCCACCACACCCTGCCCCAGGTTCCCCCACCCACAGATATACCATCCCCAAGAGGATCCGGCCTTCTCCCCCTGCCACTTGCTCTCCCGGCACCACACCCCCGCTGCGCTTGTCTGTGCCACTGATGTGGTGAGGGTGTCCTCCCCCTCTGTCCAGCCCACCTTGCCTGTTCCCCATTCTCCTCCCCTGGTGGTAGGCACTGCAGTGGAGTCCACTACCACCCTGTCTGACTTGGGCACTGCAGTGGCGGACCTGTCCACTCCATCTGCAGGGTCCACTGCAGTCGTGCCGGCACCCACAACATCTGAGTCATGCCCCCCAGTTGTGCCGGCACACACCATGTCAGACACCTCCACTGCAGTTGTCAGTGGCTCTCCAGCACCCACCACCCCTTCCCTGCTTCCTCCTGGTGAGCCCTGATCCTGTCCCTGCGGTACCTGGCCTACCCCCCGGTTGCCCCTCCTAGTGGATTGTCCCTGGTTTTGTGCAGGCATGCGTAGGGTGACATCTGCCACTGTCACCCTGTTTGGACTTTTACAATGGACTGGCCATTGGCCTTTGTGTTTTTCTGGACTTTGTTTTCATTCCACACATATGCTGAATAAAGCAACTTTCTGTTCTCTAGTGCTTATGCTTCTGATGTACATGTTGTTGATGATGCTAACCATGCCCTTGCTGCAGTGATGGTGATATTTGGTCTCATGATAATGAAGTGTTACTGTGCAGGAACCCATGTGGTCCAGGGGGAATGTGTCCTATCCTGTGGTGTATCCATGTCATCCATAGCAGCATCTGAAGGTGACATGTGTTCAGTATTTGGCAATGGGATTTCCTACTTAGATTGGCTATTTCACATCTGTGGCTTCCACCCCTGCACATCTGTTGTGCCTGCCATTGTTCAATTCGTCTACTTCCCTGACCGTGTGGCCATCTCCAGTGGACATGCAGGTTTGGGCATCAATGGGGAAGGACTCATCTGTGTTGTCAGTGCAACATTGCTATACAAGTGTGTTGGATCTGTGCTGATGATTCCGTTGGCACTTCCATGACCAGGCTGATGTTACGGGAGCCCTCATTTGGTGCTAATTGTTGATTGTGTGACCAAGTGCTCAGCTGACATGATGGGGCCCTACTGAGGCAACATATGGCACAGCTTTCCTCACACAGGAGTGGAGTCCCCTCATGGCAGTGTGTACTCCTGTGACATTGCCTGCGCCCAAGGTGTGTGTTGTATGTGCATGTCTGTGTGTTCACTTCCGTTTAGCTGTGCATGCTGTGATCCCTAGTGTTGTACCTGTTTGTGATGCTAGCTGAGTTGACCTATGTTCCCCCAAGTCTTCTCCCTGGGTTCTCTGTGATGTGGGTGCATGGCACATTACTGGTCATCAGGGTGTCACCCATAGGTGTGTTTGCTGTCAGGGCTGAGTTTGTGTGCAGACGCAGATGGGTCACAGTCAGGTTTCCCCTTGGCACTTGTTGTTTGCCCCTGTCATGTGATTTCCAGTTTGTGTTATCTTTCAGTGATTGTGACACATTGTGTGTGTGACTGCTGGCACTCCTCAGGGTCCGGGCTGCAATGTTGGTTGTTGTCTATGTGTGTTCTTTGTGGGTGACCTTGGCTTCTTCATTGGTGTGTGACTGTGGATGGGATCCCATTGGTTGGTGTGGTATTGCCGTCATGTCCATGTACAGCGTAGTGTGCAGTGTGTCAGACATTCAGGAGTCTTGTTGAGTGGCCATGTGTGATGTGTTTCTGCACCTTGGTTCCCACCCACCTCCCTGGAATAGTCATGGGTGCATGTGCAATGTCACCAGTGCATGTGTACTTCACTCCTGCACATTGTTGGAGGTCGAGGGGTGTGGTGTTGAGTGTGTGCAGATGAGAGTTGTTGCCCGGCTAGGCCCCTGCCTCCATGTTGGCCTTGGCTTACTGGCCATGCTGATTGATTTGTGCTTGTGTAGGTGTGATGGTAGTTAGTTGCTCAGGACACATGACTGTGGTTCACAGTGTGAACCACATTTAGCTTTGTCATCACAGTGGGATTGTAATGCAGCCCAGGGTCAACACATTGTGGGGGCCCTGGGGGTGGTGCTGTGGTGTGTCTGTGTCTTGCTGTGTCAGTTGCTGTCCCTACGTGCCTGTGTGACATGTGTGATTTGTGCTCCCTCTCATCTGACAATGCCTGCTTGCCCACATAGGGGATTTGGATCCATGAGTTACCTTTGTGTGGCACTGTATGCACATCTGTATGATTGGTATTCAGGTCTCCTCATGTGTTGTGTGGTTGCCTGGGGACACTGGCACCCCCCTCACCTGTTGTGTATGATGTGCAGTGTGGGTCTGCCTGTTTGTGTTTGTGCATCTGCACCACTGCATTGGCATATCTTGGGTGTGCCATTGGCTGTATGTAGTTTTGTGGGTTTTCCCTGCTGTCCCTGGGACTCCTAGGTCATCGGTCAGCACAATGATCATGGTTTGTGTGTCCCATTGCTGCCATGGTATGGTATCTGTTCACCTCACATCTGCAGTCTCCACAGGGTATCTGCATTTGTGTGCCCATTGGTGCAAATATGTGGGTCTGCATTCTGATGGTCACTTCTGTCATTGTGTCATTGATGATTGTTGATGGTGTCAGCCCCCATGGGTGTTGTTTGTCTGCACATGGCCAAAGGTATGTCTTATTTGCACTGCAGTATTTGGCTCCCCCAATTTATCTTGCAATGGGACACATACACTACTTTGCCACTGATGTGTTTTTTGTTCTGTGACCAGGAATCATCCATGCAGTTTGGCAGTTGCACCTCTTTCTTTGTCAACACTTACCTTTTGGTCACTGTGGTGATGGGGGTTTGGACCCCATTGCCACAATGTTCAAAATGTGCTTCAGCTATGGACCCCACACTTACATTTTGGTCACTGTGATGATGGGGGTTTGGACCCCATTGCCACAATGTTCAAAATGTGCTTCAGCTATGGACCCCACACTTACATTTTGGTCACTGTGATGATGGGGGTTTGGACCCCATTGCCACAATGTTCAAAATGTGCTTCAGCTATGGACCCCACACTTACCTTTTGGTCACTGTGGTGATGGGGGTTTAGACCCCATTGCCACAATGTTCAAAATGTGCTTCAGCTATGGACCCCACACTTACATTTTGGTCACTGTGATGATGGGGGTTTGGACCCCATTGCCACAATGTTCAAAATGTGCTTCAGCTATGTACCCCACACTTACCTTTTGGTCACTGTGGTGATGGGGGTTTAGACCCCATTGCCACAATGTTCAAAATGTGCTTCAGCTATGGACCCCACACTTACCTTTTGGTCACTGTGGTGATGGGGGTTTAGACCCCATTGCCACAATGTTCAAAATGTGCTTCAGCTATGGACCCCACACTTACATTTTGGTCACTGTGATGATGGGGGTTTGGACCCCATTGCCACAATGTTCAAAATGTGCTTCAGCTATGGACCCCACACTTACCTTTTGGTCACTGTGGTGATGGGGGTTTAGACCCCATTGCCACAATGTTCAAAATGTGCTTCAGCTATGGACCCCACACTTACATTTTGGTCACTGTGATGATGGGGGTTTGGACCCCATTGCCACAATGTTCAAAATGTGCTTCAGCTATGGACCCCACACTTACCTTTTGGTCACTGTGGTGATGGGGGTTTAGACCCCATTGCCACAATGTTCAAAATGTGCTTCAGCTATGGACCCCACACTTACATTTTGGTCACTGTGATGATGGGGGTTTGGACCCCATTGCCACAATGGTCATGGCCTGCTTGCATTGTGGGTGCCACACACATATATGTGTGGCACATGTGCGAGGGGGTCACATTGTATGTTCAAAGTCATGTTCGGTGTTGTAGGCATTTGACACAGTCTACACACGCTTGTCATGGTGTTGGGGGGATGTCTTCTTCTTGCATTCCCTAGGTTGTGGTGTGCTGGTTGTGTCATGCATTGTCCATCCTATGAGTGGGGGTGGTAGTAGTGGTTGGCATCCAGCCCCCACTGGCTGAGGGTGGTAGTAGTGGTAGGCATCCAGCCCCCCCTGGGTGTGGGTGGTAGTAGTGGTAGGCATCCACCCCCCCCTGGCTAAGGGTGGTGGTAGGCATCCAGCCCCCCCTGGCTGAGGGTGGTAGTAGTGGTTGGCATCCAGCCCCCCCTGGCTAAGGGTGGTGGTAGGCATCCAGCCCCCCCTGGGTGTGGGTGGTAGTGGTGGTAGGCCTCCAGCCCCCCCTGGGTGAGGGTGGTAGTAGTGGTAGGCATCCAGCCCCCCCGGCTGAGGGTGGTAGTAGTGGTAGGCATCCAGCCCCCTGGCTAAGGGTGGTGGTAGGCATCCAGCCCCCCTGGGTGTGGGTGGTAGTAGTGGTAGGCATCCAGCCCCCCTGGGTGAGGGTGGTAGTAGTGGTAGGCATCCAGCCCCCCTGGGTGAGGGTGGTAGTAGTGGTAGGCATCCAGCCCCCCTGGCTAAGGGTGGTGGTAGGCATCCAGCCCCCCTGGCTGAGGGTGGTAGTAGTGGTAGGCATCCAGCCCCCTGGCTAAGGGTGGTGGTAGGCATCCAGCCCCCCTGGGTGTGGGTGGTAGTAGTGGTAGGCATCCAGCCCCCCTGGGTGAGGGTGGTAGTAGTGGTAGGCATCTAGCCCCCCTGGCTAAGGGTGGTGGTAGGCATCCAGCCCCCCTGGCTGAGGGTGGTAGTAGTGGTAGGCATCCAGCCCCCTGGCTAAGGGTGGTGGTAGGCATCCAGCCCCCCTGGGTGTGGGTGGTAGTAGTGGTAGGCATCCAGCCCCCCTGGGTGAGGGTGGTAGTAGTGGTAGGCATCCAGCCCCCCTGGGTGAGGGTGGTAGTAGTGGTAGGCATCCAGCCCCCCTGGCTAAGGGTGGTGGTAGGCATCCAGCCCCCTGGCTGAGGGTGGTAGTAGTGGTAGGCATCCAGCCCCCCTGGCTAAGGGTGGTGGTAGGCATCCAGCCCCCCTGGGTGAGGGTGGTAGTGGTGGTAGGCATCCAGCCCCCCTGGGTGAGGGTGGTAGTAGTGGTAGGCATCCAGCCCCCCTGGCTGAGGGTGGTAGTAGTGGTAGGCATCCAGCCCCCCTGGCTAAGGGTGGTGGTAGGCATCCAGCCCCCCTGGGTGTGGGTGGTAGTAGTGGTAGGCATCCAGCCCCCTGGCTGAGGGTGGTAGTAGTGGTAGGCATCCAGCCCCCCTGGCTAAGGGTGGTGGTAGGCATCCAGCCCCCCTGGGTGTGGGTGGTAGTAGTGGTAGGCATCCAGCCCCCCTGGGTGAGGGTGGTAGTAGTGGTAGGCATCCAGCCCCCTGGCTGAGGGTGGTAGTAGTGGTCGGCATCCAGCCCCCCTGGCTAAGGGTGGTGGTAGGCATCCAGCCCCCTGGGTGTGGGTGGTAGTAGTGGTAGGCATCCAGCCCCCCTGGGTGAGGGTGGTAGTAGTGGTAGGCATCCAGCCCCCCTGGGTGAGGGTGGTAGTAGTGGTAGGCATCCAGCCCCCCTGGCTAAGGGTGGTGGTAGGCATCCAGCCCCCCTGGCTGAGGGTGGTAGTAGTGGTAGGCATCCAGCCCCCTGGCTAAGGGTGGTGGTAGGCATCCAGCCCCCCTGGGTGAGGGTGGTAGTAGTGGTAGGCATCCAGCCCCCCTGGGTGAGGGTGGTAGTAGTGGTAGGCATCCAGCCCCCTGGCTAAGGGTGGTGGTAGGCATCCAGCCCCCCTGGGTGTGGGTGGTAGTAGTGGTAGGCATCCAGCCCCCCTGGGTGAGGGTGGTAGTAGTGGTACGCATCCAGCCCCCTGGCTAAGGGTGGTGGTAGGCATCCAGCCCCCCTGGCTGAGGGTGGTAGTAGTGGTAGGCATCCAGCCCCCTGGCTAAGGGTGGTGGTAGGCATCCAGCCCCCTGGGTGAGGGTGGTAGTAGTGGTAGGCATCCAGCCCCCCTGGGTGAGGGTGGTAGTAGTGGTAGGCATCCAGCCCCCCTGGGTGAGGGTGGTGGTAGGCATCCAGCCCCCCCTGGCTGAGGGTGGTAGTAGTGGTAGGCATCCAGCCCCCCCTGGCTAAGGGTGGTGGTAGGCATCCGGCCCCCCCTGGGTAGGGGTGGTGGTGCGCATTCAGGCCCCTGTGTGCATATGTGGCATTGGTGATGGGCATCCCGCCCCTATGGTGCTGCTGTTGCTGGTGTAAGTATATTCTGCATCCCTCTGTGTGTGTGTGATGTGTCGTGTACGTGTTGTATGTGTTTTGTGGTTGGTGTCTGACTTACCTTCTGCGCCGTACGCGTCCGTGCCTGTTCCGGTAGTAAATGTAGAATATTGGTATGATCGGGACGAAGGGATTCATGGTTGGTTCGTGTCGTTCGTCCTTCTCGTTGCTTCGCGTCGTCCTCGTTGCTTCGCGTCGTCCACGTCGCTGGCGTGTTCGTCTCGTAGCCGTGGATCGTGTTGTGGCACGAATCGGAGCTTATGTGCGCCTCTCCCGGATGCTTTGACGTGCCGTGCGTAGCGACGGGTTCGGCGCGTACGGAAAGCGCATCGTACTTGTTCGGCCGGACGGAGCTGCATTTTCCCTTCCGTGCGACTCGATTCAGCGTTTCCGGATTCGCCTCGGTCGGGGAACAGGACCTGGTTTGGGTGAGTACGGCTCGGCCGGATTCTGTGCTGTTGTGCGCATCGTACTTACTCGTTCGGTGTGCTGTACGGATCGGTCGGGGAACAGGCTTTCGCATGGCTTTTTTCCCGACCGAATGGTATTGGGTGCGCCTCTGACCGAGATCGGAATCGACCCCTAAACCTTAGTGTATAGCTCCAGATGGTTCAAAATACACACTAAGGCTCATGCAGCGCTGGGAAGCCTTCAAGTAGCTATGCGCTCAATAAATCTGCATAAGATAAGATGGTGGCGGCGACGTCTGAGGCGTAATACACCAATAATATGGAGAGAATGTTGGATGGATTGCATTCGTCCATTAGGTTGCTATAACTAAAATGGTGTTTCTTCCCCGCTGCCTATACGTAATCCAGAACTCTTTGACTCCCATCCCATGAACTGCATTCCAGCAGCTAATAGCCTTTAAACCTCGCTGATATGGGCAGACAGAAGAAGTCAGGTAGCGCTCAATGTGTTGAAACTAGATCAAGAGGAGGGGGCGATGGGGTACCAGATATTGAACTCTTACCACACTGCACACATCTAATATATGGCTAAATGGAGGTGTACAATAGTGAAGTATGATCACTGCAGTGGACGCATGAGGACATACCCCTGATAGACTTGTAGATGAGGGGTGCCAGGGTGGGGAGTGGGGAGACTTGTCCTTTCTGGTGCAGCATACTGCTCGAATCTGGGAATGGATAACCTCCAGGGTGCTTCGACGACCCCCCTTCTCCAGGGACCTTGACTTCTGGATGCTGAAACATTTAAAGATATTGGGTCCACCCTGTCCGTTGCTTGGTGGCAGGAGGGCGGCTGCAGATTGCTGGGGGTCTATATTAGGGGGAGTAATTTGTCTCCTACCAGGAGGCTTTTGCCCTAGGCCAAGGCCAAATTTTAAAATGTGCCAAGACTGCAAGTATGGCTAGGAAGATTTGAAGGGACTTCCCAGAGAGTCTTCCACAATCGGAAAACCCACAAGCACTCCTTTACATGGAGAGTGGGGACACCTGATATCCTGGTTGTACAAATTCCTTAAAACAGACATGCCCAGACACCAATTAGCTACAGTAGCGGCTCCTGGTGGGGGTGCTACCGGGCGGTGACGTGGGGCGGGGGAGGGGCAGGGTGGGGGGTAGTAAACACCGGAATACGGATGAATGCAGGTAAGTAGACAATTAAATCAATAAAACGAATTTCGTTGCCCGCGCTGCCACTGATTAGCTGGCAAACTGACTTGGGAGGAAGATCTAGGTGGCCAGCTTACAGACAACGAATGGAAAATAATGTGCTCACTGGTCAAGGGGTCTCTGGGTATGCCAGATTTGAGTTAATTCATTTTAACTATGTCCATCTGACATACCTCATGCCACTTAAGCTAAATAAAATATATTGGGACCGCTCCGCTTCATGCCCTCGATGTGGGCAGGGGAAGCTACTTTTTTACATATGGCATGGTTATGTGACTCAGTGCTGATGTAATGTAAGGAGGGTGTAGAAAAAATTCTTACAGCGACGTGGATGATGCTGCCCCCCCCCCACAATCAGTGTCTGTTGGGTATTGTAGCATTCCCCAAATATAGAAAAATGCACTGTAGATTCCTCCAGTTGGCACTACTGTTAGTGAAGCGACAAATGGGTACTCGGGGACCAGTATTAGAGTGCTGAGTGGGAGACACCATTAAATGATCTGCAGCAGAGGAGACCCATATTAGGCACTTCTGTAGCGATGACAAAGTCACGGAAGAACTATAAGTTTGGGGGAGATACTGATGACCTTCGAATAATAACAGAAACAAACGATTGATATATATATATATATATATATCTAGAGAGAGAGATATATATATCTATATATATATTTTTTTTAAGACAGTAATCTCATATATATGTAACACTATATATAAATAACAATTATTAATTAACGTAATATAATGCATATAAAAAATAATGAAAAAACATCTTTTCAAAAATAATATAACCATTAAAAAAAAATGAAAAAAACTAATAAAATTAAACAGCAATCTTAAAAATGATACAAGTCCAACAGTAGAGAAACTGTTGGCGTGCGGAGAAGCTTCATTTACTATTCCCACTCCAATTTACCTAACAGTCGGGAAGGCGTTTGACTTTGGAGGGGTTAGATTTACTAATCCCACTCCAGTCTAAGCAACAGTAAAGGAAGTGCTGGAGTTCGGAGAGTTAGATTTACTATTCCCAACTCAATGTGCACCTTACCTTTTATACGTTAAGTGTTATCTTACAGGAAAAAAGATACGATGCCTTTGTCCAGCATGCAATCTGCGCTCTGTTGCTAAGCATTTGCTTTCGATTCCCAATTTTAGGCATTCAGATGGTGAGGGAGAGTCTTCAGAGTCCAAGGAATAAACCTTTGGAATTCTCTGTTCCTCCATCTAAAATCCAAAGTAAATCACATATCTTTTAAAAAGAAAATCAAAACCTGGTATTGGAAAATTTTGTAGATCCATAGCTACAACTTGTCATCTTCTCCTAACCAGTTTTCTCTACAGCAGTCCCACTGGGTGGAACTCCACTCATACAAATGACCTTATAAATAAATAAACCTCGGGTCTGCTCCAAGGCCCTGATGTACTAAAAGTCTGGCCACAAAGCAGTTTCTGTGTTTGCACAGCAACTGCTTTGCAGCCTATAACTATTTTGTCATCCAGTGGGGTTTTCAAAAGTCATTACTCATGAATATTAATGAAGCAGGATTTCCTTTAGCAATGCTACTGAAGGTCTGTGAATGTGTTAATGAAGCCAGAGAGGAAAAGCAGGCCTCCATCACATTCGCTAAATGCCAACATGGCTAGCCCTTTCCCTTAAAGAGAAAGGAGCAGCAATGTTAGAAATGTTTTTACTATGAGGTGGGTCCCTGTGCTGCTGTCTTCTCACCTCCATGCTGGAATGTGACATTCTTAAAGTAGAAGGTGTCCATCATGGACAGCTTCCATTTTGCGAATGAAGACGACCCCATTTGTGGTGCTAAGTACAGCTGAAAAGAACTGATACGTCATTGGAGTTCAAAAGAAATGGAGATGCCCCTTTCATGCTTCTTCTCCTTTGCGAAGGTCAAGGAATCTCAGTGAGTGCACTGCAAGTTACAAAAAGAGTTTCAACTCATAATTTACCCTTAGTACGTTGCGATTTTGATTTTTACTTTCGCAAAGCTTGCAATGAGGTGCACCACAGGTGTTGCAACTGCAAAATCAAATACTACCTAGGACCAATGGTCCTAGGTATTCTAAGGGCTCGTCACACAGCTAAACTGCCAATCACTGACCAAATAATGCGGCAGGTTGACTAAATTATGTGGTCAAGCCGTTGTTAAAAAAATCTAATCTTGACCGTTCTAGTCCTGGGAATTATAGACCTATTTCCCTGCTCCCGGTCATGGGCAAAGTTCTAGAAAAGCATATTAATCCACACCTTTCTCTGTATTTAGAAAAGGATTCCCTCCTCGATTCTACTCAGACCGGCTTACGTCCAAACCCTAATATGGAATTGGCTCTACTTGCAGTAACAGAGGAGGATAAGCGGTTACTGGATAAGGGAGGGGCTGCGGCCATCATCCTCCTTGACCTGAGTGCAGCGTTTGACACGGTTGACCATGAGACCTTGGTACTCAGGCAGAGAGAAGTAGGAATAAGGAATGGCACTCTAAAGTGGCTCTCTTCATTTCTAAAAGAAAGGTCCTTCCAGATTTGTGAACCCCCGTGCTATTCAGAGGTTGTCCCCATGAAGCATGGGCTCCTGCAGGGATCTGCTCTCAGGCCCACACTTTTAAATGTTAATGTTCAGCCGCTGGCCTCTATCGTTCAGGAATTTGGAGTGTCAGTCGTCTCTTATGCAGATGACACGCAATTGGTTGACTCCCTTATCCCAGAAGTCTAGAATCCTAACATCAGCTGGCTCCCTGCCTCAAGAAAGTGGCTCTCTGGATGGCGAATTGCTCATTGAAACTAAATAGAGATAAAACCAAAATTATGTTATTGGGGAATAATTCAACCCCTCGGGCATCGTTAGGCTGGCCTGATTGTTTGGGTACACCACCTTCTCCCTCGTCCCCCATAAAAAGTCTGTGAATGTAGCTGGATAGTTTCCTAGCTATGGAAGCCCAAGCAAAAAAACTGACTACATCTTGTTTTGCTGTGCTGAGAACTTTACCTAAAATCTTAGAGTTACTACCTGCACACTCTAGGAGAATTGTAATCCAGGCACTCATTCTTTCCCTCCGGGATTACGGAAATTCTTTGTATCTGGGCTCGCCTAAAGTGGTTATTAAGAGACTTCAGCTGGCTTAAAATGCTGCTGCAAGGACAATTTTCAAGCTACCCAAATACTCCTCAGCTAAAAGTGTTCTGGCCTCCTTGCACTGGCTTCCAGTTGAGAAAAGAATAACATACAAGGCACTATGCATGGCCCATAGACCAACGAACCACAGGGGACCCCCCTAACCAGGGCCTTTTTGTCACCCAACACTCCCAATAGGACCCAATGCAGGTCTTCTGAGGGCCTCACGTATTCAAAGGACACAATGGGGTGGAAGATCTTTCTTCTTATTGTACCCAAATTATGGAACTAAATGCCAACTGAGCTGAAAACTGGACCCAATGAAACTAAATTCTGAAAATTGCTAAAACCTTGGCTTTACCCCAACTAAACCTTAGTGTATAGCTGCAGATGGTTCAAAATACACACTATGGCTCATGCAGCGCTGGGAAGCCTTTGAGTAGCTATGCGCTCTATAAATCTGCATAAGATAAGATGGTGGCGGCGACGTCTGAGACGCAATACACCAATAATATGGAGAGAATGTTGGAGGGATTGCATTCGTCCATTAGGTTGCTATAACTAAAATGGTGTTTCTTCCCCGCTGCCTATACGTAATCCAGAACTCTTTGACTCCCATCCCATGAACTGCATTCCAGCAGCTAAATAGCCTTTAAACCTCGCTGATATGGGCGGACAGAAGAAGTCAGGCCTCCATCACATTCGCTAAATGCCAACATGGCTATCCCTTTCCCTTAAAGAGAAAGGAGCAGCAATGTTAGAAAAACATTTACTATGAGGTGGGTCCCTGTGCTGCTGTCTTCTCACCTCCATGCTGGAATGTGACATTCTTAAAGTAGAAGGTGTCCATCATGGACAGCTTCCATTTTGCGAATGAAGACGACCCCATTTGTGGTGCTAAGTACAGCTGAAAAGAACTGATACGTCATTGGAGTTCAAAAGAAATGGAGATGCCCCTTTCATGCTTCTTCTCCTTTGCGAAGGTCAAGGTATCTCAGTGAGTGCACTGCAAGTTACAAAAAGAGTTTCAACTCATAATTTACCCTTAGTACGTTGTAAATTTGATTTTTACTTTTGCAAAGCTTGCAATGAGGTGCACCACAGGTGTTGCGACTGCAAAATCAAATACTACCTAGGACCAATGGTCCTAGGTAGTCTAAGGGCTCGTCACACAGCTAAACTGCCAATCACTGACTAGCGTCTAGCGACGACTGGCTATTTAGAGTGCTTCTCATTGCATTTCCCTTAATTGTTTCAACCATACTAGTACTCATAGTGAAACTTTCAGGTTTTCACAAGAAACAGCATATCTGCACAATGGTTAATGAATCTTTACTTATGCTTGATTAATAAATCTGTACAGCTAGTGGTGCAGTTATTTCAGTACCCTAACGAAACCAGTACAACATACTTATGGTTTACATTGGAACTGTCTTCACCAGTTAGAAATGCCGAAAACCTGATAAAAAACATGTGCAATCGCTTGCCATCTACTTTCATATTGCCCTTGATACCTATTATTTCTTACTTCAATTTTTTGGGGTCTTATTTTTATTGCCATATTTGCATACAAAAAAGAATGGCACAAATCAATTGTTATGAATCAACAACAACCCAGTACCCACCAACTCCCCCCCCCCCTTTGCTCTACCACAGCAGTTACATAAGATCATTAATGGAGCAGAAAGCAAGTTGAAAGTGAAGGAGTCAGTGAAGTACATATTTCCGGGGCACCCAGCCCAAATCAAGTATCACATTCACATAGACTCCTGAGGAGCATGTGCAATGGCGTCTAATCAAAAAGGGAAAAAAACACACAAAGAAAACCTTCATCTCCTCCGCTCCTCTTGTTGAAGCATTGGTCAAAATCACATCCGACCTAACCGCCTCCTCCCAAGCCGTATCCACCTGTCTTACCACATAGGGAACCGAATCAGGCGTTCATGCCCCCAACATCAGAAGTTTGGGTAAGGGCAGCTCGCCACATGTGACATAAAGTAATCGCTTCTCCCAATTATCCCCGTCGTCCAGCCAATGAGTTGGAGCTGCGCGGCCAGATAGAATAACTCCAAATAGGGTAGTTCTAGCCCACCTTGTCGCCAGGGCCACTTCAATGTAGCCAGGCTGGCCCTCTTCTGACCGACCACCCAGAGCAGGTCAACAATGTCTCTATCCAATTCAATTAATTATTTCCTGAGGATATCAAACAAGACTCCCTGAAAAACATAAAGGCAATGGGGCAAAACAATCATTTTCACGAGTGCCACCTTACCCATCATAGATAAGTGAAGAGTTCTTCCAGAATTTTACTGAAGGTTGAAGACCTTCCAGGACCCTACCAATATTCAAATACTCAAACGTCCACTCCTCCCTTTTGTATTTTGAATCTCAAGATATCTCACGCTGGGGCCTCCCAGGGAAGCCCCAGCAAAGGGAGCTCGTGTTGCGGGGCCACTCTCAAGGTGCCAGTGGGAAAAGTTTGCATTTGTTCCGATTAACATGTAGCCCAGAGACCTCTCAAAATTCCACAAGGGTTGCCAGCATAATGGGGACTGAATACACCGACTGCCTCAAATATATCAACCCACCATCTGCGTACAGAGAGACCACGTGTAGTCTCCCCAATCGTCACTCCACATCCATGCAATACAGAGAGCAGCTTACACACTAGTGGCTCCATCGCCAGCATGATTAACAATGGAAACAATGGGCAAACCTGTAGGGTTCTCTGATGAAGAGAAAAACGAAGTGACACCATTCTGCCAATGCGGACCCTTACCATGGGCCCCTGATATAGTAACTGTACCCATTTGATAAATGTCTCCCCAATGCCCACCTTTTGCAGTACCTGCCATAGGAACTCCCACAATAGAGAATCGGATGCCTGATCAATGTCAAGCAGTTCCAGAGCATATGGATCGTCTCTCAGCTCCAGAGTGTGCATAACTAGAGAAACCTGCCTCAGATTACATATAGTATTCCTGCGGGCGATAAAACCACATTGGTCCTCATGGACCAGGAATGGCGGGAGGTCCTGCAACCTGTTGGCTAGGTACTTGCTAAATATTTTTAAATCAACATTTAACTTGAAGAGGAGACCTCCCTGACATCCTCATCTGGTTTGGGTATCATGACAATGAGTGCTTTTCTCATAGAGCCCGGCAGCTGCCCTCTCTCAAAAGCCTCCTGATATACTAGCAGCAAATGATCCGCTAAGCAGCCCGCTCTCCTCTGATATAACTCAGCAGGCAGACCATCCTCTCCCGGAGCATTAGACATTTTAAATGCACAAATCTCCGCCACAATGTCCTCTTTAGTGAGGGGCACATCCAATTGTTCCCTGTCCTCCCTAGACAAACAGGCCATCTGCAAGCCAGCCAGCCAGGTAGGCATGCCATTACCTTGGCTTGAGAGTCATTATCTGCCATTGCATAGACCCTCTGTAAATGCTCTACAAAGACTTCTGTAATATCCTGCTGGGATCTTACCTCTCTACCCTGTGCATCACACTCCTTGACCACAGGTGTCCTCTGGGTCTCATTACGGTAAAGCATAGCTAACATCCTACCAGGCCTGCCACCCTCTGCGTAGAGGAGTTGCCTATAGGTAGTGTGCACACAATGTCTTGCTTCTTAACACTGAAATAACAGACGCTGCTATCACCAGTTCATTATTTGCTTTACCAACTGAGGAAGATGAAAGTCTGAGGAGTAGTGGTGTGCAGATTTCTGCAATGGGCGCTAAGCTGAGCTGCCATACTAGCTCTACAAATGCCACTCCCTGAAGAAATCAAAATTTTTATAGAAACAATACAAACCCTATCTTTTTTTACACCTTGAAGAGAGTCCTGTTATGTTCCACTCACAATGTAGTTCAGTTGCTGTTCAAGGGTGGAGAGCTGTCAACGTTGCTACAAATTATGTTATGTTATGTAGATTTGTATAGCCCAGTTTATCACCTGTGAGGGTATCCGGATGCCGGAACATTAGGAACACTAAAGAAAACGTGTCACCTGTGAAACTTATTAGCTTTGCCAATGCTCGCTGATTATCATTCCAAGATCCCAGACCATGAGCTTGGAAAAGTATATTAAAAATAAGCTAAAAGAAATAGGAAATGACTCCTCGCGCACGTGTGCATACATTGTGGCCATCTTGTAATCATTTTTTTTTAAAGTATATGAAATGTCATTCCAAGATGACCATAGTGTGCGCATACTCCTCTGTGTGCGACGCCCATATAGGAATGATATTTCTGATGCTTTCAGAAAAATCACTCCAGGACGGTCACCCTTCTTGCTTGTGTATGGAAATGGGATGCCATTTTGGGATTTTTTATGTATTCTTATTTCACCATTCCAGGATGGCATATGGACAACTCGGAACATTAATTAAAAAACATAGAGAATGCATTCGCTAATGAAGTGTGGAGCCAGTAGCAAATTGCAGCTTCAGGCCCTCACAAAAAAAGCAATAAAAAAGCAGGCAGTGAGGGAGCGGCTGGGGGTGGGGTGGAGATGAAGACAATAGGTAAGGGAGAGATGACTGTGTGGGGAACAGGGACCCAATGTGAGCTGCTATGCCCTATCAAAATATATTTACAAAATAATAATTACGCATGAGTGGAGGTGCAGGGAAGAGAACGAGGGAAGCAATGTACTTCCATTGAGAGCCGCAAGAAAAATACAATAAAATAGTCCTTTCACATCAGCAGTGGCAGGATACAAGTCAGCCAATCGTTGATAGTAAAAATCTTAATCTCCAAGGTGGGGAAAGCACAAGAATAGGTAGGAAACTGATAAAATATGTAGCAGGTAACAGAGATAGACAAGATAGCCCACCAATCATGAGCAAAGGGCTGCCCCAAGCGGCCCATCTATCGTTTTCTAAACACTAGGGGGCTTATTTACAAGCCCCTTGCGCCGCCGGTGGGTCATTTTTTCCCATGTTAAAAGTGACGCACCGGCTTGTAAATAAACCCCAAGGTCATTGATAACAGGCAGTAAAAGCTTTCTCTAGGTTGAGACCTAAAAATGGGAAAATAATATGTACAAAGCAGGTGCAAAACTCTTTGCACATAATGCAGTCCAGTTTTATACCAAAAATGTGTTCAGTGGGAACAAAAAGACACCAGATGCCTGGCGGAACTCTAATTTGCAGTAGAATGTTTTTGCCAGGCTGTTTAGTTTGTTGTTCAGCAGAATGGAGATATGTGGCGCACGCTGTTACCACATGTTTTATAGTTTTATTCTTCACGTTACTGCCAGTGTTTTGCTGGTGATAAATAGTCACAGTGTGCCCTTGATCAAACGAAGTAGTACCGTTTTTCTGTAAATCCATAAAACTTGGTCGAAGTGTGAGATAATTCTAGTAAACCCAAATTTCTTTCATTACCGCAAAGTGTGTCTTTGTCTCTGTATAATGGAGTGGCTGAAAACGCCAGAGGTTTCGTTCCAGTGCCGCATAGAAGTGTTTCCGCACAGCTATCATTGTCTGACAAACAAACCTGCGGGTAGGCACACTGGGCCTCAAACTGCTCACTTTAGGGCTTTTTTACACCCGCAACTTGTCGAGTACACATCTTGTATGTATTCAGGCCTTATAATGTTTTGAACAAGGCGAATAACAAGGCAGCCCATTTCTGGAAAAACCTGTCAAATCTATTATTCATCAGCCCTTCAAATGCCAGAAGTCATGGCTATGCTTCAGGGAGAAAGAGCAGGCCATTTCCAGCCCTGCGAGTGGGCACCGTGTTCTGTCGAGTGATGAGGCAGTGCAACAAGCATGAACGCAACGAAAAACAGGAAAATGCCAGCCAACACGTGCAATGCAATAGAACACCTTCTTTAGTCTTTGCAAAAAAACATGAGGATGGCTATTTATAATCCAGTCAAGAAAGTTTTGTGCCATGAATGTGAAAATACGGATATTCCTAGTGGGAGAAAGAGAAGGTACCCCGCTCAAACGTTCAGTTTGATTTCCTGCTTTTGACCCAGGCTTCATAATACCCAGGGCCTCTGAAATTATGCGGTAGGGGAGGACCAAATAATGCGGCATGTTGACTAAATTATCTGGCAAGAAAAGCCAAATTAGGTGCTGTCATCAAGCACATTTTGTGATAGTATTAATTCATTATTTGGTCGTTTTTACTCATCGTAACACTGTCTGGGCAAAGATTTCACCTCATTAGTACCAGTTTAACAACCAAATACAGCAACGAGAAACTGAAAGATGACCAGTCAACTTTTGTGAAGGGCCTTCCAATGTGTGGGAACACATGAAGCCTCGTTTATAGTAACTTTTGATCCGTTTGAGCAAGAAACATTTTTTGGGGTAAAATCTGCAGATTTTGCATCAGATTTTACCACAAAAAAATGCCCCTCGCTGGTGTCACGAGGCAGAGGCATCACCAACTGCCCTGCCAAAGTGGCACCAGCGACATGGCCAAAATCATGATTCTATGTCAGGACCGGAGGCTAGGATTATGCTATTCTTTCTTCACTTTATTGAATAGCAGCCATTTAAAGTCAACAGTAAAAAAACTACCATTCCCATGGAACATTGGGAATAAAACAAGGTTTAAACAATAGAGTGTCCATGTATAGAGTGTCCAAGTCTCTCCACCAATCATGGGGCTCCAGTCTCTTTATAGTCCCCTGTCGCTATCCATTCCCCCTCTTTCTTCGCTGCTCGCAGCCAAGATAAGTGCTTCTTTAACTCTCTGATGCGTTTTGTTTCTAGAATGTTCTTTGCTTGCTAATATGCTGTTTCTTCTGTATTGCTGCGTAATTGCTTGATTATTAACTCGCTATTATGCTGTTCTGGCATTAGCGATACTGTTTAATAACTGACCCTGGTGTCAATCATCCTGCTGCCTCGTTGCTTTGCAGGCTGATTGTTGTGGTGACACGGAGCACGAACGCACACTTCAGACGGTTTTAACCCTGGTGCGCGTCCAGCTCCGCTTTCCATTGCCTTTGTGTTTGGTTTTTCCCTCAGGTTTTTACCTCGAGTCACCCGCTCCTCGGGTTGACCCGATCCGGTCGTGGGAGCGCCTCTGCTCCCTCACGGCCGTGTATACCGGTGCCTGGGCTCGGCGGAGCGATCCTCCCACCGCCATAGGGCGCCCGCTGGCGCTCTCAACTCACGGCGCACGTGCTCCGAATTCTGCACATTCCGCCCATTCCACGATCGGAGCCGCAGCGTCGCGGGGAGCCTTGTCCGCCTGTCTCCTCTACGCCCGCGTGTCGGGTCTGTAATTCCGCTATTAGGCAAATTCTTCTTCTACGCCCCAGGGGTTACGCCCGTGTATCGGGTCTGTATCATTGCCATTAGGCAAATTGCATTAGCGCGCCCCAGGGGTCTGTACTTCAATTTTCTCCTATGCTCGGGCACGAGTCAGTAACGCAGGCTCTACAGGACCTGCGGGGGCCCTTTTCAGACAGGCTGCCCTCTGAATTTCCACACCAGGGCTGCAGGGTTCCGGGCTTCCAGCCCACCTGATTGCGAGCTTTGCCCGCCCACAGTAGAGGCTGACACCCAGCCCCCCATACTTGACACTACCTGTCACCCCTTACTTACCTGGTGCTGGTTCCCTGGTCTTGCTAATAACGTTATGGACCCCTACCAGGATGATGACCAGGGGGAGGAGGACCCCCTCTCTGCGCTACAGTGGGACAACGACTTTTATGATGCAGTAGATGCATCCATACATAGGGTGGTCGCTGAGGCTATGGCCCCCCTAGAGAGTCGCCTATCCCGCCAAATGCGCAGGCATGCGAGAAGCTGTCCAAAGCCGCCCCGGGCTTGCCTGCCGCTACCCCGCCCAGTGGCCCCCCCACTGACCACCAGCCTCCACCGGCCAAGCGCGCCCGCGACACCGGTGTGGACACTGACGCTTTTGATTGCCTCAAACAGGCGTTCTTGGCTAGCACCACCCCGCAAGTGCCCCCCACTGACCCGGGGAATGGTGATGACGACGATGACCATGCTGGCCCGTCTTGCCCCTGGCACCCCTCCCGCCCAGCATCCGCCCAGGATGACCAAAGTCTTTGCGCCGACATGCTCGACCCGGACGACATCCTTCATCTGAGGTCCTCGGACTGGGCCCCTTCGGATAAGGTTGCCCAGTATGTGGCGAGTCGTATCCGACGGCCCCTGGAATCCAATGCCCGGAACTGCCTTCGGGCAGAATGTCCACGCCCATCCCTAGAAGGCAAGGTGGCCTCAACACCTGACATTGTTTCCCCGTATGGCCACGTTCCTCCAAAGGTTTGTTAAAGATCCAAAAAAGGGGATCAATAGGTTGTGGCGCGCTTGTCAAGACAAGCTTTTGGACACCCTAGGGCCACTCACAAAGATCCTCAATATGGCGGAGGAGGCTAAGTCATCGGGATCCCTTATCTCCCCTGAAAATATATCTTCCTGGGCACAGCGCGCAGTGGTCTCCTTGGGCAATGCCAACTGTGCCCTGTCTACGGAGCGGCGGAGGTCCCTACTCATCAAGGTAGACCCCAAGCTTGGGGACCTGGCGGATTCGGAGGCGGGCCCCGTTGCCCAGGGCGGCCTCTTTGGGGAGCCCTTTATTAAGGAACTGGGGAGGTTCGTTAACACCTTCACGTCCCTCGACAAAGCCCAGTCCTCGATCAAAAAGGTGTTCCACCCCCGGGTTTTCAGGGGGGCTGGACGAGGCAGGGGCCACTCGTCCGGCCGCCCTAACCAACACAGGGGACAAGGCTCCAACCAAGGCAACTACCAGGACCAAGCCAGATTTGGGAATTTCAACCCAACCAGAAGTCGGCGCGGCAAACACAGAGGAGGCAGAGGCGGTGGCGCCTCCAACACTTCCGGTGAGTGTTCTCCCTTCTTCCCTTCTAAAAGTAGGGGGCCGTCTGGGGCATTTTTTCCAGGCCTGGACTTCCATCACGGGGGACGCCTGGGTCCTGCAAACGGTACAGGGTTTTTGGATAGAATTTCACAGGGAACCCTCGCAACCCGCTACCCCACGGCCCCTCTGCTTCTCTTCGGCAGACGCTGCCTTAGTCGATCAAGAGGTCAACTCACTCCTAGACAAGGGAGCAATCGCAGAAACTCTGCCGCACCCCAGAGGTTTTATCAGCAACCTCTTCCTGGTGGACAAGCCGGATGGGGGTCAGCGGCCTGTTATCAACCTCCGCGAATTCAACGAGTGGCTGATCTATTGCCACTTCAAGATGGAGGGGATTCACCTCCTTCGGGATATCCTCAGGCCTCACAACTGGATGGCGTGCCTAGACCTCAAGGACGCCTATATTGCGATTCCCATATTCCCTCCACACCGGAGGTTCCTCCAATTGTTCTGGAAGGACAGGACTTACGAAGTCACCACTCTCCCGTTCGGCCTCTCCTCAGCACCTTGGTGTTTCACCAAGGTCCTCCGACCGGTAATAGAACGCCTGAGGGCGTCGGGAATGAGGCTCATCGTCTACCTCGATGACATCCTGCTGATGGCCCAATGCCCCAGAGTACTATCGCGCCAACTCTAGACCGCGCTCGACCTCCTTCAGAGCCTGGGGTTTGTGATCAATGAGGCCAAATCCACTCTGGTTCCCGCCCAGAAAGTAGTTTTTCTGGGTTTCTTGATCGACTCTGTAGAGTTGTCTCTCAGCCTCCCGTCCCGGAAGATGACAAAAATCTGACACAAGATTTGGAGAGCGCTCACCCAAACGCGGATCTCCCTCAGACAACTGGCCCGCATAGTCGG
The DNA here is from genome assembly GCA_963921515.1 of Calotriton arnoldi. NCBI lineage: Eukaryota > Metazoa > Chordata > Amphibia > Caudata > Salamandridae > Calotriton > Calotriton arnoldi. Next base: position 1,591,402 of record CAWUFW010003771.1, on the reverse strand, counting down.
ACTCCCCTCGGCCTCGATCCAGGCCATTTTTCCAGGGCCGCTGCACTACCGGGCCCTCCAGTGCCTCAAGGCAACGCACCTGCGCAGGGGCCTGTCCTACTGCTAGAAAGTGAGCCTCTCCGTAGAGGCCCGGAAGGAACTCCAGTGGTGGCTCACCAATATGGAGGCCTGGAACGGGAGAGCAATTTTCGGTTCCGCGCCGGATATTGTCATAGAGTCCGACGCCAGCAGATTAGGCTGGGGCGCGAGATGTGGCGAGTTCACCACAGGAGGTGTGTGGTCGCCACTAGAACAACGGTTACATATAAACTGTCTGGAGCTCTTAGCGGGCTCGTTCGCGATCCAGTGTTGGACCAAGGACTCGATCTGGTCCTGCGTCCTCCTCAAGATGGACAACATCTCGGCGGTCCGGTATATCAACCATCTCGGGGGCACGAGGTCGAAAGCCCTCTCGTACCTAGCAGCGAACTTCTGGCAGTACTGCCTCGACCACCAGATTTCCGTCACGGCAGAATACCTCCATGGGCAGGACAATCAAGTAGCGGACTTCCAATCACACCACTTTCATGACGTGAGCCTGTGGAAGTTACACATGGGAGTGTTTGCGGACCTCCACCGCACTTGGGGATCCCTTTTCAGTGGACCTCTTCGCTTCCCGCTTGGACCACCAACTTCCCTGGTTCTTCAGTTGGAGGCCGGATCCCCTGGCAGAGAAGACGGATGCGTTCCTGCAAGACTGGCGAGAGGAGTCGGGCTACGCCTTTCCCCCGTTCGCCATGATAACGAGGGTTTCGGCCCAGGTTCACCGCCAGGGGGCGAGCGTGGTGATAATCACCCCGATCTGGAGGTCGCAAGTTTGGTTTCCAGTTCTTTTGGAACTTTCTTGGGATTTTCCAATCCCTCTCCCCCGCCTTCCAGCTCTCCTCCTCAATCCGGACAAGGATCCCCACCCGCTCATCGCGCAAGGCTCCCTAGCCCTGATGGCGTGGCGGATTACAGGGGACGATGGGCGGTCCCAGGCCTTTCGGGGGCGGCTGAGAAATTCATGTCCAAGGCCTGCGCTGACAGCACGGTCAAGCGATATCGCTCCACTTGGCGAAAGTGGCATCGTTGGTGTGTGTGACGGGGTCTCATTCCCTTGGCGGCAGTAGTGACATCCATCCTGAATTTTCTGGCCGCCTTAGCTGAGGAAGGTCTAGCTTACAGAACCATTAATACCTTCCGTTCTGCTATCTCAGCGGGTCACACCATGGTGGACGGGTCCCCGGTGGGGAAGCATCCGCTGGTCTGTCGCCTCCTTAGAGGCATTCGACTCTCTTTACCCCCAGAGCCCCGATACTCGGCCCTCTGGGATGTTAACCAGGTCTTGAATCTGTTCTTACCCTGGCAACCGAATAGGTTCCTTTCTAGGACGGAGCTCTCGGCAAAGCTAGCCATGCTCCTTTGCCTGATCTCTTGCAGACGGGTGTCGGAAGTCAGGGCCCTGGACATCTCCGGTAGGATTTTTTCACCTACAGGGGTTACCTTCACGATCCGTAGGCGCACTGAGTGTGGGACGAAGTCCATTTCCTATCCCGCCTTTCCAGACTTTCCAAAATTGCGTGTTGTCTCTTGCCTTAAAGCCTATGAGGAGATGTCGGAGGAGTTCCGTCCTCCAGGAGAACGTCAACTGCTCATCGCTATTAAGAAACCTCATAAGGCTGTCTCCTCCCCCACGATCGCCCGATGGGTGAGATGGGTGATGCAGGAAGCTGCTATCGACTTACGTGCCTTCGGGGCACACTCTGCCAGAGGGGCGATGGTCTCTAAAGCCTTTACCCTGGGAGCTCGTCTGGAAGACATTCTGAATGCAGCAGATTGGTCTTCAGACTCCACCTTCAAACAGTTTTACTTCAAACCGGTGATTGACATGGCTCACTTGGTGGTGAGTAAGCTTTAAATAAGCATAATCCTCGCCTCCGGTCCTGACATAGAATGAAAAATTTCCTAGCTATCTTAACGGAAAGTTTCAATTCTATTAAGGACTCAGAGGCGAGGATTATTCCACCCAGGGTACAACTTCTTTGTGACTTACCCACCCTCGTAATGGGGTAAGTAAACTCTTTAGTTCATCTCTGGTCACGCGGATTGTGCATGATTTAAATTGAAGCTGTTTTCTGTGGCCTTTTTCCTCCTACAGGGCTAATCCTTACTTAGCCATGGCTGCCGCCTAAACTATGTTGTTTGCTTTCAGCAGGAGATTCCAACGAACAGGATTCGTGAAGCGTCCAGGCTGGCTGATCTCGAGCGACGAAAGAGGGGGAATGGATAGCGACAGGGGACTATGAAGAGACTGGAGCCCCATGATTGGTGGAGAGACTTGGACACTCTATACATGGACACTCTGTTGTTTAAAACTTGTTTTATTCCCAATGTTCCATGGGAATGGTACTCTTTTACTGTTGACTTTACATGGCTGCTATTCAATAAAGTGAAGAAAGAATAGCATAATCCTCACCTCCGAGTCCTTAATAGAATTGAAACTTTCCGTTACGATAGCTAGGACATTTTTCATTCTATTAAAGACGCGGAGGCTGATATTATGCATTCCTCTTTAATTGCGAACTCACAGCAGCAACATCAACAATGTAAAGAACTGAGAGCAATAATTCATCAACATTCCATTCTCAATATAATTCCCTGTCTGGCAGCCATCTTCCTTCTTTTTGCTGCGAACAAGCTTAAATGTCCAACTTTGACTATTACTCATAAACAAACTGAAACCACTTTCTTTCTTCTCCATTAATTCTTATTTACTTCCTGTACTCTCCTCCTGTAAATAAATTAAAAAAATACATATTATAGGGAGGGAATTCATAGGGTGGGATAATATCTGCCTCCCTGTCTTTAATAAAATCATGATTTTCTACCCACCCCAGCTGTGGAAAATCTGAATTTTATGGCAAGGCACGGAGGCCAATACTATGCATGTTTAAAGCCTTACCAGAATATTCCTAACTGCACAAACGACAGGCTTAAAATAATATTTCTTAAATATTGATTCAGATGACCAATTTGCAGCCGCTAAAATTCCAGTCAATCCACCGCCTAACAGATAAGCTTTGGAAACCATAGCTCCTCCAGCAGACTGCGCTCCAAATTTAGAGAGATCTATCCCTGCTTTCTTCATTACCTCTCTCACCCACCTAGCCAGAGTAGATGTAGACATTGCTTTGTAAGGTTTCCTAAAAGAAATGATCAATTGTGAATTTGTCACATCTCTCAAACTCTCTGTCCTTCTTTCATATTCTGGCAAACACCTCACCACCCACAACTTTCTACACTCATCCAGATTTGGATAAAAAATAGTTCAGGACATAGTTTTTGTAATCTTACTAACGTTGAAACAAACTCCTTCTGGCAAATATCTATGTCCCGAGACCTCCAGGGCCATAACATTTGAAATAACCCTGGGCGGTGAACTCCGCTCCGCTCGCGGAGTTTGCGGAGTTTTCTGCACTCCGCGTTACGCGGAGAGCGCGGAGTTCTGAAAAACTCTGCTTCGTGTTGCATAGCGTAGTTTTTTTCCTCGCTCGCGTTCATCAATGTCAAGTTGGCGACCGCGAGCGAGGAAAATCAACCTCCCGGCGAGATTTTTCCTCATTCGTGATCGTCAACATCAAGTTGGCGAGCGCGAGCGTGGAAAATCAACATCCCGGCGAGATTTCTCAACGCGGAGGGGGGGGTCAGGTTTCTCATTGCGAGTGGTCACATATGCTCGCGACAGCTCGCGTTGAGAAACTGCCCGTTCGCGTTGAGAAAGCTGTCTCTCGAGTAAAAATCTACTCGAGCGGCAGAAAAGGAAAACAGGGACCGCTTGCACTGTGCATGGTGCCGTTCGCAATGATTGCACAGTGCGGACAAGCATCCGGCACTGTGCAATCACCGCGAACGGCATTTTTCTATCAAACTCCGCTGCTCGCGGAGCTCTGCGTAGTGCGACAGAGTTTTTTTTGCACTTCGCGGTGTTCCGCGTAGTGCAACTCCGCGAACTCCGCCCAGGGTTAATCTGAAAGCCTCCTAGACAAAACTATGCAAAGCAGCATAACCAACTTCAAAGAAAGTCTTTTTAAATCTAGGAACTAATTCGCAGACCAATCTGCCAACTCTTGCAACACAATATATACGTACCATAAAGACGTATATCTAGCTCCTGGTGGGGCCCTTAACCTTACACTCCTTAAGAGTCTTTTCACTAAATCCTGCTGTCCTGTTGGTATACTATCTATCAAATCATGGCCAGCAGAAATTGCAGACCTACAAATGTTCACTGAACTGTAAGACCTTCTGTCTAAGAAAACCTCTGTTAAATAATTTACCACATCTACCATAGGTGCTGATATGGGATCCAAACCCCTCAAAACACACCAACAAACCCATTTCCTCCAGGCCAATCTATATGCTTTAGCGGTCCCTGGAGCCCAGGATTCCTTAATGAGTTTTGAAGCCTCCAATGATAATCCTGACACCTGCCATGCTCTCCCGAAATCAACCAAGCCATCAATCGCAGCTGTCCTTGCAGAACTAACTCGTGCCTGTCTCCTCCTGTACTTACGAACAGATCTGGGAACCTCGGTAGAAGTACTGGGGTCGCTATCAGCATCTCCATTACATCTGGATACAACACTTGGGATGGCCAAAAGGGTGCGACCAACACCACTTCCGCCATGTCTCCTTTTATCTTCAATAATACTGTTAGAAATGGGATCTCTGGTTGGCTAGGGCTTGCGCCTAAGCCAGGCAGAAACCACCACTCTATTCAGGGCAAGGGAGTTACACGCTGAAGATAACCCCTGCTTGGTAGCTTGGCACGAGCAGTCAAGCTTATCCCAGAGGCAACGTGTAAAGCGTTTGCGCAACACACACACAGCAGCGACACACTAGGCACACCACAAAAGAAACTCCACACAAGGTTATATAAAAATAGCCTTTGTATTATCATAAACACAATAGATCATAATCACACAATATACACTGTGCCAACTGGCACCAGGTAGAAATTCACAGGGGATTATATACATGAGGGCCAATCGGGCCACGGTCAGAACCATTAGAAAGCACAAGTAATAACACAACCAGTAACTACTGGTAAAATAATGAACTCAGCATTATCACAAGCAACATAAACGCATTATGTCTGCATCATATTAGGCATAAACACATCATGCATAACATTTGCATTAGGCATCACATTAGGCATACATCCTAATACCCAGCAGTGCACCCCAGTAACACTAGGGAGGTGCACATATCTCCTGGGGGCCTTACGCCACACCAGGACACCAAATGACCCCAGGCCAACTGGCCTTCTCTGGGGCTTAAATGCCCTCTGTCCCAAAAGTCAGGGCTCTAACTGGGGCCTACCAACTGGCCCTCCGGCTGCCTTGGCAGCAAAAACAATGTGCAGGATGCACTGGGGCGCGGTGGGTGCGTCTCACCCCCTCCTCCTCAAGAAACAAAAGAAATGCCCCGTCATTGCAGCTGCCTGCGCTCCTGCGGTGCAGCTGAGGAAATTGGCTTTGGCACCACTGTGCCTCTGGAGCCCCACTCTGGGACTCCTACAACAAAATTGCCCCCACGTTGCAGCTGCCCACGCTTTTGCGGTGCCGCTGTGGCAGACAAGAGCCCTGGCACCAACCGTGCCTTGAGAGCCCCCTTCACTGGGGCTCTTCTCTTGGAGAAAGAAAACGGCAACCACAGTGCCTCGCACAGACCCCACTCACCGGGGCCTTCTCGTTAGGCACCAAAGGCTACTTCAAGGTAGGCGGGGGAGAGGAGACTCCGACTCGGTATCCCCCTCACAGAAAACAGCCTTAGGACCAAAGGCAGTCTCACAACACGGGCGGTAGGGGTGAGAGCTCTGTGCTCACTCACCCGCTTTGAGCTGCGCTGACTCCGTGCAGTGCTGCGGGGTCAACCGAGTCTTCCTGCGGCTTCTTCCTTCTCCAGTACGCAGGGCTTCCCTGCTTTCTCCGGTCCCTCTTCTTTGGGCGCCTGGGACCCGCGCTGCACTTCAGCTGGGAGCCCGCAAGGCTCCGGTCCCCACCACAAGATCCGGCATACGCGGGGCTCTCCTCGGCCACGGGAGCCCCGCCTCTAACCAGGCACCAACTTTTCCTGTCTTCCGGCGGCATTTCCTCTGGATTGGCCGCGTACAGCATGGCTCCGCCCACAACCAGGCAAGATGCCTGACTTCCTCTCTAGCTGCGGGTGCACACGGAGCGAATTTTCCCTCGATTACGCTACCCTCCAGAGGGCATCAGCAATGCGGGGTAGGCTCCCGCTTGACTTCCCAGCAGCACGGGGGAGTCCCCACGCCGGGATTCCCCCTGCAGGCCTCGCAGCACTACGCTGCAGGGCACCAGTGCTCCTCTCGTCCTGGAGCAGCTGGGAAGAGGTAGCGCTCACGAGGCGCTAGGAGCCAGGAATTTAGAGGGGCACAGCTGGGCCCAGGCAGGCCAGATCACAGGGCCCTCCTGGGGCCCAGCAAGCAGCACCCCAATACAGCACACCCTACATGGGGTCACAGCCCCAATACTTATACAGGGTTTGGTCTTTGTTCTGCCCTGGCACAGGGCTTGGGGAACCAGTCTCAACTGGTTCTGGGGGGTCTTGGAGCACTTTGTGTACAGTGCTCATACCCTCCTTTGTCAGGTGGGGGCTCGGTCCTCAGACACACTACAGAGAGGCGGAGCCAGCATTCACCCAGGCAGGCACAGACCTATTCAGGGTCAGGGGCTACTCCTCTCACTACTCCAAATGCAGATCTGCCCATTCAGCCTAGCGCTGACTCACCCTGCCCTCCCTGGAACCACACACCTCACCAGCCCCTGTCACTCCAGAGCCAGACATGCAATACACATCAGGCAGGCAGACACATAGCACACAGAAATGCCAACTAAAGTGGCATTTCTAAAATAGTGATCATAAATCTGCGCACACCATTACGCAGTATTTATTATCACTATTCCAAACATACCAAACTTGACCACACTGCTCCTCTCATATCAGGAATTACCACTGAACCCCTTATCAGGGAATCCCCAATGCATTCCTATGAGAGGGCAGCCTCACAGCAGTGAGAAACCAAAATGTCTGTTTGTCACTACCAGGACATGTCACACACTTAAGGTACATGTCCTACCTTTTACCTACAATGAACCCTGCCCATAGGGCTAGCTAGGGCCTACCTTAGGGGTGACTGACATGCAGTAAAAGGGGGGTCACAGAGTGGGACACTCTTTAGGTGCCACGTCACAGCTGCAGTAACACTGCGCGCACAGGCCCTGCAATGGTAGAGGCCTGAGACAGGTTTGAAAGGCTACTTTGGTGGGCGGCGCAAGCAGCGCTTCAAGCCCACCGGTTGCATTTAATTTACTGGCCCTGGGTATCTGAGATACCACTTTAGAAGGGACTGACAGGTAAATTAAATACACCAAACAGGTGTAGACCAATCTTACCATGTTTACCACAGAGAGCACACACACACTTTACACTGGACAGCAGTGTTAAAGTGCCCAGAGTCCTAAAACCACCAACACCAGAGCAGAAAAAAGACTAGGAAGAAGGCAAAAAGTTCAGGGATGACCCTGCAAAAAGGGCCAAGTCCAACAAAACCCCCTTCCAGCCAATCGCCAGGGTAGACCAATCATTACCTTGATGGGCTTCCCTGCTTGGGGTGATAGAACACGGACGGAGGCCCGCGACTGCAGGGGCATACTCCAGTTCTACGCCAAACTGAACCCAGGTGGTTCTCTCTGTCAAAGCTCCCAGGACCAACAAAGCTACACCTCTGGTACTCCCTAGTTGTCTGCCGCCAGGACCAGGCCCTAGGCCATCCAGATGTCTCTGGTCTTTGCCATCTCACAGAGTGGGGGGCAGTAACCCCTGGTACATAGTATCCATTCTCTACTCTTCCTCTCATCAGTGCAGTTCTAAACTGCCACTGATCCTCCAACCTAGGGTCCGCACCCTCAGGCTGACCAGAGGTCTCGGGTGAGGCTCTTCTCCCCTTACCTCTCCTTCTGGGGCTCCACACTCTCCTCCCAGGAGAAGCACCCTCAGAACCAAAAACTGTCAGGACGCTGGAATCAGTCCTCCCAAACAATTCTCCCACCAGTTCAGGACCTCTCTCCAGCAACTGGTCTCCCAACCTAGAGTCTAAACCCTCAGGTTGCACCGGGGTCAGAGGCGAGCAATCCCTCCCTCTGCACCCCCTTCCAGAGTTCTGCACCCTCCTACCTGGAGTGGTACCCCCAGAGGACAAAATGGTAGGGACACTGGTTACAGATGTCCTTCCCTCCAGGTCAGGCAGAACCTGAACCTGGCCTCCCAACCCAGGGACTAAACCCTGCAGTTGAACCGGGGTCAGAGGGGAGGACTCCCTCTCTCTGCACCCCCTTCCAGAGTTCTGCACCCTCCCACCTGGAGTGGTACCCCTAGAAGACAAACTGGTCAGGACACTGGTTACAGATGTCCTTCCCTCCAGGTCAGGCAGAACCTGAACCTGGTCCAACCCAGGGACTAAACCCTGCAGCTGAGCACCCGCCTGGCACACCAGGACTTCCTGGGGAGCACGCATGCCCCCCCAAGGCATGACAGTCTGCCTGGCCCTGATCTCCCGACCCCTGTCCATCTGACAGTGCATGGAGATCCCCCAAAACAGAAGTGGTGTCACCATGGTCACTTCTAGGAGGCTCAGCCCTTCTGGCTGGCCCCTGACCCACTGGTTCTCCCACTGGGGAACGCATCCCCCTCTCACCCCTCCATCTGGACTTCTGCACCCTCCACTTAGGAGCGGCACCACCAGACACCAGAACCGCTGGAGCTCTGCTTACAGACGCTCCACGTTCTCCTGACACTAGGAGATCCCCCTCAACGGACGGCCTACCAGTACAGCCTAGGCTCCCTACCTGGTGTTCCCCGAATGAACCCTCCAGGCCCTGAGACTGGGTTTCGGGCACCTTGGGACGCATCCCATTCTCACTTCTTTTCTGCAGAGACAGGATGTGAGTCCCTACACCCCTCCCACTACACCGGGACCTAGCTGGGCTACTCTGAACCTCTCCCACCACTCTGGGCTGGAAAATACCTGAAACACTCCTCTTAGGGTCACTCCCCAATGCCTCCTCAGACCCTCTGGTACTCACCCAGAGGTCTGCCTCCCATGCAAGTTCCCTGGGATCAGAGAACTCACACTCCAACAGGTGTTGGCGTAACCCCAGAAAACAATTACTGAACATGTGCTCTCTGACAACCAGATTGAACAGCCCTTCAAAATCATTTGCCGTGCTACCCATCACCCAATCTTCCAGTGCATCACAACATTCATCCACAAACTCCCCCCAAGACTGGTGAGACAGTTTTCTACTGCCCCTGAACCTCAACCTGTACCCCTGTTCCTGGGAACCAGGCACCATACTCTGGGATCTGGGAGTGGGACTTCCTGCACCGGACTCCATATTGCTGCCACCACTGGGCCCCACCCTCACTGGTGAATCCAGACAACTAAAACTGCACTCAGGGGACATATCCTCAAGAGCTAGGTTCTCCCTGGCGAAGGCCCTCTCTGCCTCCGCCATCCTCTCCTGTGCTAAGACCCTCTCAGTCTCTAGCTTTTTCTCCTCCACACCCAGCTGCGCTAGCTCCAACCTGAGCCTTTCCAACACCAGCTGATGCTCACTTTCTTCCCTCCTATCCACCCACTCCTCTGGGGACAGGGAAAGGGATGGGGCACCGCCCCTGGCACTGGGCCCAGCAAGGAACTCCCTATCTATGGGGTCCTCCCTACCTACTGGCGTCCCTGCCTTGTCATTTCCTCCATCCTGCTCAAACTCTCCAGGGCCACTGCCCTCTGGGTGTGCTGGTTGGGGACCCTCCCTCTCAGAGACCTCACTGATCTCGGGGCCCTCCTTCCCAGACTCCTCCCCCACCCGGTTTTGGGATGTCCAACAGGCCAACAAGGCCTCCTGCAGTTCCTCCTTCCTGGCGGACTTATGCACCTGACACCCAAGATCCTGACAGAACCTCTTTAAAGTTCTTCACAGTATATTTATGCAACATCCTTACATTAAATGCACTTTCTGTCACAATAACTGTTGGATCACCGAGGTGAGACATAACTGACACTTTAGGGGTGTCATCAAAATTTAGAAGAGCAGAAAACACAATTCAAAAAATTACACTTTTAAGGAGCAAAAATAATCAGGAGAAATAATCCCCAAACCTGTGATTATCTAAATGCAGAGTTTGTAGTGCAACCAGTTGTCGCTGTGGTACTGCGCAAACGCAGGCCCAATCTTCACCGCTGACAACCAATGATAGAAATGGGATCTCTGGTTGGCTAGGGCTTGCGCCTAAGCCAGGCAGAAACCACCGCGCTAGTCAGGGCAAGGGAGATACACACTGAAGATAACCCCTGCTCACCCCCTTGGTAGCTTGACACGAGCTGTCAGGCTTATCGCAGAGGCAATGTGTAAAGCGTTTGCACAACACACACACAGCAGCGACACACTAGACACACCACAAAAGAAACTCCACACAAGGTTATATAAAAATAGCCTTTGTATTATCATAAACACATTAGATCATAATCACACAATATACACTGTGCCAACTGGCACCAGGTAGAAATTCACAGGGGATTATATAAATGACCGGGCCTATCGGGCCACGGTCAGAACCATTAGAAAGCACAAGTAATAACACAACAAGTAACTACTGGTAAAATAATGAACTCAGCATTATCAAAGCAACATAAACGCATTATGTCTGCATCATATTGGGCATAAACACATCATGCATAACATTTGCATTAGGCATCACATTAGGCATACATCCTAATACCCAGCAGTGCACCCCAGTAACACTAGGGAGGTGCACATATCTCCTGGGGGCCTTACGCCACACCAGGACACCAAATGACCCCTGGCCAACTGGCCTTCTCTGGGGCCTAAATGCCCTCTGTCCCAAAAGTCAGGGCTCTAACTGGGGCCTTCCAACTGGCCCTCCGGCTGCCTTGGCAGCAAAAACAATGTGCAGGATGCACTGGGGCGCAGTGGGTGCATCTCACCCCCTCCTCCTCCTCAAGAAACAAAAGAAATGCCCCGTCGTTGCTGCTGCCCGTGCTCCTGCGGTGCAGCTGAGGAAATTGGCTTTGGCACCACTGTGCCTCTGGAGCCCCACTCTGGGACTCCTACAACAAAAGTGCCCCCACGTTGCCGCTGCCCGCGCTTTTGTGGTGCCAATGTGGCTGACAAGAGCCCTGGCATACCGTGCCTTGAGAGCCCCCTTCAATGGGGCTCTTCTCTTGGAGAAAGAAAACGGCAACCACAGTGCCTCGCACAGACCCCACTCACCGGGGCCTTCTCATCAGGCACCAAAGGCTACTTCAAGGTATGCGGGAAGGGGAGACTGCGACTCGGTCTCCCCCTCACAGAAAACAGGCCTAGGACCCAAGACAGCCTCACAACAATTGAGAAAAGAAAATTGAGAATATTGGGATGATTGAAGCACTGTCGTTTTGCGTTAAAATCACCCCCACTTTTCCATTTGCTGGATTGTTGGTATACAGACCCCCTGACTCACCAGCTGCTCAGTGGTCTGCACTACATAACATTATTACTGACCTCTCTTTAAAATATGCAAATTGCACTATTCTCGGAGATTTCAATGTTCATATGGACAATGACATATGCCCATTAGCCGCTCAATTACTACATACCCTTGAAGGGTTGAACTTGGTTCAAAAAGTGTCAGCCCCGACACACGTGGCTGGCCATATGTTGGACCTTATTGTTACCAACATTTCCTCTTTAAGAGTGGACTCTCCTCTCCCACTGACCTGGTCAGACCACTTTTTAGTCCCTTTTCACTTGACCACTCCCTCCAATAATAATCAGGTCAGTTCTACAACCGAAATGAGAAGAAATTGGAGGAATTTTACATCGGAGGCCATTGATCATGTGCTACATGATACAGTCCCAGTTTTGACGGGAGAGCCCAGTCAAGATGCCTCTCTTTTTAATAACTGGATTACACTTGCCTTGGACAAAGTTGCTCCACTTAAAATCACAAAACTGTCTAGAAAAAATCCCTCTGCCCCCTGGTTCACCACTGAACTTAGGCTGGAGAAAAGTTTATGTAAGCAATTGGAGCGTACATGGAGGAAATACTATCACCCCGACGCCAAATACAGATATAGACTTGCATTAAAGAAATTTCATATCTTAAAACGTAATACGATCAGGGATTATGTTGCTAACCAGATTAAAACTTCAGATAATTCGACTAAAGAAGTGTTCAAGATTGTTCAGGGCTTTTTGAAGCCGTTAGCCTTGAAGAGCACTATTTCCCCTTCAGACTCCCTCTGTGAAGATCTTTCCAGTTTTTTCCATGACAAGATTCAGAAAATCTACTCCTCTTTCCCTTTAGCTGGGATCTCTACATCATCAGCTATAGTCGACAATTCCAACCTTTCCAACACTTGGTCGGAATTCCACCCATTAGGTACGGCGACCTCTTTGATGGAATTAAGTAAAATTAAATCGGGTGCCCCGACCGACCCTTGTCCAGCCAGCTTTTTTAAACTCCTGGCTCCATGGCTCAACCCCGTCTTAAATGCCGTATGGAACGCTTCTCTGAGCCTGGGTATTTTCCCTGTGCCATGGAAAACGGCTTATGTCCAACCAATTCTAAAGAAAGAAGATGCGGACCCATCAGATCTAAATTTTTTTAGACCTATCTCTCTCCTCCCGGCTCCGGCCAAAGTGCTGGAAAAGGTTGTCCAAATGCAACTATCGGAGTTCCTGGAGAACAACCATCTTCTCCACGACTCCCAGTCGGGTTTTAGGAAGGGATATAGCACAGAAACGGCCCTCCTGGAAGTGGCAGAAACCATAGGGGAAACGGTAGACCAGGGCAGATGTGCAATGTTAGTGCTGTTGGACTTGTCCGCAGCCTTTGACACTGTGTCACACCAGATCCTACTAGAGAGACTTGAGTCCCTAGGTGTGAAGGGTACTGTTTTAAACTGGTTCCGCACCTTCTTAGAGGGCCGGTCTCAAAATGTGTTCCTGCGTCCATTTACTTCGGCTACCAGATCTATCAGCTGCGGGGTCCCACAGGGCTCGGTGCTCAGCCCCACCCTCTTCAATGTGTACTTGACCCCTCTCTCCACACTGATTGAACAGTGTGGCGTGAAGGTGGTCTCGTACGCTGATGATACTCAGCTTGTCTTCTCTTTTAAAGAACACACAGAGGCAGCCTTCATGAATTTTAAACTCTGTCTGCGCACAATCTTAGCATGGATGACAAATAATTGCATGAAGTTGAACACTGATAAAACAGAGGTACTGTTTTTTAACCAACCCTCTCCTCCCGCATCTGAACTCTGGTGGCCAGCTGAGCTTAACCCCCCTCCTAACCCGGTGAGCTCAGCTAGGAACCTAGGCTTCCGATTTGATTCCAGCCTATCAGGTAGTGCTCAAATTTGCAAAGTTTCTTCCGCGTGTTTCTGGAAATTAAAAAGTCTACGCAAATTCCTGCATTTATTACCAATGAATTACAGGAAAAATGTGGTCCATGTGCTTGTAACCTCCCAACTGGACTACGCTAACAGTCTCTATCTGGGGCTCCCGGATTACCTGCTAAGAAAACTGCAGATCATACAAAATGCTGCAGCCAGGCTAATCAGAAATGTTCCTCTTCGCCATCACATCTCTCCTCACCTGCGAAGCCTTCATTGGCTCCCGATCAAGAGACGGATCGAGTTTAAGGCACTGATACTGGCCTTTAGATCCATTAGTGACGCTGGCCCCCAATATCTGAAGCATAGACTTCGGAGATATCACCAATCAAGATCTCTGAGGTCTAATCATCAGGACCTAATGGTGATCCCGCGCTTTAAAAAGGCCAGGATGGGGGGTCGGGCTTTTGCAGTAAAAACCGCCTCTCTGTGGAACTCTATGCCAGTCCACCTTCGAAAGGCGAAGACAGAGCCCTTGTTTAGAAAGGCCTTGAAAACTTGGCTCTTCAGCCTAACCTAGAACACTGTGTAATTCCTCAGTCCCTGTATGCAATCTGCACCTACCGTTAGCGCCGGGACACTTCCGTTGGAAGTAGCCGTGCGCTCTATAAAATGCACTAATAATAATAATAATAACACAGGCGGTAGGGGTGAGAGCTCCGTGCTCACTCACCCGCTTTGAGCTGCGCTGACTCCGTGCAGTGCTGCGGGGTCAACCGAGTCTTCCTGCAGCTTCTTCCTTCTCCAGTACGCGGGGCTTCCCTGCTTTCTCCGGTTCCTCTTCTTTGGGCGCCTGGGACTCGCGCCTCACTTCAGCTGGGAGCCCGCGAGGCTCCGGTCCCCACCACAAGATCCGGCACACGCGGGGCTCTCCTCGGCCACGGGAGCCCCGCCTCCAACCAGGCACCAACTCTGCCTGTCTTCCGGCGGCCTTTCCTCTGGATTGGCCGCGTACAGCACGGCTCCGCCCACAACCAGGCAAGATGCCTGACTTCCTCGCTAGCTGCGGATGCACGCGGAGTGAATTCTCTGCCGATTATGCTACCCTCCAGAGGACATCACCAATGCGGGGTAGGCTCCCGCTTGACTTCCCAGCAGCACGGGGGAGTCCCCACGCCGGGATTCCCCCTGCAGGCCTCGCAGCACTGCGCTGCAGGGCACCAGCACTCCTCTCGTCCTGGAGCAGCTGGGAAGAGGTAGCGCTCACGAGGCTCTAGGAGCCAGGAATTTAGAGGGGCACAGCTGGGCCCAGGCAGGCCAGCTCACAGGGCCCTCCAGCAGAGGGGCAGTCCCTCGTTGCGGTTCCTCCTGGGGCCCAGCAAGCAGCACCCCAATATAGCACACCCTACATGGGGTCACAGCCCCAATACTTATGCAGGGTTTGGTCTTTGTTCTGCCCTGGCACAGGGCTTGGGGAACCAGTCTCAACTGGTTCTGGGGGGTCTTGGAGCACTTTGTGTACAGTGCTCACACCCTCCTTTGTCAGGTGGGGGCTCGGTCCTCAGACACACTACAGAGGGGCGGTGCCAGCATTCACCCAGGCAGGCACAGACCTATTCAGGGTCAGGGGCTACTCCTCCCACTACTCCAAATGCAGATCTGCCCATTCAGCCTAGCGCTGACTCACCCTGCCCTCCCTGGAACCACACACCTCACCAGCCCCTGTCACTCCAGAGCCAGACATGCAATACACATCAGGCAGGCAGACACATAGCACACAGAAATGCCAACTTCTAAAAGTGGCATTTCTAAAATAGTGATCATAAATCTGTGCACACCATTACGCAGCATTTATTATCACTATTCCAAACATACCAAACTTGACCACGCTGCTCCTCTCATTTCAGGAATTACCACTGAACCACTTATCAGGGAATCCCTAATGCATTCCTATGAGAGGGCAGCCTCACAGCAGTGAGAAACCAAAATGGCTGTTTGTCACTACCAGGACATGTCACACACTTAAGGTACATGTCCTACCTTTTACCTACAATGCACCCTGCCCATAGGGCTAGCTAGGGCCTACCTTAGGGGTGACTGACATGCAGTAAAAGGGGGGTCACAGACGTGGCACACACTTTAGGTGCCACGTCACCGCGGCAGTAACACTGCGCGCACTGGACCTGCAATGGTAGAGGCCTGAGACAGGTTTGAAAGGCTACTTTGGTGGGTGGCGCAAGCAGTGCTGCAAGCCCACCGGTAGCATTTAATTTACTGGCCCTGGGTATCTGAGATACCACTTTACAAGGGACTGACAGGTAAATTAAATACACCAAACAGGTGTAGACCAATCTTACCATGTTTACCACAGAGAGCACACGCACTTTACACTGGACAGCAGTGTTAAAGTGCCCAGGGTCCTAAAACCACCAACACCAGGTCAGAAATAACCCTGGGCGGAGTTCGCGGAGTTGCACTACGCGGAAGAGCGCGAAGTGCAAAAAAAACTCAGTCGCACTACGCAGAGCTCCGCGAGCGGCGGAGTATGATAGAAAAGTGCCGTTTGCGGTGATTGCACAGTGCCGGATGCTAGTCCGCACTGTGCAATCATTGCGAACGGCACCATGCACAGTGCAAGCGGTCCCTGCTTTCCTTTTCTGCCGCTCAAGTAGATTTTTACTCGAGCGGCAGCTTTCTCAACGTGAACGGGCAGTTTCTCAACGTGAGCTGACGTGAGCATACGCGACCACTCTCAATGAGAAACCTGACCCCCCCCACATTGAGACATCTCACCGGGATGTTGATTTTCCATGCTCGCGCTCGCCAACTTGATGTTGACGATCGCGAACGAGGAAAAATCTCGCCGGGAGGTTGATTTTCCTCGCTCGTGGTCGCCAACTTGACGTTGACGAACGCGAGCGAGAAAAAAACTCAGATCCGCAACGCGAAGCTGAGTTTTTCGGAACTCCCCGATCTCTGCGTAACGCAGAGTGCAGAAAACTCCGCAAACTCCGCGAGCGGAGCGGAGTTCACCGCCCAGGGTTAGTCAGAAAAAAGACTAGGAGGAGGGCAAAAAGTTCAGGGATGACCCTGCAAAAAGGGCCAAGTCCAACAAATACGCTCTGAATCAAAGCAAAGGGAGGGAACCTATATCCCCGAATTTTGCTCCAATTCTGAAGGAACGCATCCACTGCCTCTGCCTCTGGGTCCGGCCTCCAACTGTAAAACTGTTCTATCTGGGCGTTCACTCTGTTTGCAAACAGATCTACCATGAACGTACACCATCTATCATTGATCAAATTGAACACCTCCTTGCTCAGTTTCCAATCGCTGAAATCTTTCAGCTGCCTCGAATTCCAATCTGCTATCGTATTGTTCATTCCTGGAATGTACTGAGCTTGAATCATGGTGTTCCTGCTCAAACAAAAATGCCAAATATCCCTTGCTAGATCTGCCAAAGCTTTGGACCGAGGCCCCCCAACTTGTTGACGTAACGTACTGCAGATGAAGAGGTGTGGCGCAGCAGCCAGGGTAGCTGACTCCGGAATGAGGGGCTCATGGTTCGATCCCCGGTGCCGGCGGCAGGTTAGCCCAGCACCATGTGACTCTGGGCAATAGCTCGCTTAATCTTCCCAACGGCCCCAGCGCCTTGAGACCCTTAGGGGTGATTAGTTCTCGTTTTACAAATACCGGGTTATTTATGTTGCCCATTCTAAAAAATTCACAACATGTAATTCTCTCCCTGACAAAACTTTTTATCGCAAAGGAACCTGCCAATAATTCTAGATAATTTATGTGCATCTGTCTTTCCTGATCTGTACACTTCCCCCCTGTCGTCAGCGAGCCACATCTTGGTCCCCAGCCCTACAGACTGGCATCCGACTCTATCACCTAATCCGGTATTGGACCGAAAATAGCCCTTCCATTCCATGCCTCCAAATTCTCCAACCACCATCTTAACTCCTCTCTTGCTTCCTTGTCTATCTGTACTTCCTGTGAGTATGTCACTCCTCTGTGTAAGAATCTCGTCTTCAATCTCTGTAGAGCTCGATAATGTAGGGAAGCTGCGAAAACCGTCTGAATGGAAGCTGATAATAGTCCTAATACCCTCGCTATTTGTCTCAAGGTCAACCATTTGCATACCAGCCTTCTCCAAAACTCCCTGCGAATTTTCTTCACCTTTTCCATTGGCAACTTCAATGTACAATCCAACGTCTAAATCTGAAAACCCCAAAACACGATCCCCTGTGTGGGCTTCAGACATTATTCTTTCCTGTTTATTACAAGGCCTAGATCCTCTAACACATGTACTGCCAACATCGTATGCTCCTCTGCTAATTCCCTGCTCTGTGACATAATCAAGATATCATCCAGATACACTATCAAACGCACTCTTCTCGTCTGTAACCAAGCAACTATAGGTCCCATCACCTTTGTGAAACACCAAGGAGCCGACGTCAGACTGAAAAGGAGACTTTTGAATCTCCACATAATCCCTTTCCATAAGAACGTTAGGTAATTCCTTTGTTTGAAACTGCTGGGATAGTTAGATATGCATCTTTAGTGGAGAAGTGTGGCTCAATGGTTAGAGCGGCAAACCCTGATGCCGAGATCTGGCCCGGGACCAGGGTTCAATTCCTGCCTCGGCGGGTCTTGGACTCAATTTCCTCGGACCTGATAATTCTCGCCTCGGTGCCTATTCTAATCATGGGTACCACTCTGCAACTCTGGGCAATAGCTTGCTTAATCTCCACAACGGCCCCACCAGCGCTGGGATGCCTGGCTTCACCTTGGGGGTGCCCAGGAGTGGACATTTCACAGGGAATAGCCAGGAAGGGTTCCACAGCGGTATGCGTATAGCGCCAGGATGCCCCAGCTGGGGTGGCAGTGCGCTTTACAAGTACGAATTTACATCTTTCAGATCTAACCATGTCAACCAGTCTCCCTTCCTCAACAGATCTCTCAACATATGAATCCCTTCCATTTTGAAGTGATTGTATTGCACCCACTCGTTCAACTTTTTCAAGTTTATCACAGGTCTCATACCCTTGTCCTTTTTCTCTACAAGAAAACGGTTGCTCACAAATCCTATGGAAATATTGTCTGCTCTCTCTATTGCTCCCTTCTTTTCTAACTCTTGCACTTCCAGATCTACCATTTTTTCTTCCTTTTTGAAAAACACAACACCCTTGGATGTCTTATCTGAACTGGGTTTTCTACAAAATCTATCCGATATCCACTCACAGTTTGTAAAACCCACGGATCTGAAGTTATCTCTTTCCATCTGTCTAAAAAATGGGCGAGTCTGCCACCCAACTTTTCCACAATATACAAAGGGTCTTTTCCCAAACATACCTTGTTTTCTTGACCTTCTGTCTCCTCTATATCTTACTCTTCCTCTCTGTCTCTGGGGGTAAAAACCAGTTGTATTGAATCTGTAGATCTGGTACCCACTGGGTCTATTTCCACGTGAGAAGGAACTTCTCGTGATTCCCAATCCACAGCCGGGGAATTGACCCTGCATTCTCTCGGTCCCTCCAAAAACCTTCCTAATGTCCTTCTGAACTTTCTGAATAGAATTAAACACCCCTGCATTGCGGGCCCTCTCCTTAACAAACTCATCTCAAAAAAGGAGGCCATTAGCATCTTGAGCCGATTCTTTTCCTGCTAATTCAGTTAATTTTGGGTCTATTAACAGACTTTTTCTACACTCTGCACATAATGCTGCCTTTGTGTTTCCTAGTAAACACACTGCTCTTTGGACCCATTGTTGCAATTCCAGCACATCCACTCCTGTCTCCTGCACATATGCCTCCTCGCATAAATCAGAAATTTTAGTTAATGGGCCAAATACATTGAGTAGTCGATCCTGATAGCCCTTTAGTCCCTTGTCAAGACCATGTCTGGGATCTCTTCCAGACTCATTCAAGAATGTTATCATCTTAGCATCTAGCTCTGGGGTATACGCCATCTTATTATCTAGAGAAGGTATTGGGCATTCCGAGCGGAGTCTAGTTCTCACCTCTTTAGGCATCTCTCGCCTAATCCAAAACTCAACATATTCTGCTACATGCTTAGCAGGTACCCACTGAGGAGAGAGCGGGTGTTGTATTGCATGTGGGTCAAACATGAAGTCTCCTAGAGCATCTTTAACCTGATCCAATTCATATTTCTCTCCTTTCTCCTTTTTCTCTCCGTCTCTTCCTCCTCTGAATCATTAAGGTCGGATGAGCAAGAAATCACAATGTCTCCACTACTGGAAGACTCGTCACAAACAACTGATCTGTGCCCCTTTGTGGCCTTTATAGCCTTACCATCCAACTCTATTAAAGTTGCCCTTTTCTCGCCTTTCTTATTAAAGGCCCCTTTACTCTTATGCAGTTTCTCTCTGCGGACATGCTTTCGTTTCTGGGCTGCTTTTCAGCCACTTCCGCCAGCCAAACTACCACTTGTTACTTCTTCCACAGACCAAAAGTGCTCATCCTCATTTTTGTTTAAAAATCTTCCTTTAATCTTTCCCATGCAATCATCTACAATCTCTCTCCTGATATAGTTAATTACTAAGAAAAAACGCTGGACTACAATGACCAACTGCCTTCTCTTCACCTCGACGATCGTCTGAGAGATAAAAACAATCTTTCTCCTCCCAAAAGATGGCCACCATGAAAATTCATGCATTTAACTATCTTGGGCCAATCTAAAATGGGCGCCGAGTCATCTAACGCCACTACGGGAACTCACGTGATGTAAAATGGCCGTCACATCATCTGACGCTACTACGGGAATTTGGGTGATACAAAATGCCCGGACTCCGGTTAGGCAAGTAGACCAGGTAGGCAGAATTCCTATTTTGTTTTTAATATAACTATATGCATCCATTTAGGTCTCCGATCCTACCGGAGACCAAAAACAGAGAAAAATGCCCCGCTGGTCACCTTCAGCTTCAGCTTCCCCCGCCCCCGTTCTGACTCTTAATCCCAGTCGGAGTCAGACATGGGAGGAGAAATGACCGAACACGCGATTGCCTCACTCTGAAACGGTTGTAACGTAAGTGAGTACGCTCCAGCCTATTCAACCGATCTGATGAACCCATATCTTCTTTGCCGAAATGGGTTACATACATGGTTTATGGAGCTTTACTACATGTTTACAATACATTTTATTTTAATAATATAAATTGCTCAAATGAAATGTCCGCGCTCTGAGAGCACGTTTACTTTCAATTAGACCTCATTTTTTGGCTAAAGAATACACACAATAATCCTCGTACACATTCCTCTCATGATCTACTTAATCCCAAGTGCTATACAAACAAACTAGCACACACAAAACGTCAAACCCAAGAGCAATTAAAATCAGGACTTAACTGCGCTGGGAGCAGCAACAAAGAAGGAAGATGGCTGCCAGACAGGGAATTATATAGAGAATGGAATGTTGATGGATTCTTGTTCTCAGTTCTTTACATTGTTGATGTTGCTGCTGTGAGTTTGCAATTAATGAGGAATGCATAATATTGGCCTCCGTGCCTTGACATAAAATCTGCAGATTTTGCATCAGATGATGGATTATGTGGCAAATGCAGCAAATGTATAATTATGCGGAAAACGCGGCAGACACAGACTCACATTCACAATCACTAACAGCAGAACGGCTCATAGCATAGTGAGACCACTTCAGTGGAAGAGAGTTTTTAATCTGCTGCAAAACTGGTTTTCTCTGTAGATTATTATTGGATAGTCAGACATAACATGCTGCTTATTCAACTGCTACTAGAAACCTTTGTAGACCTACAGGACACCTCAGCAGATATTGTTCAACTTCGCATGTTTTTTTAATCAGGAATCTGTCTGTAAGAAACCTCGATAGACACCCTTCAACGGTACTTTGTAAATGCCTGCTTGAAAGTCCAGCTATCTTTTGTGCAAACAAATGTCTTCGGGGGCACTTATAGCCAATTAACCCCTACGGTGGTCGGACGGCCCCTGGCCGTCCTCGCACATGGCACAGGGAATCCCTCTGGTGCGGGAAACAGAGGGATTCCCTTTACCCCCCAACAGCCTCGGGAGCTGGGGAAGAGCTTCCCCAGCTCCCGAGGCTGTCTGCTTTGTTTCCCTGAAATGACGATCAGCGCGCACGTCGCGCTGACGTCATTTCAGTGAAACCGAAACTGAAATGGGCCAAGAGGCTTATTTCAGTTTCGCTTTCTACGTGCTCAGGGGGCTATCTCAGCCCCCTGAGCATGTAGAAAGTCAGGAGAGGTATTGTTGGAAAGGGGAAAATCTCCCCTTTCCAATGGTACCCCTCCCTAGTGGATCCCTGATTGGGGATCGCCCCAGGAGGGCGATCCCTAAGCAGGGATCCACCCACTATGCACCAGGAAGGGGGGGCAGCCCCTTGGGCAAGGGCCTTTGCTCCCCCATAACAATGAGGGTGAATTCAGTCTATCTGCCCCCCCTGGGGGGCAGATGGGGGAAGTAGCCCCCAATCTGCCCCTCCCGGGGGGCAGAAAGCGCACTAGAAACCAGGGATTTTTTTTGGCCATTTAAATTAGGGGTGGGGGCTGCCCAAAATGGGCATGCCAATGCCCCCACCCCCATGCAAAATTACAGTGTTTCTGCCCTCCCTGGGGGGCAGATGGGGACAGTAGCCCCCAATCTGCCCCCCCGGGGGGGCAGAAAGCCCACTAGAAACCAGGGATTTTTATTGGCCATTTAAGGTAGGGGTGGGGGCTGCCCAAAACAGGCATGCCAATGCCCCCCCCCACAAAATTCCAGTCTTTCTGCCCCCCCTGGGGGGCAGAAAGCACCCTAGACGCCAGGGATTATTTCTTTATAGGCCCGGGGTGGGGGATGCCCAGAATGGGCATGCAAATGCCCCCACCCTACCCCCCCCAAAGAAAACAAAAGACTTTCTGCCCCCCATTTTTTTTATAAGGTAGGGTTGGGGGCTGCCCAGAATGGGCATGTCAATGCCCCCACCCCCCCAAAAAACGCTACAGTCTGGGGCAATAGCACCTTATCTGCCCCCCGGGGGCAGAAAGCCCACTTGCCACCAGGGATTTCTTTTCCAAGGTTCGGGGTGGGGGCTGCCCAGAATGGGCATGCCAATGCCCCCACCCCCCAAAAAAAGATGCCACAGTTTTTCTGCTCCTCCCAGGAGGCAGATGGGGGCAGTAGCCCCTGATCTGCCCCAAGGGGGGGCAGAGAGCCCACTATGCGCCAGCGATTATGCTGGCTTCTTTATACGTAGGGGTGGGGGCTGCCCAGAATGGGCATCTCAATGCCCCCACCCCCCCCCCAAAAGAATAGCCACAGTCTTTCTGCCCCCCTCAGGGGCATATCGGGGCAATAGCCCCCAATTTCCCCCGTCCCCAGGGCGGCAGAAAGCCCACTAGGCACTGACCTTTTTTCAGAATGTGCCTACCTGTGGATTTTGGGTCCTAGTGCAGCCGGCACCTAGGGACACATAGCAAACCTGTATATTTTTTAAAACTAGACACTAAGGGGAATCTAGGATGAGGTGACTTGTGTGGCTCTCACTAGGTTCTGTTACCCAGAATCCCTTGCAAACCTCAAACTTTGTCCAAAAAACCACATTTTCCTTACATTTCTGTGATGGAAAGTTCTGGAATCTGCGTGGATCCACAAAATTCCACACACCGCGCATTCTCCAAAGTCTTCCGATAAAAATGGTACCTCACTTGTATGGGTAGGCCTAGTGCCCCTGTCAGGGAACGGCCCAAAACGCGACGTGGACACACCACATTTTTACAGTGAAAACTGAGCCCTTTTTTGCAAAGTGCCTAGCTGTAGATTTTGAACCCTAGCTGTGCCGGCACCTAGGGAAACCTAGCAAACCTATTCATTTTTGAAAACTAGACACCCAGGGAAATCCAGGATGGGATGAATTTTGTGACTCTCACCAGGTTCTGTTACCCAGAATCCCTTGCAAACCTCAAACTTTGTAAAAAAAAACCCCACATTTTCCACACATTTCTGTGATAGAAAGTTCTGGAATCTGCGTGGGAATACCCTGCAAACCTCAAATTTAGCTGAAAAAAGCACTTTTTCCACACATTTTTGGGTGGGATCACTGTGCCGGCACAAATGTCCTACCACGTAGCATTCCCCTTGGTCTACCGAGTAAAATGATACCTCACTTGTGTGGCTGTTCAATGCATAATCCGCTAAAAATGTATTTGTTTAAAAATGTAGCGCTTAGAATTTGCGGTGCTATACTTTTAATCCCTATGTTTTTGGCTCTTCCCAGTCACAGGCCTTTGGCCCACCCACATCAGTGAGATATCATTTTACTCAGGAGAACAGGGGGAACGCTGGATGATAGGACATTTGTGCCGGCACGGTGATCCCACACAAAAATGTATAGAAAAAGTGATTTTTTTCAGCTAAATTTGAGGTTTGCAGGGGATTCTGGGTAGGGAAACGTTAGGGGATCCACGCAAGCCATACCTCACTGGACTCCCCAGGGTGTCTAGTTTTCAGAAATGTGTGGGATTGGTAGGTTTCCCTAGATGGCCACGAGCTCAGAGCCAAAAACCCAGGTGACCCCCCCCAGCAAAACCAGGTCGTTTTATGATAGGTAATTTTGAAGTCTCCACAATATGTTTTGGGCCCTTGCCTGACGCGGGTACTTGACCCACCCACACGAGTGAGATACCATTTTTATCGGGAGACCTGGGGAAACGCTGGGTGGTAGGAAATTTGTGTCAGCCCGGTGATCCTACAACTTTCCCACACAGACATTTGAGAAAAAGTTGATTTTTTTCATCAAAATTTGAGGTTTGCAGGGGATTCTGGGCAGGGAACTGTTGGGGGATCCACGCAAGCCATACCTCCCTGAACTTCCCCGGGTCTCTAGTTTTCAGAAATGTGTGGGTTTGGTAGGTTTCCCTAGATGGCTGCCAAGCCCGGGACCGAAAACTCATGTGACCCCCTTGCAAAACCAGGTCATTTTCGGATACATAGGGGGCATCTGCGTTTTTGGTCCCGGGGTCGGCAGCCATCTAGGGAAACCTACCAAACCCACACATTTCTGAATACTAGAGACCCCGGGGAGTCCAGGGAGGTATGGCTTGCATGGATCCCCCAACGTTTCCCTACCCAGAATCCCCTGCAAACCTCAAATTTTGATGAAAAAAATCACATTTTCTCAAATTTCTGTGTTTGAAAGTTGTAGAATCACTGGGCTGACACAAATTTCCTACCACCCAGCGTTCCCCCAGGTCTCCCGATAAAAATGGTGCCTCACTCTTGTGGGTGGGTCAAGTACCCACGACAGGCAAGGGCCCAAAACGTATTGTGGAGACATCAAAATTACCTATCACGGGGCGTGGTCTGACGTCAGCCAAGATGGCTGCCTAGAAAGAGAGCTCCGCCGGGACCACGGTAAAAGCCCTTAAAATCCGGCACTAATCCGTATGTTGTGGTGTTGCCGAGATCGCTAAGGCAATCGGAACCCCTAGTGAGCGGAGCGACGCGGGAAAAAACATCCGAAAACGCCGTGTCCACCCTCTGGGACGTGAGGGGCAGAGTGAGCGCGCAGGCCGCGCGGAGGTGGGCGGCGCTCGAGTGCCAGGACCGGATCGGCCGCCGAGGTTTCAGGGCGGAGGACGGAGCAGAGTGACCCGCCGGCCAGGGAAGGTGCGCGATCCTGCCCGGAATAGTCCAGCGATCGACCAACTGTAAGAGACCGAGAACCACGGGTGAGCCTCGGCGGACACAGCGACGCGCGTCACACGAGAGGCGGTCCCCGGCCTCCCCCGGCGTGGCCACGAACCTCCCGACAGGCAAGGTGAGGGCAGCGCGGCTTCCCCTGTGGCTGCCTCGAGGCCCAGCCTCACACCAGTGGCGCACTCCCGCACAACACGACTCAGCCCCCGGCAGCCACGGGGCGACATCAGCACGCACTGGGTCGCTGGTGGGGAGCGCACTGGACCTCCGCGTGGGCCCCGGCTGTCCCCTCCACCCGGGTTACGAGTCACCCGAGATGCGCACCCAGAACCTGGATGTGTAGTGCTGCTAGCGATATACCGCCCCCGGGAACATAAGGAGTGGGGCAATAAAAGCAGAACCACGGCGGCCGGGAATGAAGGTGGGATCCAGTTTCGACCAATGGCACAGTGAATCCGGTTGCCCCACTATAGACTGTTACAGACGTATCTCCCTAATACAGCGCTGGAGGTGCACAGGGGCGCTCTTAGCGTAGCACCTTCTACAAAGCTCGAGGTTGGTGACCGGAGTGCGAGAGCGGGGAGAGGGTGCCGAGACACTAAACTGCGACACTCCGAGAGCCGCAGTAGTAAAGGGACGACACCGCAGGGAATTGAACGGGGAAGAGTGCGCCATCAACCCCAAACCAAGATTGCACTTAAGTTCCAGTACTAACTGACCCCAGAGAACTCACCGTGCCTGCAACGAAAAGAACCGCACACGAGGCCAGTGCCTAAGCGTCCCAGCAGAAAAGACCAACCACATGCTTAAATTCTGAGCTTCCCCAAGCCAGCCTCGCGAAGAAGACCGACTTCGACGTCCTGAGACAGGACCTGCCTGCCCGCTAGAGCTGCAAGTAGTGGGCGCCGGTTGCAGTGCATGCCGCGCTGTAGCTGAGGAGACCGGAATAGAGTTTGGGGAGCCCCTGGTGCCCCACTGGTGGTGGCAGAACCCGTACAACATGAAACCCAAAAGCGGTACGTCGGTACAGTCTAACAAATTAGACAAATACACGGTCTCCAAACAGGCAACGGCGGACGACGGGGCCTCTAACTGTCAGAATGAGGCTCCTGAACCCTCCCTAGCCTCAATAATGGAGGCCATCCACAAGCTGGGCACCACCCTTGAAACCAAAATCGACAAAGTCTCGATTGAAGTGAACCTTCTAAGGGCGGACATGAACAAAACAACGGAACGCGTAACGAAAACAGAAGGGAATATCGCTGAACTGCAGACGGCCACACGTAAACTAGAAGACAAAGTCGCACAACTGGTTCACCAACATCGTCAAGTGGCTCTGAGGCTGGAGGACCAGGAAGGGCGGGCCCGACGCAACAACATCCGAGTCGTGGGGGTCCCGGAGGGAACAGAAGGGCCTAGTATGGACCTGTTTCTCGAAGATCTCATACTCAATCACCTCAAGCCCAAGCGACTCTCCACCTTCTTTACAGTGGAGAGGGCACATAGAGCCCCGGTCCCGCCACCAAAGCCGGGAGCGAACCCCAGGACCATCATAGCCAAGATCCTAAACTACAGAGATCGCGATGCAATCCTACAAGCGGCCCGTATCCATGGGGATCTTCAATATGAGAACACCACTGTGCGATTCTTCCCAGACTTCACGCTTAAGGTGCAGCAGGAGAGACGTACCTTCGACGGTGTCAAACGAATACTGCGAGAAAAGGGCATCAAATATATGATGCTTTTCCCAGCCAAACTTAAGATCATCACCAATGGGAAATCCCTGTTTTTTATGACCCCAGCGGACGTCCAAGAATGGCTGGACAAAGGCCCACCAAAGAAAGATAGACCACGAACTGGAGGCAACTGGAGAGACACTCGTGAACGATCCCACAGCTCGTCGGACGGGCGATTGGACCCAGGTACACGAACCCAACGACCCTGGCGATCCAGATCAGCAAGTCCAGTCACCCAGGAGACCAACGGAGACTGATCGGGTCTCAGTGGCAACAACCGATACGAACTCGCCACGGCAAACAATAAGGTTTGACTGTAAGAAAGGGTGTGATACGTACTTGTAAGCCTCATGTAAGATGCCTGACGGCACACAGCGACAGTATATTCTTGATCAGGGCTGAAGTGGGAAGCCCGAGCAAGACAGGGCGTCACCCCAGTACCCCCGTCATTGTTAATTGTTTAAGGGCGACAGGCGCTCTGCTAGTTGGGGAGGTGGGTAGTTTTGCACCTACGAAGCAGGGTAGCTGGGAGGGGGGAGGTTTTTTTAGGGGAATTTCGTTAATTGTTTTAAGGTGCCTTATTTTGGCAATGGTTTTTAAGTATATTCATTTTACAATTCAGGACCACAGTCCTTTACCATTGTATGGGTGGAGAGGGAAGTTATGGGAGGGGTTGGGGGGACAGAAGTACGCATTATGGACGATGACGACCAAAGTCAGACGTAAGCATGACAGCCTGAGAGTGATGAGCAATGGCAATGCATTGGGACAAGAGCCTTAAGCTCCTTAGTTGGAACGTCAACGGGCTCGGGAATAAAGTAAAGCGGGGAGTTGTGCTGCAATATCTTAGACGACATTCGCCAGACGTAGTGTTGCTTCAAGAATCGCACTTGGTGGGTAATACTTGCAAGGCGATGAACAGATATGGTTATAAATTAGTAGCGCACTCAGGCTTCACATCGGGATCCAGAGGGGTGGGTATTATGATTAAGCGCTCCTTCCCCTTTTCCGTGCACCACACCTGGTCTGATGCGCTGGGTCGATATTCCGCGATATCAGGACACTGGGAGGGTCAAACGCTCACTATCATGAGTGTATACGTTCCCCCTGGGTTGCAGGGCTCCACTTTTAAAGACCTTAGTGCTGTCATATTGTCCCTCCCCGAAGGCCACACGATTGTGGGAGGAGACTTTAACTCCATAGTGTCAGGGCCCCTGGACCGTTACCCACCCCGGGACATTGGTGCAGCGAATACCTGGTTACCAAACTTCCTAGACGCCCTCGGGCTTGTGGATGTTTGGAGGGCATATAACCCGGACAAAACCCAATACACCTTCCACTCAGGGGCACACAACAGTATGTCGAGAATAGACTATCTCCTGGTGCCGGCCACCCAACTCCCCAATATAAGAGAGATACAGCACATGGCTAGAGGGATATCTGATCACTCCCCGATATGGACCCAAATGGCTCTGGGCGGACATAGAGTGGGTAGCGTGCCACCCATTAACCCGTGGCACCTCAAACATCCCAAAGTGAAGAAAGACATCATGCAAGCAATCGGCCACTACTTTGAGGCTAACGAGGGTTCGGTTGCCTCTTCTCGGACTCTATGGGAAGCCTTTAAAACTGTGATAAGGGGGCAGGCGCTATCTTCAATCGCAGGGGTGCATAAAGAAAAATACAAAGAGATGACATTAATTGAGCATGACATACTCCAGCTTGAGGACGAAATAAATATAGGCGACCCGACCGAAAAACAACATCTCATAAAACTCAAGAGTGCCGAGTATAAAGCTACGGCTACAGATATGGCGAAAGTATTAAGTAGGGATAAGGAAGGCAAACTCTACGATCAAGGAGACAAGGCCGGGAAACTGATCGCCTGGTTGGATAAGAAGGAGAGGTCAGACAGATTGGTGCCTGAACTGATGGGCGAGGAGGGTGAATTAATAACAGAACCACAGTCCATAGTCAACAAGTTCGCAGCTCACTACGAAGTAATATACCGAAATAGCTCACACCTCACGGAAGAGGACTCAAGTGCCCTCCTACGTGACATAGCATTACCAACCCTATCAGCAGAGGACAGAAATACGCTAGATAGCGCACTCACCAACGATGAGATAGCGCAGGCAATACGAATGCTACAACCAGGTAAAGCGCTAGGCCCTAACGGGCTTCCTATTGAGCTATACAAACTTAAACCTGATGCAATAGCCCCACATCTAAGAGCCATGTATGAGGAGAGGAAGGAGAAGGGCGAATTCCCGAGGGACCAGAGAGAGGCGACCATGGTTACGATATACAAAGAAGGGAAGCCTAGGAAAGAATGCTCATCCTATAGACCCATCTCACTTCTAAACGCAGAACCCAAAATCTTGGTGAAATTGTTGGCTAACCGCTTGGTCCGGGTGATATGTAAACTGGTGCACCCCGACCAATCTGGTTTCCTCCCTCAACGTAACACGGCCTTAAACCTACGACGATTACACGGGGTGCTGGGAAGGCTACCCACCATCCAGGAAGAAGTGGTGGTGCTTTCATTAGACGCCAAAATGGCATTTGACACAATAGAGTGGTCATACCTCTTTGCGGCTTTGACTAAACTGGGATTCGGGCCAGGCTTCATAGGATGGATTCGATTACTCTATTCCAACCCGCTCGCCCAAGTAGTGGTGAACAATAAAAAATCTGAGGTATTCCCCCTGGGCCGTGGGACAAGACAGGGCTGTCCGCTCTCGCCCCTGCTATTTGTGCTCGCACTAGAACCATTAGCGGCATGGATTCGATGGGACCCCACGATCAGAGGACTTAAATGGACAGAGGGCTGGGAAGACCGGATTTCATTGTATGCCGATGACATCCTGCTCTACCTGGCACAACCCGCTAAGTCAATCAGTAGCGTACTCAACATCTTTGCAAAATTTGGGGGAACTCAGGATACACTATTAATTGGGATAAATCCCTAATGTATGTACCCCGGGTGATCCTCCCTCCCTGCCCAGGGGCTGCCACATGCAGATAACAACAGTGGGTTTCCAATACCTGGGAATATTTATTACACCAGACCCTAAACTACGTTACGACCGCAATTTGCTTCCCCCACTGCAAAAACTGAGGCGAGATGTCACAAACTGGAAATCACTCCCACTTTCACTACTGGGACGTGCAGCACTTTTTAAAATGATGTCGTTGCCACGCTTCCTGTACATACTGCACAACTTCCCTGATCTAGTGCCAGAGAAATACTTCAAGGAGATAGAGGGACTGCAGAGGGATTTGCTATGGGATGGTAGACCTAGAATAGCGCTCTCAAAACTAGTACTTGGGTGGTATGACGGAGGCATAGGTCTCCCAGATATTAGAAAATACTACTGGGCAGCACATTTAGCAGCGATAAACCACTGTACGTATCGCCCTGGCGACGACCCTGGGTACCGAATGGACCGTTGGCTACTCCCGGTGGCAACCATAACAAAGCACTGTATTCTAGACCAAACCGGTACCCTCTTACGGGCCCGACCAAGCAATCGGTGCAGATCTGGCACGCCGCCAATAAAAGGCTGGGATGGAACCAGACGCTCACTCTCGCCACACCCCTATGGGACTCCGAAAAATTGGGAATGCTGAGCACATCCAAGGGGTTTGACAAATGGGACATGATAGGGATCTCAAAGATAGGTGACTTATGGAAGAAGGACGCGGTGGTCACATTCGCTTCCCTCCAACAGGAATACGATTTAGCTGACACTGAGGTTTTTAGATACACGCAGATCAGACATGCCCTCCAGACAAATATACCGCGAGGCTCCACCCTGCCAGACGCCTCTCCACTAGAAACCAGACTACTTGATGGTTATATGAAGGACAAAGCAATCTCGTTGACGTATAAGAAACTGATTAATAACACAGGCGACCCATTGAGTCAATTGAGAGAGCGATGGGAGAGGGATGGGCTGGTACTGGACGACGAGGAATGGCAGGAGGCAGTATCCTCCCCAGAGAAGTAGCAATCCCTGCTAGACTGCGATTGGTCCAACTAAAGATAATGCACCGAGTATATGTTTCAGGCCCCAGGCTGCTGCAGATGGGGAGGGTAGGCAGCGCTGATTGTAGAAGAGGATGTAACCAGATAGGCACATACATGCATATCATATGGGAATGTGACATTGTTCAAGGCTACTGGGGAAAGATACACAAATGTATGG
This sequence comes from Calotriton arnoldi, assembly GCA_963921515.1. Classification (NCBI taxonomy): domain Eukaryota; kingdom Metazoa; phylum Chordata; class Amphibia; order Caudata; family Salamandridae; genus Calotriton; species Calotriton arnoldi. The sequence continues at coordinate 1,560,261 of CAWUFW010003771.1, read as the reverse complement.
GTGAAGTGTTGGGAACCACAGTGCGACCAGAAGCAAAACGATGCCTCCTAAATGTATGGGAACCCACTGACCTTAATCGCAAAGACACAACATGGGTAACTCTGGGGCTGATGGTGGCAAAAAGGAATATTGCACAGCTGTGGGGGGCCGGACACCCTCCTAGATTAGCGGATTGGAAAGCAGACCTGGACTGGTGTATGGTACGAGAAAAGACAGTGTATGTGGCGCGAGGCTGCCCCCAGAAATGGAATGCTATTTGGGGTAAATGGAACACATTTAGAGGTAACATTTGTATACCTCCCCATCTCCCCACCCAGGACGAGCCGATCTCACCATAAGGGTTGTAATGTGAATGCTCCTCGACTAAAGTTTGGTAAATTGCTGTGTATATTTATTGGTCATCTGTTTTATCGCGATAATGTAATGTACTCTGTCTGATTGGGAATTGGGAACTGTTAAAAATAAAAAGATTTTATAAAAAAAAAAAAATTACCTATCACAAAACAACCTGGTTGTGCAAGGGGGGTCACCGGGGTTTTTGGCCCCGGGCTCGGTGGCCATCTTGGGAAACCTACCAAAACCACACATTTCTGAAAACTAGACACCCAGGGGAGTCCAGCGAGGTATGGCTTGCGTGGGACCCCCAATGTTTTCCTACCCAGAATCCCCTGCAAACCTTAAATTTAGCTAAAAAAATTAAATTGTTCTCAAATTTCTGTGTGGGAAAGTTGTGGGATCACTGGGCTGACACGAATTTCCTACCACCCAGCGTCCCCCCAGGTCTCCCGATAAAAATGGTACCTCACTCGCGTGGGTGGGTCAAGTTCCGGTGCCAGGCAAGGGCCCAAAACGTATTGAGGAGACATCAAAATTACCTATCACAAAACAGCTTGGTTTTGCAAGGGGGTCACCTGGATTTTTGGCCCCGGGCTCGGTGGCCATCTTGGGAAACCTACCAAACCCACACATTTCTGAAAACTAGACACCCGGGGGAGTCCAGCAGGGTACGGCTTGCGTGGATCCCCCAACGTTTTCCTACCCAGAATCCCCTGCAAACCTCAAATTTAGCTGAAAAAAATCACATTTTCCACATATTTTTGAGTGGAATCACTGTGTCGGCACAAATGTCCTACCCCACAGCATTCCCCTCAGTCTCCTGAGTAAAATGATACCTCACTTGTGTAGGTGGGGCAAGGGCCTGTGACTGGGAAGAGCCCAAAACATAGGGATTAAGGGTATAGCACAGAGAATTCTAAGCGCTACATTTTTTAAAAATACATTTTTAGCCAGTTCTGCATTGGACACCCACACAAGTGAGGTATCATTTTACTCGGGAGACTAAGGAAAATGCTGTGGGGTAGGACTTTTGTGCCGGCACAGTGATTCCACACAAAAATATGTGGAAAATGGTTTTTTTCCAGCTAAATTTGAGGTTTGCAGGGGATTCTGGGTTGGAAAACGTTGGGGAATCTATGCAAGCCATACCTCGCTGGACTCCCCCCGGTGTCTAGTTTTCAGAAATGTGTGCGTTTGGTAGTTTCCCAAGATGGCCGCTGGGCCCGGGGCCAAAAATCCAGGTGACCCCCCTTGCAAAACCAGGTTGTTTTGTGATAGGTAATTTTGATGTCTCCTCAATACGTTTTGGGCCCTTGCCTGTCGCGGGTACTTGACCCACCCACGCGAGTGAGGTACCATTTTTATCGGGAGGACTGGGGGAACACTGGGTGAAAGGAAATTTATGGATCCATGCAGATTCCAGAACTTTCACACACAGAAATTTAGGAAAAATGTGATTTTTTCAGCTAAATTTGAGGTTTGCACGGGATTCTGGGTAGGAAAACGTTGTGGGGTCCACGCAAGTCATACCTCGCTGGACTCCCCCGGGTGTCTAGTTTTCAGAAATGTGTGGGTTTTGTAGGCTCCCCAAGATGGCACCGAGGCCGGGGCCAAAAACCCAGGTGACCCCCATTGCAAAACCAGGTCGTTTTATGATAGGTAATTTTGAAGTGTCCACAATACGTTTTGGGCCCTTGCCTGTCGAGTGGTACTTGACCCACCCACACGAGTGAGGTACCATTTTTATCAGGAGACCTGGGGGAACGCTGGGTGGTAGGATATTTGTGTCAGCCTGGTGATCCTACAACTTTCCCACACAGAAATTTGAGAATTGTTTTATTTTTTCATCAAAATTTGAGGTTTGCAGGGGATTCTGGGTAGGGAAATGTTGAGGGATCCACGCAAGCCATACCTCCCTGAACTCCCCCGGGTCTCTAGTATTCAGAAATGTGTGGGTTTGGTAGGTTTCCCTAGATGGCCGCCAAGCCCGGGACCAAAAACTCATGTGACCCCCCTCGCAAAATGAATGAATATTAAACTTGTAGAGCGCTAAACTTTGCCCAAGGGCGTCAAGGCGCAATTGCGGGACCAAATGTGCAAACAAGATGATATGCTCAGACTAGAATCTGTATAAAAAGCCAGGTCTTCAAGGCTTTACGGAAGAGAGAATGTGACACCTGACCAGAAAGATCTTCCGGGAGGGAGTTCCACAACTATGCCGCAGCAGTAGAGAAAGCTCTACCTCCCCATTTCACCTTTTTAAACCTCGGCACTGTTAAAAGATTTTTGGTAGCAGACCTGAGCTGCCTAGTAGGGGCATAGTGATGGAATATTGTATTAATACCATCAGGGCTTAAGCCATAGTAGGCATTATGAGTCAGGCAAAGAGTTTTAAAAAGAATCATACGGTCCAGAGGAAGCCAAGCAGATTGTTTTTTGATAAGCAATTTTGATGTCTCCACAATACGTTTTGGGCCCTTGCCTATCACGGGTACTTGACCCACCCACAAAAGTGAGGTACCATTTTTATCGGGAGACCTGGGGGAACGCTGGGTGGTAGGAAATTTGTGTCAGCCTGGTGATCCTACAACTTTCTCACACAGAAATTTGAGAAAAAGTTGATTTTTTCATCAAAATATGAGGTTTGCCGGGGATTCTGGGTAGGGAAACTTTGGGATATCCACGCAAGCCATACCTCCCTGGACTCCCCCGGATCTCTAGTTTTCTGAAATATGTGGGTTTGGTAGGTTTCCCTAGATGGTCGCCAAGCCCGGGACCGAAAACTCATGTGACCCCCTTTGCAAAACCATGTCATTTTCGGATACATAGGGGGCATCTGCGTTTTTGGTCCCGGGGTCAGCAGCCATCTAGGGAAACCTACCAAACCCACACATTTCTGAAAACTAGTGACCTGGGGGAGTCCATAGAGGTATGGCTTGCGTGGATCCCCCAACGTTTCCCTACCCTGAATCCCTTGCAAACCTCAAATTTTGATGAACAAATCACGTTTTTCTCATATTTCTGTGTGGGAAAGTTGTAGGATCACCGGGCTGACACAAAATTCCTACCTCCCAGCGTTCCCCCAGGTCTCACGATAAAAATGGTACCTCACTCGCGTGGGTGGGTCAAGTACCCGCGACAGGCAAGGGCCCAAAACGTATTGAGGAGACATCAAAATTACCTATCACAAAACAACCTGGTTTTGCAAGGGGGGTCACCTGGGTTTTTGGCCCCGGGCTCGGTGGCCGTCTTGGGAAACTACCAAACCCACACATTTCTGAAACTAGACACCCGGGGGAGTCCAGCGAGATATGGCTTGTGTGGATCCCCCAAATTTTTCCTACCCAGAATCCCCTGCAAACCTCAAATTTAGCTGAAAAAAACACATTTTCCACATATTTTTGTGTGGAATCACCATGCTGGCACAAATGTCCTACCCCATCATATCACAAACAAGGCCACAGGTCTAAAGTGAAAGGGAGGTCAGACAAATGACTGGGTGTACTCTAACACACAAAGGGGGATTCCCTTTTAAGGACGATTACCCTCACACACCAGAGGTGTCATGCTTCATCATAGGGGTGCCTCCTCGCGTGAGAGACCTAGTCTCCACGTGGGCTACAACCCCCTCGCTGGGAGGGAGGAGCTCAGGGATGTTTTTATTGGAAGGGGGCTGGTGTACTAAAACCCTATGTGAGCCTGATGTGTCAGAAAAGGTGCAGTGCTGTAATGTGAGTGGTTAAAACTGGCTACGGGGTTAGCTATGCTGCAACTTTATCAGCTACCCGGTGTCAGGATTAAAATCAGAAAATAGCTGGTAACGCAGGTGCCTTCATTAGAGGCCTCTGTGTTAGTGCAAGACCAACATGTTTCGGCCAAAGGACCTAAACTAGTGACACGGCCTTCTTCAGGTTCAATAGTTCAGTTACTACAATAAATAGGTGTACAGAGCGTGAAAAAACATGATAAAACACGTGCGACAAATAATGGTATAATACTGAACCAGTGAATTGGCTGTTCAGTATGTTCAACGCACAACCTATGGTGGAGACAAAGAACATGTCACATTTGCATACAAATATGTTGAAAAAATGTAGCTTGAGTACAACATACAGTTAATCCTCCCATTTAGTAGTACACTGAGACACATTCACATATTAGACCAATGTGTAATACACTGCGATGCGTGACTCACCACTTTAGGTTTGTAAAGTTCATCACATCTGTCCCGGCATAATAGCCATATGGTACGTATGCCAAAACCTATCAAAGAAGGTTTGTAGCATTAAAACCAGAAAACCCCAAGAGAGGGAAGTTGGGACAGAACGCAATGACAATGTTTGGGACTGAAACAGCCAGGGGATTGGTGTGTATCTGTCCTCTAGAAGTAGGGCGACTCTTCATGTCTAAGCAACCTCACTGCCCCAGAGAAATGGAAGTAAGAGCAGAGATGGGCGTGCATGACAAGGACAGCCGATCGCGGCCGCAACAAATTGGGTCTGCGTGTCATCCAGAGGGGGGTATGGTTACAAGGGCCTTACTGGAGGCCATGAAAAACAAAAAAGGGGGAGGGGTTGGGTGGGGGTACAGAGATGTCTGACCCGGCTCGGGGGAATTATAACAAGTGGGACACCCAGTGGAGGGGCCGGGCATCGAGAGGGGTTCTCAGGGCTGATAGAGGAAGAACTCCGGTCCTATCAGGTGGTGGACCGTGCGACCAGGGAACATTAGCAAGGGGTCTTGAGCTGCTGGTGGTGGTGAGGTGGAGTATCAAGTGGACCCCTGGTTCGTTGTGAGGAACCGACTGCGCCAGCACTGACAGTGCTGGCCGTGAGGCATGGTAACAGTGTGGGCTCACGCCGACTATGCTTGCCGCAAGGCTAACTCGTGTGTAGATGCCGCAGGGGGGAAGGAGGGAGGACAGGTGGAGGGAGTAGACGGCTAACCAGCGAGCGAGCAGTGGTGGGCTCACGCTACCTGAACTGAATGCAACCTCGAGAGGGTGCAGAGCTGCGCTCAGCTAACACTTACCACCAGTTGTGGAGTCCAGGGACCAGGTGACGCACGTCTGGGGAGCAGGGGAACAGTGCCTCGGAGCCGCTGTGGTTAAATAGGCAGGCTCAACAAGTGCCGCCGAGGAAGAGCAGAATCAGCTGTGGAAAGCACGGTGGCCGGATGTCCGCCGGAAGCGAGGGTATGATGGGAGATGTAGTTCTGGCGGCGACCGCCTGGAAACTGCCGCGGGGATGTGTGCCCGGATCTATGATCTGCAATGTTGCAGTGGACATCCAAGTAGGAGGTTCGCAACAAGGGATGAGGCCAAACCATGCTCTATATTACAAAAACGCTCTATATTACAATGAAAGGACCGTATTGTTCTATATTACAAAGAAATGCTCTATATTGCAAAAAAAGGGACCGTATTGCAACAGACCAAACTGGGGGTTTTGTGATAGGTAATTTTGATGTCTCCTCAATTCGTTTTGGGCCCTTGCCTGTTGCGGGTACTTGACCCACCCACGCGAGTGAGGTACCATTTTTATCGGGAGACCTGGGGAAACGCTGGGTGGTAGGAAATTTGTGGATCCATGCAGATTCCAGAACTTTCCCACACAGAAATTTGAGAAAAATTAGATTTTTTCAGCTAAATTTGAGGTTTGCAGGGGATTCTGGGTAGGAAAACGTTGTGGGGTCCACGCAAGCCATGCCTCGCTGGACTCCCCCGCATGTCTAGTTTTCAGAAATGTGTGGGTTTTGTAGGTTTCCCAAGATGGCATCGAGGCCGGGGTCAAAAACCCAGGTGACACCCTTGCAAAACCTGGCAATTTTGATGTCTCCTCAATACGTTTTGGGCCCTTGCCTGTCGCGGGTACTTGACCCACCCACGCGAGTGAGGTACCATTTTTATCGTGAGACCTGGGGGAACACTGGGAGGTAGGAAATTTGAATATCCACGCAGGTTCCAGAACTTTCCACCACAGAAATGTGAGGAAAATGTAGTTTTGTTTGACAAAGTTTGAGGTTTGCAAGGGATTCTGGGTAACAGAACCTGGTGAGAGCCAGACAAGTCACCCCATCCTGGAATCCCCTGGGTGTCTAGTTTTTAAAAATGAATAGGATTGCTAGGTTTCCCTAGGTGCCGGCAGAGCTAGGGTTCAAAATCTACAGCTAGGCACTTTGCAAAAAAAGGGTCAGTTCTCACTGTAAAAATGTGGTGTGTCTACGTTGCGTTTTGGGCCGTTTCCTGTCGCAGGCACTAGCCCTACCCACACAAGTGAGGTACCATTTTTCTCGGAAGACTTTGGGGAATGCGCGGTGGGTAGAATTGTGTGGATCCACGCAGATTCCAGAACTTTCCACCACAGAAATGTGAGGAAAATGTGTTTTTTTTACATAGTTTGAGGTTTGCAAGGGATTCTGGGTAACAGAACCTGGTGAGAGCCAGTCAAGTCACCCCATCCTGGATTCCCCTGGGTGTCTAGTTTTCAGAGATGTAAAGGTTTGCTAGGTTTCCTTAGGTGCCGGCAGAGCTAGGGTTCAAAATCTACAGCTAGGCACTTTGCAAAAAAAGGGTCCGTTTTCACTGCGAAAATGTGGTGTGTCCATGTTGCGTTTTGGTCCGTTTCCTGTCGCGGGCACTACACCTACCCACACAAGTGAGGTACTATTTTTATTGGGAGACTTAGGGGACACAAAATTGTAGAGCAACTGTTATTACCTATTGACTTTCAATGCATTTCTGCCTTCCAAATGTAAGACAATGTGTAAAAAAGAAGTCACTTTGAAAAATGACCTATAATTCACATGCTGGTATGGGTGTCTACAATTTTGGAGATGTGCAAATAGCTACTGTTTATAAGCTCTATATTTTGTTCCCATTTCAGAAATACATAGGTGACTTTCATACCGATTTTTCCCTGTTTATATTTTCCCAAATGAATTGCTATATACCCGGTACACAATAAAAACCATTGCAAGACGCTGCTCAGTTATTGGCTCTGGGTTCCTTGGGTTCTTCGTGAACCTACAAGTCGTATATATCCACACAACCAGAAGGGCCCAGCGGATGTAACAGTATATTGCTTTCAAATATCTGTCATACTTAGTAGAAGTTACAGGTGAAAACGTTGGCACAAATGGCTTTTTTTTAAAACTAATTTTCAATTTTTTCTATTTTCAACTGTTAGTTTCTATACAAAAACCTTGAAGGATCTACACAAATGACCCCTTGCTGAATTCAACATTTCGTTTACTTTTCAGAAATGTATAGCTTTTCAGGATCCATCATTACTTTCATACCCATTTTTACCATTAACTGGAAGGAGGTTGAACACACAAAAAATAGCAAAAATAGGCTATGTCCCAGAAAAATGCCAAAACTGTGTAAATTTTTTTGGTTTTCTGACAAAAGTCTGCTTGTCCCTGAAAGCTGGGAAGATGGTGATTTCAGCACCACAACCCCTTTGTTGATACCATTTGCAGGGAAAAACCAGACGCTTTCATCTGTAGCCCTTTTTTCCCATTTAAAAATAAATAAAAAAAATGTAGCTGTATTTGGCTAATTTCTGGGTCCCCTCCAGGAGAATCAACAAACCCTGGGTACCTTTAAAATCCCCATGATGTTGGAAGAAAAGGACGCAAGTTTGGTGTGGATACCTTATGTAGTCAAAAGTTACAGGGGTCTAAGCACGAACTACCCCAAATACCCCAAAAAGGCTTAGCACAGGGGGGAAAAGGCCTAGCAGCGAAGGGGTTAAGAAATTGATCCTTTTTAATTTAGCAAGCACGTTGAGACTGCTGCTATCTGTCTATTGGTCACAGTGCACTGAACAGTGATTGAGCATTAATGGGGCTCTGTCCAGCCAGTAGAATGTCACTGCAGTACTGAACAAAACCTGCTTAAAACGTTTATTCCAGCATAGACAAGGGCAAACCACGTGACACACTTTAAGAGTCTGTCACCAGCTACTTGCAGCGCAGAGGAGCGTCTTCACCCACTTTCATCACCTAGAACATCCAGCATGACGTTCTAAGTCAAGTTCTGCAGGGAGGATACACTGGACCGTTATCTGTTGCACTAATGTTAGGAAACCACTGTGTAGATTAATCATGGAGAGGCAAGTGCTGAGACCACTTCAGGAGAACGCAGAATCGAACCACCATCTCCTTGTCCTAGTCCGCATGAGGGAAGAGCTCCTGCTCACCCTGTCCGAGAAGCCAACAACACTGGACCCCAGTGGAGGCAGTCCATAAATACGTAATGTAGCATAGTGTAGCATAACATAGCCTATAATAGCATAACATAACATATTCTAGCCTATCAGAGCATGACCTAGCCTATCATATAATAACATTTCATATGACATACCATATGACATGACATAACATATAACAAGACATCAAATTACATGGCATGACATAATATAATTTCACCACTCTGCACTTACTCCACCAGGTGGGGATATACATTATAGATATTGCTGATGATGCTCTGTCACAACCAGGCTGCCATGGAACAGAGGCTCTGCAACAAGACCCACATCCGACTGTGATGCATAGTTGAGAGAGATATTAGGGTAATCAGACAACACTTCAGATGCATGTATCACAGATCACTGGAGCTAGGTGGAATCTGCTCAAGATAGGGCGGGAAAAGGCACATTTGCTTATGGGCAAATTCACAAAAAGAATTTGGCCATGTATTAAATTAAATGTGTATGTGCAAACTGACTTGCACAAATACCTCTTACCCCTTGAATCTTTTGCACTCAGAAGGCAAAGCACCGATGCCAGAGCTTCCCCATTGAAAAAGAAATGTACTCGAATTTGCACCTGATACATCTTCCGTTCCCCCATAGTATTCCTGGCTTTGAGCGCATCTGGCTCGCAAAAATATGCAATGCTGGCTGCAGACAGAAATCTCACTGATGTGCATTGCAGACCCCATGCTCCACCATTTGTGAAGCCAAGAGTGACGGAGAGCAGATTAACAAACATTTCCACCCCTACGTTAAAGTTGAAAATGTTACTAGTGCTTGCACGAGTGGTGTGGCTATTTGAATGGGAGTCAGTTGATGTAAGAATGCGCCTGTCATACTGCCCACAAGGCTCATGGGAGGCAATGCACAACAAAGCTGCAGGCAAAGGACACAACTTTTCATTCATGGGGGGCCTTTCTGTAAATGTGACACTCGCCTCCTAGCTCTACGATTGCCAGAAACTGTGCCCAAAGGTTTGCGTATACTCTTATGAGCCTGGATGATGCAAGGATCATATAGGAATTTACATACACCTTGTTAGAACAAAAGATTTGGGTAACTAATAAATCTTAAATGAATGCAGAAATACATTTGCAAAGCAATTGGGTTTGAGAGATATGCAGCCCTCACCCGTTTCTGCAGTACCACTTCCCACTCGTAATATGATACATCCTTTTTCTAACAATGTCTTGTATTAGTATTCCAACAGGTAACATGTTCCGAGTAAAACCCTTTTTATCAAGGCTTTCATAATATTTTTTTTGCCAATATTCACAGGTCCTTCAAAATTGCGAAATACGCCTCACAGGAATTGAAACGTATTTCTAATGTATACTTCCTTATATTAAGTTGCCCCAACTATGGCGCCAGCGACCCGATTCAGAGAACAACATGTCTTCATGATGGAATGTTGGTGCCTGAAGTATGGTTTCAGCAACCTGTGTCAGATCGCAGCATGTCCTCACAACTGGTGTTTTTGCACTGTTTTAGACAGTGTTTTGGCTTCTGGCTTGCACATGAAGTTCAAGAGGTTCCAAATAGCATAGACACAGATAATAAGTTCAAGTCTTCAGTTTTGATGAGACAAGTGTAAGCCTGGAGGAAAGACAAAAACCATCACTGCCTGGATATTTTCCATATTGTAACTCTATGTAAAACTGACTCGGTGCTCATCATTCAGATTGTTTTTAGCCAGATAGGTGTGAGAAGTTGGGCTGTTGATTGAGGTGGGTGAAACGCTATTCAAGCCACAGCCACAATCCTTGTCAGGGTGAACCACAAAAAGTAACTAAATTAACCTGTGCTTAAACGTCTGGTACCTTGGCAAAAAAGGAGTCAGGCTTAACTTAGAGGCAATGTGTGAAGTATTTATGCAGAACTTAAACAGTAATAAAATGAAAACACAACACAAGAAAAATCCCACATTAATTTAGAAAAGTAGAGTACATTTTAATAAATTATTTGACACCAAAACAGCAAAAATCGAATCAGTAGAACCAGAGTTGTGAATTTTTCAGGTTTTAAGTTATGGAGCGCGGGTCAGATACACAAAGTGGATTGGGCCCAATGTGCGCTTACTTTGGAAATTAGAAGAATTTTTGAAGACAAATATCTGAGATCCTAAAGTTCAGCAGGGCAAGACAGTCAGCAGTGAGGAGGAGGCGTCGTTGTCTCAGAGCTGCTGGACGAGGTTGCGGTAAAGATTTCATTGTTCAGACTTAGTATCTTTTTGGAAGTCGAAGACCTCCTGTGGGACAAAGCAGCAGGCTTTAGCTAACAAGGGTTCCACGAGGGTGGATACCCCTTCTGTGAGGAGCCGTTGAACAGGATTTGCTGCTGTGGAAAATAACATAGCGGGAGCTACCATGAAGTCAGACCAACGGGTGATGCACATGGGGCACATCGGTGAGCAGGTGTGTCCCAGTCTCCTCTCGGTTCTCAGAGCACTTTTTGGCAGAACATTTTCTAAGTTTTATATTATAATTCCTTAGACACCAAACAAGATATTTGAACCTGCTCCCAAGCAAAGGTTATCCCTTATTAAATGTAATAAGGTAACCCAATGTTATCCTATGGAAAAGGTAGGCCTCACACTAGTGAAAAACGAATTTAAAAGTTTTTCACTACCAGGACATGTAAAACTTAAAAGTACATGTTCAACTTTTTAAATCCAATGCACCCTGCCCTATGACTGTCTAGGGCCTACCATAGGGATGACTTAAATATAATAAAAAGGGTGTTTAAGGCCTGGCAAGGGGTTTATTTTTTCAAGTCGAATTGGCAGTTTAAAACTGCTTACAGTCTTCTCTTTTAGGAAAGAGATTACTGTGTGTGGAGGCTGTTTCTGGGATCCTAAAGAACCCAAAAATATTTTTGGAGGAGTGAATTTTTTATACCACCCTTAAGTATAGAGGGGAAATCTCCTGGCATGAGGAACACATTAACTAAGTTAATCCTGGAATGGAGAATGCTCCTTAAGATTGTTTTGACAGAATGGGCCTATAAAGAGCTTACAAAGTAGCTCATTAGGTTTAGATAAGATCTCTGCGGAATGCCTCATGATAATTGGTAGCTTCATCAGTTTGGACTCTGGGACACATCACTCTGATGTGAGTTTGTTCTCACGTTGTTGCATTATTTGGGCTCCGATGTTTAGGTGATAATTGTATGCAAGTGGTAACAAAAATTATTTTTATGTATTTTGTTTTTATGCTTTGAAGTGAGGATACCATTTGTATTTTTTCCATCTCAGTTTAGTGTATGAGATTGTTCAGAACTTTTTTTTTTTTTTTTGTTTATTTATACATTTTCAAAAGTAAAGAACAACATACAGTTATCCAGATTAGAGCATAGGTACAGCATTGACAGAGCAGAAAGATCCATCTTACAAATCTTAGTATTACAAAATACAATATTACAGACACACACAGTCATGGCAATTATTGAAGGTACAGTATGCAGCCGCAGCTGCCGAGGCAATCTTATAAGTCATTCCAGGCATCACATGTCAGTTATGGATAGTAGATAAGACGTGAGTGGCCCCCAGATATTTCGGGGCTTGGACTTAGCGGGCAATTCTTCCGCGTAACAAATGAGCTGGTCCCGACAGTAGGCCAGATCCTGCAACCATAGTTTGGCGGTAGGGACCGGTCTGCCTCCCCAGCATATGGAGACCCTGCGTTTCGCCAGTAACAAGGCTATAGATACAAACTTCCTATTAGATGCCTTAATCTTAGAGACGATACCCAATAGGCATACTTGTGGGCTACATTCCACTGGTTCCTCTACCATCAGGCATAGGATGCGCGTGATTGAACACCAATACTCATGCACTTTGGAGCAATCCCAAGCTAGATGACAGAAGTCAGCGCCCGGTGTACCACAGCGCTTACAATTGTCAGTGTCCCGCAGTCCATATTTATGAAGTTGAGCGGGAGTGTAGTACAGCTGATGCAAATATTTAAAGTGCACCAGCCGTAAATTACCGTTCGCCGTCAACTGACCCGTTAAGTGGCAACTAGCGAGCCAATCAGCTTCAGGTAGCGGTGTGGGTAGCATGGCATTCCATTTTGTTAACGCAGATGTAGCCCCAGCAGTGACCTCCCTCTGTGATGCCTGGTAGAGTCTAGTGACCAGCTTGGCTCTGGATGTGGTGGTGTATATAAGCTGTAGTGCTTCCAGTGTTGGTGGCTCTGCAGGAAATTGTGGATAATGTGCACGCATAGCGGAACGCAGCCTAGTGTAGACAAAAAGGTGCATAGCGGTGACAGTACCCTGGGCGTTTATATTATCTGAAGTTATAAATTTACCGCCATGAAATACAGTCTCCATTGTAGACAGTTTCATATCGTTGAGGGTCTTTAATGTGCCAGCTTCCCCAGTGACAGAGAGGTCCGAATGATGCAGCAGCGGCATGTTGGGTGCGTATAATGGTAGCTTCTGCGCTCGCTTGCCCAGTTCATGCCAGGCCCTAGATGTGGTTTGTACAGTGTCGAATTCTCCTTTTCGAAGACCGTGTGCCTATTGACAATCATGGCTTGAAGCGGTATTGGGTGCACCGCACCCGCCTCCACCGCCACATGCGGGATGTATGCTGGGTCCCGCTGCCAATAGTAAGCATAGTGCGCCTGTGCGCAGAGATAGTACAGACGAAAGTCAGGCGCAGCGAACCCCCTTGTTCATAAGGAAGGGTGAGAATCTCCCACTTAAGCCGAGATTTTTGCCTCCCCAAGCGAGGGTGACCAAAAGGGAACGCAGTCGGTCAAAGAAGTGTCGCGTTAGACATACAGGGACATTTAAAAAAAGATACAAAAACGCGGAAGGACCACCATCTTCATCAACGCTATTCAGTCCGCAAATGACAGTGGCAGCTTGATCCAACGACTGACCTGCCCCTCGAGTCGCGTGATGGCAGTACCATAGTTGGAGCGTATGACAGCCTGCGGATCCCTGTGAAGCCATATTCCCAAGTATTTTACAGTGTCTGCACACCAGGATAAGGGGTAGTCCATGTTGAATTGTTGGGTACAGTCCGTGAGGGGCAACACAATCGATTTAGACCAGTTGATGCCCAGTCCTGAGAATCGCTCGAACCGGATATACTCCCGTATGAGCTGTGCAAGATAGCGTGCGGGTTCAGCGAACGTACAGCACCATGTCATCCGCATACATGGAGACTGCAAGAGGACGCTGTAAAAATCGCAATGCCGTTTGAGCATGACGCTGCCGGAGAATACAAGCTAATGGCTCAAGGACGAGGGCGAATAGCAAAGGCGACAACGGGCACCCTTGTCGTGTGCCACGCTGTATATGGATTTCCTCCGATATGTGCCCGTTAATTCGGACCCGCGCTACAGGGTTGGTATATAGCAATTTTATCCAATTAGTGAAGATAAAGGGGACACCCATGCGATGGAGAATGGCAAACATATAGGCCCAGGAGATCGAGTTGAAAGCCTTGGCAGCGTCGAGGAGCACCGCCGCCGCCGGCAAAGTGGGCTCTAATACATGCATCACAGCAAACAGCGTGCGCAAATTGTGTGATGTAGATCGGGTGAGGACGAATCCCGATTGGTCTGGGAGCACCATAACAGGGAGAAGTAATCGCAGCCTGGCTGCCAAGACCTTCGCCAATATTTTTATGTCTGTATTGATTAGGGATAAAGGTCTATATGACTCGCATCTGTCCGGCGGTTTCTCAGGTTTCAAAAGCGTGACGATTAGAGCCTCCCGTAAGGTTGGCGGCAAACATTGAGTCTCGTATGCCTCCTCATATAGTTGAAGGAGACATGGGGCCAGTTGATCGATATATTCTTTGTAAAACTCTGCTGGCAACCCATCAGTGCCCGCAGCCTTCCCGTTAGGCAAAGCCGTAATGGCATCCCGCACTTCGCCCAATGTGAGCGGCTGCATCAGAAACTCTTGCTGCCCTTTCGATAGCCATACCAAGGCGATATCGTCCAGATATTGTTCAAGCTCCGCCGCATCTGCAGTCGGCCGTTGAGCATACATCTCGGTGTAATAATCCGCAAATGTTTGCAGAATGGTGGGCGTGTCATAATGTGTACCATCATCTGCGACGATCGCCTGAACCACATATGCTTTAGAGTGAGGTTCCAGTATGCGATTAGATAAGGTTCTCCCCGGTCGGCCACCCTCCCCATAATAGCGCGCTGTGCATCGGCGCGATAGATGGTTGATCTCTTGATCAGCCGTCGCGTTATATTCTATAATTTTCCCTTTGATAAGCGCTAGCGTAGCAGGATCTGCCTGAGTGTCATAGCTACGTTCCAAGTCCTGCAGTTCGCGCTCAAGGGTCACCATGGTGCGACGCAGAGATTTTAGAACCCCGGCCTGAAGACCAATACATGCCCCCTAATCGTGACTTTAAAGGCCTCCCATAGCACTTCCATAGTTTGGACAGACCCGGTATTAAGTGAAAAATAGTCAGAGATGGCCTCACGAATTCCCTCCCGAAAGACCTGATCTAACAACGAGGACGACTGCAGGCGCCATTGGAAGGGAGGTGGGGTATGAGATGGTAGCAGCATGTTAAGAACCACTGGGGAATGATCCGACAATGTTCGTGGCAAATGTTTGATCTGTGTAGTCCATGTGCAGACTTCCTGCGAGCCCAGCCAGTAGTCAATCCGCGACCAGGATTGTCGCGCGTATGAGTGACATGTACCCTCTCTAATGCCTGGGTGTCTCAATCTCCAAATATCGGTGAGGCCCAGGGACCACATGCCATCGCGCACCGCTACAGCAGCCCTTCGGGGTGGGGGTCTCCCGCAGTCACCCGATCCACTGTAGGATCTAAAACCACATTAAAATCACCCCCACATATAATAGCTGAGGAGGACAACTTACAGAGCTTGCTCCATAGCGTGTCAAAAAAGGTAGGATCATCAACATTAGGTCCATACAGGTTCACAATGGTCAGCCGCGCGTTATAAAGTGTACCCTGCACTATTATGTATCTCCCTTCCTCATCTTCGTCTACATGTGTCGGCGTAAAGGGAATACCTTTCTTTACCAGAATCATAACTCCCCGTGCATATGAGGAGTATGAGGCAGCCAACCGTACCCCGGCCCATTTAGTAGCCACATGCGAGACTGTCCGCTTAGTAAGATGTGTCTCCTGCAACAAGGCAATGTGGATATGGTACCGATCGAGATAAGATAACACCTGTCGTACTTTTTTAGCATTATTAAGCCCTCTCACATTCCAACTCATCCATGAGATTGTGGAGCGCTTGGAGTCAGCCATGACTGTTAAGTCTGTTAAGAAAAGTCTGCATCATTGTCTAGAGAGTAAATGCAATACAGCGCAAATCCTGTCAACATGCCAGAAACAATGCTATCATAGGAAAAAGTGTTCCCCAACAGATCCCCCACCCACTGCAGCATTGAAATTATGCCGTGAGTAAACCGCCCATGAAACAAAACGGAAAATGACCATTAGCATCCATGAATCGTGTTGCATGAAAAAGAAGAAAGAGAACAGTAAACCTGCAGGGTCTCCAGAATGGGCCCTACCAAAAAACGGAACCTTTTGGGAATTCCTTACTGTGGGTCGCTAGCAGCCCCTGGCCCCCAGTATGAACAGGGTGGGTCGGGATAAGTATATGTAGGCTAATCCACCCACGACCCAACGTCTAATTAGTAATGTTACATAACAAAGAGTCCACATTGAGATAACATCAATCACGAAGCGTCCCACCAAAACCAGGAACACCAGGTGCAAAAAATGTTCATATTAACTGAGAAGTCCTGCATATATCCATCATATTGTCAGGAGCCTCCCCACTTTCAGAGAGAAGGCCAACATACTAAATGCAATATCCCCACTGAGCAGGAACGACATACTAACAAAAAACAATGCACTGCATAAGTCTCACGTGCTCAGCCCTCAGAGTCGGAGGCCACACCCCTCTCCGCAGCGTCTCCTGTCGTTCGATCCGACGGGCATATTGGAAGCGCTTTTAGGTGTCAGGAAGATACGCGCCTTCCCGGCATGTTGAATCCGTAGTCGGGCGGGGTAAAGCATTGCGTATTGAATGTGAAGCTCCTGCAGTTTCTTCTTGACTGCGTGGAATTCTCGGCGAGCCTGTTGCACGGCGACAGTGAAGTCGGGAAAGAGTTCCACCTTCATGCCCTGGTAGTCGAGTTTGCCTTTTTCCCTAGCCAGACGGAGCGCTGTGTCCCTGTCCCGGTAGTTCAAAAGTCTGGCAATGATAGGGCGAGGCGGGGCACCAGGAACTTGCCGAGCAGCTAATGAACGGTGAGCCCTTTCAACAATGAGCACCTTTGAGAAATGGTCGGCCCCCAACATGGTAGTAAGCAGCGTTTCAACATACAATTCCATGGGCCCGGTGTTGGTGGACTCCGAAATGCCAGTTATACGGAGGTTATTTCTGCGAGATCGGGCTTCAATATCCTCATTCTTTGCTCTTATTGCCTCCAATAGCTTCTCCATATTAGTACATGAGGCGCTGACGACCTCCACACGATCCTCCGTGGTTGAAATGCGCTGCTCCGCCTCCGCGATCTGCGACCCATGCTTGTCAATCTTAGTCGCCATAGCATCCATACGTAAGTTGAGGTGATCGATTTTGGCGTCGATAGATTGCAAGCTCTGTTGCATGGTTAGCATCATACGCTCCAGCTTAGCGTTAGACCCGGGTTCAGGATCAGGGTCCGTGTCTGAAGCGTTCAGGGTCCGAGATTTAGTATGCTTCTTGGCTTCAAAGGGCAGTTTACTCTGCTGCTTGTCCGTCCGCCCCATAATTGGCCGCTAGCACTCTTCAATATAGTGGACTGAGGGCGTAGGAAGCAGATCACAGGAGACAGGACCGTCTCCACGCAGATTGAAGGTAGTGCGTGTCGCTTCAGCCCAGCGCCCCGTTCACCCCAGGTGCCAGTGAGGGAGTGAAATGCGGGCCGTAAGAGCCGGAAGCGTGGTTAATATGGCTGCGTCAGTAGTGGGTTTATAATAATAGAGTTGGGCACTGCAGTTGCAGTTCACTCATGATGCGTAATAACCACCACTCACCGCCGCTGTCGATGCGATGCAGGTCGTAACTCCCTCAGCAGCAAGGATCAGCTAGTAATGCCCTCCGATCTTCAATAGGTGCAACGTGGACACACAAGAAGCAATGAGGTCCACAGCGCCGACAGTCCGGCCGGAGAAGCTGTCAATAATGGTGTCGGGCCGATAGGCTTATGCGAGCCGCCGCCGCCTCCTATACAGACAGTGATCCGCTTGAAGACAGATCCGCGGACGCTCCCCGGGGATGCCGCACCGCCGATGCAAGGCGCGGGAGCTGTCAACTTCAATGCTGTGACGCGGGGGCAGCTCGGCAGTTGCGGGTCGTGCAGAGAGGCGTCCCAGGGCCCCGAGAGGCCGTAGATTCCGTCAGTGCACAGGGGTGTGTCGCACACGGGGCAGCCGCCTCCAGAGCCACCAACACGGACCTCAGCCCCCCAGCCCCGGCAGCAGGTAGGTGTCGCGTAACAAGCGTCTCACCGTATTTGTCGGAGGCACGAGATGGCGGCCGCTCAGCACATCACAGGGCCGCAGGTCGATATCGCCGGGTGGGCTCCATGCAAGCAGATGACCATGCCGAGTAGAGAGGGTCAGTAAGCATCGTTCGCCGATGCCGCCATCTTGACTCCAGCGGGGCCTGATGTAATTTTTAAACTGTTAGAGGCGTCCGATAGTCTGCAGAAGGACCCCAGAGTGTTCCTCTTTGTATTAGGAGTGATAACTGAGCGTTTTCAGCCGTGGATGGTGCCAAATTTAGCGAATGTTAGTCGGATTGCAATCCCGACCAGCGGAGCAGCACTAAAGTGCGGCCATCTTGCTCCGGGCTCTTTAGCGCCCCGATTGTTCAGAACTTGAAGGGATCTTCAGTGGTAATAAATGTTGGAATGTCATTAGAAGTTTTGTTTTCTGTTTTATGAAAAGGTATGCCTCTGTGTGTTAATGTTTTCCAGGTCATTCGTGCTGTGTCGATGAAAAAGAAAACAAGAATAAGGCCCTCATGTACAAAGATTCCATTTAAGGAATTATAAAGTGCGACAAATAACAATTCCTATTTAGCGATTCCTTAAATGGAATGTACAAAAATGAATTTGTTAGAAGTGGGTGCAATTCACGCACTGACTTCTAACAAATTCATTGGCTTTTTGAGAACCAACGTATGCATTAATAGGTTGGTTCTTAAAATACCAATTCATTGTGGGTCGCAATTCGACCTACCTCATCACGATGCGTAGGCCGTAAATTGAGACCCACTACGATTGGCTCAGCAGACCATCATGTCTGTGATTGCTTTTGAATAAAGCAATCTTTTTTTTCAATTCATCTTCATCTTGTTTTCCTTAAAGGGAAAAGATGACATAGACCTTTTTTATGAGCAAGCAGTGGTCTCATGGACTGCTCACAAAAAATGTTTTTGTGAACATTCACAAAGGGGAAGGGGACCCCTTTCCATTTGCGGATGTCTTACCATCTCCTCTGAGGTAAAATATTAATGTTTTACTACTGCATTTTGGTCCCAAAACATCAATACATATAGCTTAAAGATTGTGGGGCCGATTCCGATCTCGGCCGGTAGGGCACCGAATCGGATTCGGCTTAACCGGATCCGATTCGGAGCCCTGTTTCCCGACCGATTCGTACGTGCGTCCGGCCGAGCGAGTACGATGCGAGCGCATGCGAAATCGCCGACCGACTTGTTCGCGGGTCCGATGCGCTCCGACCGACTCGCACGGACACGACTCGCACCGCGCAATGGAGACGTTCCCCGGCCGGGCAAGTACGATGCGCTGCCGCGAGCAGTCCGACCGACTCGCGCCGTCCGGCTCGAAAGAGCAGTCGGAGCCGGACTTTGAGGGTCCATGTCGGACCCCCCTGTACGCCTAGCCGCGTGAGTCGCACACAGGGGGGACCCATGGGTCCCCCCTACCTGTGCATGTATGCCGCGAGTCGCTTCGAGGCGTACCCGCTGTAGGGGGCCCCTTGTTCGCCTCGCACCCATTGAGTCAATGGGAGCCCGCGTACGCGTTGTACGTCCGGCTCCCATTGACTTCAATGGGAGTCCGACCGACTCGAGTCCGATTACATGCGTGCGCATCGTACTCGTTCGGTCGGACTGCCAGAGTCCGATTCGGTCGGAAATCTCTCCGGGTCCGGCTCGGTCGGAGAGATTTTTGGCCCGAATCGGAATCGGCCCCTTAGTATCTGGAAGGGTTACCCTTGACACACCCCTTCCAAATACCGAATTTGTATTTATTTCCAAAATTTAATTAGTGATTCGGTAAGATCCAGTAATTTACCGAATCACTATTTGGGTTTGGTGAATAAAAAAATGGCATTTTGTGGTGGGAAAAGCTCTGATTTTCCAATTCAGAGCCTTACAAACCATAAAATGGTTTTGTACTTGAGGGCCTAAGTCTTAGACCACTCTACCATTATTGAACTATGCTTCCCTTAAGTTACAGTAACGCCAACACAAAAATCCATGGGCCATTGCAGCATTGTGATTGGCTCAGGGGAGCCTGTGTGCCCGGGTGCTTCCTGAAGCCGCCGAGACAGGAAGAAGGAAGATGGAAGAGGATGGAGGAGCGGCGACGGCCGGCCAGCCGTTCCCGGTAAGTCCTTTTTTTTCATTACCCCCTTGCGCACCACCCCCAAGTGGTAGCAGCCGCTACTTATCTTTACATGGTGCATTGCCAAAGGTCCGTCACCTTGTGTCACAGATCTATGCAGTAGCTCTACTGCAACAATGATCACAAAATAAACTTGTATGGTGTGTACTCACTATACCACATAGATGCATGACACATAGGGGCCGAATCCGATTCGGGCCGGAAAACCACCCGACCGACTCGGTACGGGAATATAGTCCGACGACACGTACCGGCGTTGCCCGACCTGGGAAGTACGATGAAATGCATGTGAATCACGACCGACTCGTACGGAACTCAAGGCGAACGACCGACCCAGACGGAAACAAGCTATCCGGCCGGAAACCACGCGAATCGAACCGACCGACACGCACCAGGAATCAACCCGAACGAAACGTACCCGCGAACTCCGACCCGCGCAGTACGATGCAATGGGTGCAAAATCAGACCGATTCGCACGGAGCCCAAGCCGTACGACCGACACGCATACAAAAGCCAGCCGAACAAACACAATACTCCGCGACCGACGCGTACGCCGCATATGAAACTGAGCTGAAACACAGCGGGAACGACTCGGAGAGGCGCGCACGAGACAACTGCAACGTCCTACTCGGTCAGAAGAACGACTCCTACATGCACAATAATCACAAATGAAAAAATACAAAAAAAGAGGGCCAAACAAGCAATGACAATGCCAATAAATACAGGGGGTGAAAAAAATGGAACAAGGACACACCCCCAACTCCACCTACATAAAGGCCACAAATCCCTACCATGATCCTTTGCAAATTCCACTGACCTGCCAGCACAGAACACCATCAGACAGCAAACACAGACACACACACAGCTCATCCAACACAAAAGCCACACACCATTAGCACCTCAACAAATAGCACCCTCACACACACCCAGCAAAACCTACACTCACACACCCTCACTTGCACACACACACACATCAATCACCACCACCACCCATCACCATGCCCCTAAAGAAGAATCCAAAGTTCCTAGATAGTGAATTGGAAGTCATGGTAGACGAGATCCTGAGGGTAGAGCCACAGTTGTTTGGCACATTGGTCCAACAGACCCCCATGGCGCAGAAAACCAAGATGTGGGCGAGGATCGTCGACAGGGTGAACGCACAATCACCATGTTTGCGCACAAAGGAAGACATCCAGAACAGGTGGTATGATGTGCGCAGGAGGGTCAGGGACCTACTGAAGAAGGATTACCTCCTGAGCCAGCACACCGGCAGTGGCCCTCCTGCCAAACCAGTATACCTCAGGCCCTGGGAGGAGAAGGTGCGGGCCATCCTACCACCAGTGAGCGTATATGGACTAACAAACATCCCAGAGCCTGGTGAGTACACAACTAATATACACAATATTGTGTGCCAATACACACACATCACTGTCAAGGGGATAGTCAAACCATGCACCCCTAGCAAATCAACAGCAACCAAAAGATAATCATCCCAAGAAGTGTATGTTAGTCAGATAAACACAATACATGCCATGTCATAGTGATATGTAACTGTGTCATGACATGTACAAACCCAATACCAAATAGAGCTAGGCAGTGGCACAAATCTAACCAACAAACACTGTCAGATATTTAGCCACCACTAGAACACCACCTCACAGGGAAGCTCACAGAAAGGAAGGAATCCTGTGTATGCTGGTGAAGTCAGTGTAGCCAAGAGCATGATGGGACTCGTAGTAACAGATAATGGGCAGCCTCACATTTGGACCATCAACACCACTCTGAACCATGCTCACAACACAGGGAGTGGAAAAGGACTGACAATATGGCTGACACTGGGTACTGCTGTGGGGAGCACAAGGCCCTGCTGGGAACTGTGCACCAACAAACAACAGGACCACACTGTCAGCCATCTTGCCATTGCTGTCACACTCACACACAGTGAAGTCCACTCAAAAGGAAGGAAGTATGGGCATGCTGGGAAGGGGGTGTAGGCAATAGCATGATGGGAGTTGTAGTCACAGATATTGCTCACCCACACAATTGGCCCATCAACACCACTCTGAACCATGCTCACATCACAGGGAGTGGATAAGGACTGACAAGATGGCTGACACTGGGTACTGCTGTGGGGAGCACAAGGCCCAGCTGGGAACTGTGCACCAACAAACAGCAGAACACCACTGCCTGACATCCTGAAAGCCAACTTGCACTCCCTGCAATGCAAGCACGTTGCATGGTGGGATATCTGGCTGGGTGGGAAGGAGGACTGACAGCACTGACCATAGTTACAAGCAGCTCTCCTCACACACCCCCTCAACACAAACTCCACATAACCCACCTGGGAGAATGCAATGCCTCACACACCAAATGAAGATCCCACAAAGAACCACCACCCTGGGTAATGCTGTGTGAAGCACAGGGACACTCTTGGGACTTGTAGCCAAACAAACGCAAGGACAACACTGTCAGCCTTCCTGTCAGCACAGGCACACTACCCCACAGGGAAGCAGAGTCAAAAGGAAGGAAGTACGGGCATGCTGGGAAGGGGGGTGTAGGCAATAGCATGATGGGAGTTGGAGTCACAGATATTGCTCACCCTCACAATTGGCCCATCAACACCACTCTGAACCATGCTCACATCACAGGGAGTGGATAAGGACTGACAAGATGGCTGACACTGGGTACTGCTGTGGGGTGCACAAGGCCCTGCTGGGAACTGTGCAACAACCAACAGCAGGACACCACTGAATGACATCCTGAGAGTCAACCTGAACCCACTGCAAGGGTGGCATGCTTCATGGTGGGATAACTGGGCTAGGTGGAGAAGGATGGCCGGATGTCCACCAAATACAACCAATGCTGGCCATGCACACACCTCAACATTCACATTGAAATGCCCCAGGTATGCAGGACAATGTGCTACACCAATATCAACCTCTTACTGTGACAACTTAGGACAATGCAATGTACATGCCCGCATCCAGAGGTACAGTCACAACTGTCAGGTGTGTGAACCATTGATGCCTGTAGAAACATAACATACAATGTGTGTCTCTTCCAAATACAGGTGATGATGATGGGGACACAGCAGCAGGCGAGGAGGAGTCCCTGTCCCAGGCTCCGGGGACACTGAGCTCACTGGTGTGGAACAGCCTCTGCCCTCCTCGGATGGCGAAGACCTACCTGGCACCTCCGGTGTGAGTCATCATGCAGCACCAGCAGGACCAACATCTGCACCCCCTGCACCCACCCCTCCAACAACTGCCAACACACAGACCACCCCCGCCGACACGGACAGACCAAGGACCACCGATGACAACAGCACAGGGCCCCAGGCCCACCGTGGAGCAACGGACAACAACACCACTAACAACCCCCAAGGGGGCCTCGGGTCACCTGTGCGTGCCACCGCAGGTCCTGCACGTGTCGCCAGGGGTGGTGGGAGGGGTGGTAGACATAGGTCGCTGCTTGCAGAGGGGTCTGGACTGCATGATGACCCACAACTGGCACGCATCGCTGATGCGTACCAGAATAGCACCGGAGAGGTCAGACAGGTAGTGGGGATCCTCAAGGACATACAACAGCAGCAGGCTGCCCATCATGCCCGCTTGGACTCCCACATGTCCCGTGTGGAGACACACATGTCTCGCATGGAGTCCAAGTGGGACACATTGCAAGAACTCACAGCGGTGCATAGGGACATATTGACATGCCTCCGCCAGATTAGCACCAACATGGCCACACCTCCCTGTGTGCCCACAACATCTGGTGCTGCAACAACTGACACCGCCACAGGGAGGGAGGAGGACTCTGGCGGAGACTCCCTGCACCGCAGCAGCCTGCACGTGAGGGTCCCCCCCAAAGAAGAGGGGTCGTCCGAGGAAGGAAAACTGAGAGGTTGATGGCCACGTACATCCCCCAGGAAGCCAACACCTGTTCCGGAAATTCTCCTTTGTGTGCAAACTTTTCACCCTGTCGAATGCAACACAACTCTCCCACATGACATGGGGAGTTCAAGTTGGACTAATGTATCATATGACTGTGGACTTCACTCAGGACATTTCTGCTACCAAGACTTCCAACTCATCTGGGAACTTTGGATCACAATCCCAATGTACAGCACCCACCATCCTGTGCACTATACACACACACATTTCTGTAAATAAAATCACTAGTACACCATACTTGCCTCTGTTGTTATTCAAATGTGGATACTGTTATGGTGATGATGATCTGCTAAATTACACTGTGTATGCTAACTGCTACAGCAAGTACAACACCGTCATGTGAGTCATGGTGACGTGACACATATGAGGGAGACACACCACTAGGGCTACACAACACAGAGACACCAGGGCCATCGGACTCATCGCCTACAGTGATGTTGCCAGGAAATACTGTGGAATGCACAGACACCACACCTATTCAGAGTCTGTGTCAACTAGCCCACAGGTGCAGTAAGCAAATGTCAGTCAGATGTGTGACCACAGACAACGCACATCCCAAAGTGAAGCACAGGTTTATTACACATTTGCAACATGTTGTTTCCACTACAAATGCAAGGTTTACCCATGTGGCAGTGGCCACACAGTCAACAAGTGCAGAAGATATGAAGTCCAGGGGTGTGTGGCACATCACCTGTAGGGAAACTACTGCTGCCACCCTGAAAGCTGAATCATGGTGTCTGGGGATCCAAGTTGACCAAAGTACTCAGTAAGCACCCTGTGAAGGACAGACATGACACACAGTTAAAACCACTGAAGAACAGGACAGAACTGCAATACTCATGCCCAATACATGTCACAAGACAACTACACAAAACCAAGTTAGCATGTCAAAACTGTTGGGGAGTACAGACTACCTGTAAGGACACATTGCTGCACGCATCCAGTCAAGTAGCACATGGCCACACTCAAACAGCACCAGAGCACCACCCACACATATCATGCAAACTCACATCATTCACATTACATCTCCCTGGATACTCACATTCAGCTGAAGAAGTTGGTGATGAGCTGTGTGCGGACATCACCATCATCATCATCACTGGCATCGTGGTCCAGGCCAGGATCCTCCACAGGTGGCGGACGTTGGTCATCGTCATCCAGGATGAGAGGCAACTCCTTCCGCACTGCCAGGTTGTGTAGCATGCAGCAGACGATGACAATCTTGCACACCTTTGCTGGGGCATATGGGAGGGCCCCTCCTGTCTTGTCCAGGCAGCGGAAGCGGCTCTTCAGGAGACCAAATGTCCGCTCAATCACTCTCCTGGTCCGACCATGTGCCTCATTGTAGCGCATCTGGGCTGGTGTCACAGGGTTCCTGAGGGGTGTCAGCAACCACGGCATGTTGGGGTATCCGGAGTCACCTACGGACAGACAAGTGCACATTAGCTGAGTTGGAAAAGTGGGCGGAATACTACAGAGCAGAACACACACAATGGTACAAAGTCAGTACACACCGACAAGCCAGGCACGCTGGTTCTGCATCTGTGCCATCATCCTCGGGATGCGACTACTCCTCATCACGTAGGCATCGTGTGCTGAACCAGGGAAACGGGCACACACATGTGTGATGCTCATATCTGCAAGACATACCACCAGAGCATTGATCGAATGGTAATGTTTCCGGTTCCGGTATGCCTGCTCATGTGCCTGTGGTGGTACCAAAGCCACATGTGTCCCATCAATGGAGCCAATGACATGTGGCATCCTCCCCAGGGCATAGAAGTCACTCTTGACGTCAGTGAGTTGTTGACGTGTAGGGAAATAGATGTACTGGTTCAGGCATCTCAACATTGCCTCCAAAACATCGCGTAGCACACGGCTGAACATAGTCTGTGACATCCCACCGGCAGTCGCCACAGTGTGTTGAAAGGTACCGGTGGCAAAGAAGTGTAGGGCTGCCATTACCTTCACCTTGGGGGTCAGCGCCGTAGGGTACGGCCGGCCAGGTTGCAAATGTGGTGCCAAGCGCACTGCCAAATCCTCAATCAGCTGCCTGGTGAAGCGGTACCGTCGGATGCTGTCACGTTCCACCATCGTTGCCAGGTCAGGGAATGGTCTATGGACAGCTGGAGCCCTGCAGTGCATAGGTTGAAGAAAGAAAGATTGTCAGTCACCCCACATATGTGCCATTCACCATACTCAATTTCACATGATACATCATTACGAGACACAAGTACTTGATGTGTGTGCCGCTCTGTTCGGACATAACTCGCACCTACATGGCCATCATCTAACTTCTCAGTACAACATGTGTGGACAACAGGTTCCAGGTTGTGCTATGGGAAACCATTAGGCTGTGTCACAGTACCCATTTACTGCTGTCACGTTCCACACACACACCACAGTGACATGTCTGGACAGATGCGCCACAGGCATCACAGCTCATTGACAGGTAGATTCCCAGTGACCCTGTCTTGCCACATGGACACTGGCATGACATGGCGTATCATGTACACGTCAGAAAAACAAACATGACTCCCACAGGTAGTGGCCCCTGTCGCCTCCGCAGGACAGACATGGACGCCAGTGACGCACAACATCAAAGTCCATGCACAAACAACGTTGATGTGGAGACTGTCTCCCATCGTGCACATGGAATCAGAGACATCGGAAACACAACATGCACACAGACTGTGGAGGGACATCACTATTGTGGCAATGGGTCACCCTGTGACGTACATGCCTTCCCCCATGGGACCCTGGGGGTATGTGACATGTCACACACATACACAACCTGGAAATGTGACCATGCCACATGCTCCGAAATGAACTGTTGCACATCACAGTGGTCATGTGCACAACACACAAAGGACCCTGTCCCCATGAACACATGCACAGCCTGGGTGTGGCTGCCCACAAGTGCCACCACAGAAACCACATGTTAACCCCCATACACAGAAAAGGTAATGCAGCCTTACATGCCTTAGGAAACAGTGTGGACTGGGTGTGGTGTTGTAGGTGTGCCCCTGGGTCTCTGGCAGGTATATGTGGCTGGCATACGTTCACCAGTGACAAGCATGGTGACATATGCGACTGACCTGTACAGGTATCGCAGTTGTACAGCAATGGACCGATCGGTGTGCCCGGCCGGCCCATTGCATCTGTTGTGAGCGGGTACGCTGTTGTACAGCAATGGACCGATCGGTGTGCCCGGCCGGCCCATTGCATCTGTTGGGAGCGGGTACGCGTTGTACACCAATGGACCGATCGGTGTGCCCGGCCGGCCCATTGCATCTGCTGTGAGCGGGTACGCGTTGTAGCAGCAATGGACCGATCGGTGTGCCCGGCCGGCCCATTGCATCTGTTGGGAGCGGGTACGCGTTGTACAGCAATGGACCGATCGGTGTGCCCGGCCGGCCCATTGCATCTGTTGGGAGCGGGTACGCGTTGTACAGCAATGGACCGATCGGTGTGCCCGGCCGGCCCATTGCATCTGTTGGGAGCGGGTACGCGTTGTACAGCAATGGACCGATCGGTGTGCCCGGCCGACCCATTGCATCTGTTGTGAGCGGGTACGCGTTGTACAGCAATGGACCGATCGGTGTGCCCGGCCGGCCCATTGCATCTGTTGGGAGCGGGTACGCGTTGTATCCCGAAATACGCGTTGTACAGCAATGGATCGAATGGTGCGCACGCGTTGGCTGGGGCCTGGCATGGCAACGGACGCGTATTCGAAGCTTCAACGAGTCTGATGCAGTGAATTCAGTTGGCCAGCCACAACAATGTTGCAAAATCATGGGTGTCATGAACTTGGATTTTTGAAGGATGCTGTGGGCGTGTATTAGTGCTGCTATTCCATGGATTGGTCAGATTCAGAAGATGCAAACGACTTGGACCTATCACTTTGGACACATGGGACAGTATCTGCCTCTGCAGCACACATATAATGCTGGCTGTTCCCCTGAGAGCTCACTTGCCTGCACTACATGCTCCAGGACGACATCTGCCACCAACACTGCTGCTGTCTCTGCATCCTCTGGCTACTGCAATGGCACGTACTGTGGAGAGAGCCCCAGCCTTCAGCCTTGAGGAGAACCAGGCCCTGCTGGACAGCCTCCTTCCACAGTACAGCAAGCTGTATGGGACACCAGGGGAGCAGGTGAGTGTGCTGTCCACTGCCTTACTAATTTTGCATGTTGTCTGACTAGCAGGACTTACAGTGTGCACACCACTGGCTAGCATGCTCACTGAGTAGTTCTGACCCCCAAAGTGTGTAGTTACATGCACTGAACAGGTACAGTGCAGTAACAGTGCATTCCAACAAGGTTTACTTCCCATGCAATGATACCATGTAGTAACTGCTGGCAAACTGTTCATAGCCATCGTTGCACTGCCTGTGTACATCATGTGCCCCAGTGATTGAGACATGTATATCCAACTGTGTGATGCACGTATATGTTGCATGTGTAGTAATGGCATTTTCACTTTGTCATCCTCACAGGTTGATGCCCACCAGAAGCAGGAAATCTGGCTGACCATCGCCCGGGCAGTAAGATCCGTGGGGGACTACAAGCGCCGGATCCGCAACTGCCAGAAGAGGTGGCAGGACCTTCGAGGCTGGACCCGGAGGATCGCAAGGGTCCAGCTGAAGCTGTCGCCTCCTCGCAGGAGGGGCGGACACCGGACCCTGACCCCCACATGCTCAGGATCCTGGCGGTGGTCTTCCCTGACCTGGATGGGCAGCTGAAGGCCAGACAGCAGCAAGGAGGGGGTGAGTCCATGACAGCACTGTGCACTTTGTCTGGACATGCTATGTGCCCTCCTCTGGCCTGGTTAAACTTCCACAGTACATCAGTCTTGTGGTCCAGGACCCATGTCCCTCTATTGTGACATGCCCACTCCTCATCTGATACGCATATGTGTGGCCCTTACAGTCAGGAAATTGTGTCACTTGGGGACTGTGTCATTGCATTTTGCTTTGCTCAAGGTGGGGGACAGCATTTGTTCCGGTGACTATGTTGTGGGATTCATGGGTGGGTCAATTGCTCACACAATGCCCAAGTCCTGACATGTAATCTGGGTGTAACTTTGATATGTGGTCCACTTGCTGATCTGATTCACCACATGTTCCTGGGGTATTTGGCACCTCCCCATGCTGCGGGTGGGAACAATGTTTGGGCCTCAGGAGTATGTATATCAAGTGTGTCACACATGCTTAGACACCTGCCTACTGTCCAGGACTCATCCCTCTTAGAGGTGGAGCTGGACAGTCATGCCTACTCCAGGGCATACAATAGACTCAGTACTCCCACTCCCATGGATCATCTGACATGTTGTGATCAGTGACAAGTTCCCTCAGGTGTCTGCCTCTGTGTCATTGTGCTGTGGCTTCGTTGTCAGGACTACTGGTATGTTTGTCGGTTAGGGTTCAGCATGCCATCTGAGATGTGACCATGAGAGACGATACTTCTGTGACTTATAGATGTTTGATCACTTGACTGTGCACACAGGTGTATGCGACTGTGACTTTCAGGCAGCTGTTATTCATTCACAGCACACTGTGAGGTGCTCAGGTTCTGGGAGTTGTGTTTCATGTCCCCCATATGTCCAATTGGCATGACGTGGACAAATACTAGTTCAGATGATGTGGTGTGTGGGGGATGGACATGTGCACTTGTCAGTTACATAACTTGCATTCCCCATGTCCTAGGATTGTGACACAGTGCAGACTGTTGTTGGCAGGCTGCCATGGCCATGTGACTGGAGACAGTGATGTATGACTTTGCACGCATGCCTGTGTCATGGCATTAAACTTCCTAAGAGTGATCCTGCAGGGGAGTGACATGTGCAACATGCACCCCATTGTGGCATGGACTATCCGGACATGGGTGCATCATGGTGTCTGGTGCTGGTATGCATCACATGCATTTCTATTTAGACTCTGGCCATCCCTTTCTCCGGACACCTGCACTGACTCAGTGGCAAGAGATGTGATGTGTGCATGTTCACATACTTCACCGTGTTCCCTGCAATGTCCAACAACTGTGTAGGTGGTGCATGTGTCCACACTGGGGTCTTACCATCAGACAGGCACCAGACAGATGGGTGCAAGGGCAGGAGGGGTGTGAGTCCCATGGTTGTCCATCAGACTGACAATTGGCTTCTCCAAATCTGTGTGAGGAGTTTTGGCAATGTTCAACTAAGGATGCCAGGGCTGGCTCTGTAAGTGCTGTACTTACTGTGGTGTGTGCGGCCAGTGCAGGTGACTGATGTTTGTCTGTTTCCCTAATTGTTTGCAGATACATCCACGGCCACAGGAGGGGACAGCTCCATGGACCAGGAGGAGCAGTGGAGCCAGACTGGGTCAGCATCCGATGAGTGGTCAGAGGGACCCAGTGGCACGGAGGGCGAGGGGAGCCACACCGAGGAGTCCTCAGCACCATCCACCTCAGCTGAGGACCACAGCAGCTCGGAGGATGACTCCCTTGTGGAGGCGGGTGTCAGCAGCCACCACACCCCCGCTAGTCTGTCTGGCCCCGCCACCACCACCACCAGCACCGCCCTCCCATTGGCTCCAATTCCAGAGGTCCGTGGAGGCTCCCGTGTTCGGGAGCGTGTCTCCTTCGTGCCAGGCACCGCACCCCTGCCCCTGTGTCCCCTGCTGCCCTGAGTGAGGAGTCTGTGTACCTACTTCGGCAGCTCCATGTAGGGCAGACAGCAATGCTGAGTGTCCTCCATGCACACACCACTCTGTTGACACAGCTGGTGTCGTTCATGGAGGGCATCTCGACGGGTATGTCTGCCCTACAGAGGAGCAATAAGTCCATGGACTCCTCCCTGACGGCAGCAGTGTCCCTCCTCCAACAGTCCCTCCCACCTCCTACCTCTGCCCCATCCACACTTCCTGGCACCCTACCTGTCCAAAGCACATGCACACCTGCACAATCACCCAAGCACACAGACACGAGCAGCACAGACACACCCAAAAGAAAGGCAAGACGTGCACACAAGCATCCTCAGGGGACAGATACCACACACACAGGGGATGGGGAACAGACACACACACAGGCATCCACAGTCACTCCGCAGTCCTCCAAATCCTCTCCCTCCAAGACCCCTTCCCTTGCCTCACCTGCAACCCCACCTACACAGCAGGTCTTCCTGTGTGACCTCGGCCTCTTCCCCTCCGATCCTGCAGATCCGGCATACCGGGGAAGAGGAAGTCCACCCACACAGAGGGGAGTGCCCTCGCCCCCGGACACCCTCCCCCAGGTGCAGGCAGACTGAGGACCCCATTCGGAAGTCCCTCCGGACCAGGAAGGGCAAGACCCCACCACCACCACCACGCAGCTCCACCACCCAGTCTCTCTCCTCCATCCCCCAGGCCACCACTCCACAGGTTCCACCGCCACACCCTGCCCCAGGTTCCCCACACACCGATACCGCATCCCCAAACTGCTTAGGCCCTCCCCCTGCCACTTGCTCTTCCACCCCCAACCCAGACGCTCAGCCTGTTTGTGCCACTGGTGTGGAGACCGGGTCCCCCTCTGTCCTGCCCACCTCATCTGCCCCCCTTCCACTCCCTTGGAGGCATGCACTGCAGTGGAGTCCACAACCACCCCGTCTGACTCGGGCACTGCAGTGGGGACCCAGTCCACTCCATCAGACCAGCCCACTGCAGTGGTTGCAGCACCAACACCATCTGACTTGTGCCCTACAGTGGTGCCGGCCCCCCTGAGTCAGACACCTCCACTGCAGTTGCCGGTGACACTCCTGCACCCACCACCCCTTCACTGCCTCACTCTGGCATCCCCTGATCCTGTCCCTGCGGTGCCTGGCCTGCCCCTTGTATGCCCCTCCAAGGGGGATGTCCCCTGTCCCTACCAGTGCAGGTAAGCAATGGGTGACAAGTTGTCACATATCACCCTGTTGGGACTGTGTATTTGGACTGGCCATTGGCCTTAGTTTAATTTGGACTTCTGATTTTTTATTGACATTTGCTGAATAAAGCCTATTTTTGTTTACTTGTGGTTTTTCTTTTGATGTACATGATGTAGATGAGTATCATCATGCATTTGCAGTTGTAATAGTGTTCAGATCAGGGAAATGAAGTGTTGCAGTGATGGACTCCATGTGGTCCATGGGATATGTGTCCTGTTGTAGTCTGGATC
The DNA here is from genome assembly GCA_963921515.1 of Calotriton arnoldi. NCBI lineage: Eukaryota > Metazoa > Chordata > Amphibia > Caudata > Salamandridae > Calotriton > Calotriton arnoldi. Next base: position 1,527,870 of record CAWUFW010003771.1, on the reverse strand, counting down.
TATGGCATCCTCTGCTGCAGTCTGAGGGTGTGATGTTCAGCATATGACACAGGGATGTACGTTTTGCATTTGTAAATTAACATCTTTGTCTTACAGTGATGCACATCTGGTGGGCTTACCACTGTTCAATGTTTCTATTTCCCTGACTGTGTGCCCATCTCCACTGGACATGCAGTTTAGCACACCAATGTTGAAGGACTCATCAGTGTATACAGTGCACCTTGCTTGACACGTGTTTTGGGTGTATGCAGATGACTGACGTGACACTCCCGTACCCAGGCTGATGTGAGCAGAGCCTTCAGTGTGTTGTAGTTGTTGACTCACTGACCGAGTGTTCTGCCGACATGTTTGAGTCGTGCACAGACAAGGTTTGGCACAGCGGACCTTCCACAGCAGTGGAGTGCCCTCATGGCAGTGTGTAATCCCGTGACATTGCCTGGGCCCGTGTTTTGTGTTGTGTAAGCATGTCTGTGCGTGTACCCTTCCCTTTTCCTACACAGGCTGTGTCCCTACGGATGTTCCTGTTTCTGATGCTTGCTGAGTTGTTCTGTGTTCATCCAGCATCTTGGACCTGGTTACTCCGGGATGTGGGTGCATGGCAAACTAAGGTTCATCAGGTTGTCATCCCAGGTTGTCTTTGTTGTCAGGGCTGGGGATGTGGGCAAACGCAGATGGGACACATTCAGGATTCCCTTGGCACTTGTTGGTTACACATGTCATGTAATTTACAGTCTGTGGTAGCTTTCAGTGATTGTGACACGTTGTGTGTGTGACTGCTGCCACTCCTCAGGGTCAGAGCTGCAATGTTGGAAGTTGTGTACGTGTGTTCTTTGTGTGTCACCTTGTCTTCTTCATTGGTGTGTGACTATGGCCAGGATCCCATTGATTGTGGTGGATTTCACGTCATGCCCATGTACCGCGTAGTGTGCAGTGTGTCAGACATTCACGAGTCTTGTTGACTGGCCATGTGTGATGGGTTTCTGCACCTTAGTTCCCACCACCACCCCTGGGATTGTCATGGGTGCATGTGCAATGTCACCAGTCCATGTGAGCTTCACTGCTGCACATTGGTGGAGATCAAGGTGTGTGGTGTTGAGTGTGTGCAAATGTGAGTTGTTGCACGGCTAGACCCCTACCTCCATATTAGCCATGGCTGGCAGGCCGTGCTGTTTGATTTGTGCTTGTGTAGGTGTGATGGTAGTTTGTTGCTCAGGACACATGGCTGTGGTTCACAGTGTGAATGACATCTACCTTTGTCATCACAGTGGGATTATCATGCAGGCTAGTGTCACCACAATGTGGGGTCCCTGGGGGTAGTGCTGTGGTGGGTCTGTCTCTTGCTGTGTTAGTTGCTGTTCCTACTAGCTTGTGTGACATGTGTAATTTGGGCTCCCTCTCATCTAACAATGCCTCTTTGCCCACATAGGGGAATCCGATCCATGAGTTACTTTTGTATGGCACTGTATACACATCTGTGTAATTGGAATTCAGGCCTCCTCATGTGTTGTGTGGTTGCCTGGGGACACTGGCACACACCCCCATCACCTGTTGTGTTTGATATGCAGTGTGAGTCTGCCTGTTTGTGTTTGTGCATTTGCACCACTGCATTGGCATATCTTGAGTGTGCCATTGGCTGTATGTTGTTTGGTGGCTTTCCCCTGCTGTCCCTGGGACTCCTAGGTCATCAGTCAGCACAATAATCATGGTTTGTATGTCCCATTGCTGCCATGGTATGGTATTTGTTCACCTGACATCTACAGTCTCCACAGGATATCTACATTTGTGTGTCCATTGGTGCAGATATGTGGGTCTGCATTATGATGGTCACTTCTGTCATTGTGTTATTTGTGAATGTTGACAATGTGAGCCCCCATGGGTGATGTTTGTATGCACATGGCCAAAGGTATGTTTTATTTGCACTGCACTGTTTGCCTCACCCAATCTATGTTGCTATGGGACACAAGCACTACTATGCCACTGATGTGTTTGTTGTTGTGTGACCAGGAATCATCCATGCAGTTTGGCTTTGGCAGCTTTTACCCTGACTACACTTCCCTTTTGGTCACTGTGGTGATGGTGCTTTGGGCCCCATTGCCACACTGTTCAAAATGTGCATCAGCTATGGACCCCACACCTACCTTTTGGTCACTGTGGTGATGGGGCTTTGGGCCCCATTGCCACACTGTTCAAAAGGTGCATCAGCTATGGACCCCACACTTCCCTTTGGTCACTGTGGTGATGGGGCTTTGGGCCCCATTGCCACACTGTTCAAAAGGTGCATCAGCTATGGACTCCACACTTCCTTTTGGTCACTGTGGTGATGGGGCTTTGGGCCCCATTGCCACACTGTTCAAAAGGTGCATCAGCTATGGACCCCACACTTCCCTTTTGGTCACTGTGGTGATGGGGCTTTGGGCCCCATTGCCACACTGTTCAAAAGGTGCATCAGCTATGGACCCCACACCTACCTTTTGGTCACTGTGGTGATGGGGCTTTGGGCCCCATTGCCACACTGTTCAAAAGGTGCATCAGCTATGGACCCCACACTTCCTTTTGGTCACTGTGGTGATGGGGCTTTGGGCCCCATTGCCACACTGTTCAAGAGGTGCATCAGCTATGGACCCCACACTTCCCTTTTGGTCACTGTGGTGATGGTGCTTTGGGCCCCATTGCCACACTGTTCAAAATGTGCATCAGCTATGGACCCCACACCTACCTTGTGGTCACTGTGGTGATGGGGCTTTGGGCCCCATTGCCACACTGTTCAAAATGTGCATCAGCTATGGACCCCACACCTACCTTGTGTTCACTGTGGTGATGGGGCTTTGGGCCCCATTGCCACACTGTTCAAAATGTGCATCAGCTATGGACCCCACACTTACCTTTTGGTCGCTGTGGTGATGGGGTGTTCAACCCCATTGCCACAGTGGCCATGGTCGGCTTGCATTGTGGAGGCCACACACATTTATGTGTGACACATGTGCTAGGGGGTCACATTGTATGTTCAATGTCATGTTCAGTGTTGTAGGCATTTGACACAGACTACACACGCTTGTCATGGTGTTGGGGGATGTAATTTTCAGACATTCCTTATGTGGGAGTATGCTGGTTGTGTCATGCATTACCCGTCCTATGAGTAGGGGTGGAGGTAGTGGCAGGCATCCATCCCCCTAAGGGTGGGGATGGTAGTAGTGACAGGCATCCAGGCCCCCTGAGTAGGGGTGGTGGTAGTGGTAGGCATCCAGCCCCCTGAGTAGGGGTGGTGGTAGTGGTAGGCATCCATCCCCCTAAGGGTGGGGATGGTAGTAGTGACAGGCATCCAGCCCCCTATGAGTGGGGATGGTAGTAGTGATGGGCATCCAGCCCCCTATGAGTGGGGATGGTAGTAGTGATGGGCATCCAGCCCCCTATGAGTGGGGATGGTAGTAGTGATGGGCATCCAGCCCCCTATGAGTGGGGATGGTGGTAGTGACAGGCATCCATCCCCCTAAGGGTGGGGATTGTAGTAGTGACAGGCGTCCAGGCCCCCCTGAAAAGGGGTGGTGTTAGTGGTAGGCATCCAGCCCCCTAAGGGTGGGGATGGTAGTAGTGACAGGCATCCAGGCCCCTCTGAGTAGGGGTGGTGGTAGTGGTAGGCATCCAGGCCCCCCTGAGTAGGGGTGGTGGTAGTGGTAGGTATCCAGGCCCCCATGAGTAGGGGTGGTGGTAGTGGTAGGCATCCATCCCCCTATGAGTGGGGATGGTAGTATTGGCAGGCATCCAGGCCCCCCTGAAAAGGGGTGGTGGTAGTGGTAGGCATCCAGCCCCCTAATGGTGGGGATGGTAGTACTGACAGGCATCCAGGCCCCCCTGAGTAGGGGTGGTGGTAGTGGTAGGCATCCAGGCCCCCCTGAGTAGGGGTGGTGGTAGTGGTAGGCATCCAGGCCCCCATGAGTAGGGGTGGTGGTAGTGGCAGGCATCCAGCCCCCCCTGAGTAGGGGTGGTGGTAGTGGTAGGCATCCAGCCCCCTAAGGGTGGGGATGGTAGTAGTGACAGGCATCCATCCCCCTAAGGGTGGGGATGGTAGTAGTGACAGGCATCCAGGCCCCCCTGAGTAGGGGTGGTGGTAGTGGTAGGCATCCAGGCCCTCCTGAGTAGGGGTGGTGGTAGTGGTAGGCATCCATCCCCCTAAGGGTGGGGATGGTAGTAGTGACAGGCATCCAGCCCCCCCTGAGTGGGGTGGTGGTAGTGGCAGGCATCCATCCCCCTAAGGGTGGGGATGGTAGTAGTGACAGGCATCCAGGCCCCCCTGAGTAGGGGTGGTGGTAGTGGCAGGCATCCAGCCCCCCCTGAGTAGGGGTGGTGGTAGTGGTAGGCATCCATCCCCCTAAGGGTGGGGATGGTAGTAGTGGCAGGCATCCAGCCCCCCCTGAGTAGGGGTGGTGGTAGTGGTAGGCATCCAGCCCCCCTGAGTAGGGGTGGTGGTAGGGTGGTGTTGGTGGTAGGCATCCATCCCCCTATGGGTGTGTATGGCATTGGTGATGGCCATCACACCCCTATGGTTCTGCTGTTGCTAGTGTACGTCATTTGTGCATCCCTATGTGTGTGTGACATATTTCGGGTACGTGTCGTTTGTTTGTATTGTTGGTGTTTGACTTACCGTCTGCTCCGTACGCGTCCGTGCCGGTCCCGGTAATAGATGTAGAGTATAGGTAGGACCTGCGCAATGGGATTCATGCTTGGATCGTCTCGTTCGGGTTTCTCGTGTCTTCGAGTCGTACTCGTAGCAGGCTTGTTCGTCTCGTAGCCGTGGATCGTCTTGTGGCGCGAAACGGAGCTTATGTACGGCTCGCCCGGATGCTCACACGTCCCGGACGTAGCGACGGGTTCGGTGCGTACGGAATGCGCATCGTACTCGTCCGGCCGGAAGGTGCTGTGTATTTGCTTCCGTACGACTCGATTCGGCGTTTACGGTTCCGGCTCGGGCGGGGAACAGGAGCTGGATTGGGTAAGTACGGCTCGCTCGGAAACTGGGTTGTTATACGCATCGTACTTGTTCGTCCGGACGAGTGTTCGAATCGGTCGGGAAACACGCAATCGGCTGGGTTTTTTTCCGGACGAATACTGTTAGGTGCGCTTCCGGCCGAGATCGGAATCGACCCCATAGTATCCAAATGTTGTCGGAGGTGTCTTGAAAATATGTATCATGTTTCCTGTGCAAACAATGTCGGTTCAAAGGGCGCGCACTCTCTGTAGCCAGCACAAATATCTGCCAGTAGTACATGGTCACAGACTATTGATTCTGCATGAAGAGGATTGGTAGCAAAAAGACTCCATTGAAATCATGCAATTTTCTGAACAAAATAAAGGCTTAATAAGTTAAAAAAAAAAAAAGCTCGCTGAAATCATTGGTCCATGTTTTGGGGGATTATTAGTTTGGTGAATCCGAATCCACAACCAACATATGTCTTCAATGTAGGTAAAGAATTTCAGGTATCCGAAATTTGGTCTGATCAGTAGGTTTCATGGCCTATAGCCGACAGACTGTGGCTATTTTAAACACAACACATCTCCGAATAGCTTCCTTCATAAATCCAGCTATGTTGTGGTTCAGAGTTTCTTTCAGAACTAGATGCTTCTTAAATGAGCATCATCCTCAAGACAGTTTAGGCCCAATGCAAAGTGTAGAGTGACAGCGGGTGCACTGGCGGCCAAGTTAGGCAAATTGAGTATATAGTTCAGCAAATGGTTCTCAACTTACATTAACTTGATGCTGTTTCCATGGCCTAACATCTCTGTATCATTGAGGATAGCAGAAACGGGTTGGGCCTATTACGTGCAGGTAGTGTGCTTGATCCTCAAATCAGGAAGCAAAAGCACTTAGTGGCATTTTGATTTTAATTGATAAAGCACTCTGTTAATCCAGGACTCGGTTTCTGGTTGTTAGATGGGATTGCTTGTTGGTTTGCGCAAAGTATTCATTTTGTGCACACTGGGTTTTCTGCTTTGATCATTGTGGTGCAACCACAGATAGTCAAATTCTGCAACCCTCTCAAGGTATGATCCACCAAGCTGGACCTTTGGTCTTAAATACTTGTGAGGATTATATTTGGTTTCTATAAATAATTGTAAGGCTTTTTGTTTTCAAAACTGGCACACCCATCTACAGAGGTCATGGGAGCCACTGGAAAATGCAGTGGGAGATGCATCAGTGAAGAGTATTTTGGTAATTTGTTCTCCTCCATGGATGTTTGTGTCAGTGAAATATTCACAGTAGCTGAATTTGTATTCCCTGTTCTATGTGTTTGAGTAAGACTACCAGCTGCTGTTCCTAGTATATGTGTAATCTAGGGTTGTACTGTTCAGTGGCTGCTGGTGATCTTCAGTCGTGTGGCACAATGAGCCACTGCAAATAACACAATCAAGTAAATAGAGAAACCTGACTTTGTACAAGTGGCAGAGGTGGAGTTCTCCTGAGTGACGGTAGAATATTTTACAGCACAACTTTTATGTGAACTTGCTAAATAAATGATCATAGGTTCTTAAAGGAATATTCCAATATGTTCATGCTGTTCCAAGCAGGGCTGTTCCTCAATTTAAGTATTGGAGGTTCACCTACATGAAGTAAAGTTTGCGAAAATAGTAACAAAATTGAGCATTTTTCTGCACAATTCCTCTAAAACATTTCTAAAAAGCCATATGTGATAAAGACACTTCAGATATGTAATTTTACAACATGTCGTTTTTCGTGGCATCTTTAATCACTTCTACATTTCAGTTCCTCACATTTTTACAACCTGTCCATTCGAAGCAGATTCTTAAATACATATCATTACTGAAAATAAGCTTAACAGGCTGGAAAAATAGACACATTTCAAGCAACCCATTCTAAGCAGTAGCAAGTCAATAGCTTTGCAGTACTACATCCTGCATAACTTACCAAGCGCGAGCCTTAAGGCCGCTGTACAAAAGAAAATATATGGGGCAAACCAATGTTTAGATATATTAATATGGGCAACCGTTTTAGAACGGTCATTGAAGACGACAGAAAGAGATCCCAACCCAGACTATGAAAGCCCAGATACGGGCCATTTGCCTAAATTTCCTACGAAATGATAATTAACACATTCCCATATCATGTGATTTCCACCATGTGCATTAAAACCATAAAGTAGTTGACATCGACTGACATTAGAAAACAGATCATATGGAATAGGGATTTTGTAGTGCCCAATCCCACTGATCATTATTTCAAGATCAGATGCTTCTCTACTTAGAGTCTTTGAAGATCAATAAATCATGCGTAGAAATAACTGATTTGTGAAGCACAAATATGGCTGTGTCCTGAATATTAAATTAAAGATTCTAAAACCTGTAAATACATAAAAATGTTGCTTATATCGAATCTACGTGGTTGTCTCCCTTCAAATGTTTTAATGCCATTAACTTTGAGTGGGTCACTAATGGTGCATTTATCACATGGTAGTCAGTGTAGGCTAATTGCATCGATCAAGGTGTAGAAGAAATTATCATTTGCAAAGACTGATGTATAGGTAAATATTTTAGGTTGGAAAGTATGCTGGCTGGTCAGATTAATTTTTTTTAAGAAAAGGCGATGTTTAATTTTCATTGGATGAATGTATGATTTGTAAGTAACTAATTAATCATTATGGCGAATTTACTTCCATTGAAGCCCACAAATCAAATTTCAAATCAGGGCGTTTAGTGGTGGTTACTAGCCATTGCAGTCATTCTTGATCTTCTACTTTCCCAAATAAATGTTGTTAGAATTTTATGATTTAGTCGAAAAATGGATGCACAAAACATGCAATGGCCTGCAGTGGTTAAAGACTGAGAGGCAAGATATCCATTTTAATACCATTGATAGGGCAGATGTGCATGAGTGGTGATTTACCTTTTTTTTAAGTTCATATCTTTATTTAAGGGACTTAATGTTGATTTCTCAGGTGGGATGGTATGCATTGTATTTTTCATTGAAACCCATTTTATTGATTTTCTATTTTTGCATAAGTAGAAAAAGCAGGCAAGCCAGTATATGACAACAATTTGAGCATTCACAGTGAGTAGAGATTCAGTGACAGTCAAACGTTTCACATAAGTAACAATGAGTCAGAGAGTTGAAAAGTTAAAATTCCATCAGGAGCCAAATTCTGAAAGTGATCCCATCACAGTCCTCAGATTTTGATATGTTTTCTAGGGCATGCCAAGTACTGTCGACTGCCTCCTCAATGTGACAGCATTAATTCATGCCCCTTTTCCATTCATCCATGGGAGGAGCTTTTTCATCCCTCCTGTGCTCCAGTGACGTGCAATATCCCTCCTGGCAGGTGTAGGCTAATCCCAAACAGCATATGAAAGCCATGAGGGCCTCCCACGTCCTCTATGAGCCCTAGAACTGTTGTCAGTGAGCAATGAATGTGTCACCAATAATCCTATATCACTGACAGTCCCATATCACATTTAAGAGGGACCTGGTCACTCCACGGCAACTCAAGCTTTCTGGAAATGGACTCTTCCTCATTCTCCACAACTTTTCTTGCTTAAAGTAAATTCTATGCAGATAATTAAACTGTACGAGCTGTAAGCATGTAAAGATTTTTAATTCTCTGGGGGCCATACACACCTCCCTCAAGTATGCCGCATTTAGGGAACTGAGGTTCAGCTGCCATCTGTCTCGGAGTAGCCAAAGAGGAGCTGAGGTATTTATCACCAGCCGTGTTGGACCTGCCTTTGGGGCAGTCTGCCACTGCCAGATGAGCCAGCTTGAAAGGGCTAGTGTGCAAGCCATTTTCATTTTAGTCCCAAGGGCAGTGACAAGAGAAAACAAAAACAGCCCCACACTGGCCTTTCAAGCTGGCCCATCTGGCACTGCCAGACTGCCCAAAAGGACAGTCCAGTGTCTGATCACCCCTCTCCTTCCCAGGTATTCAAGAGTCAATCAATCAATTAATCAATTAAGGGTTGGTAGAGCACAACTCCACACCCATGAGGGGCTGAAGGTGCTGGGGGAGGTGGGAAGCAGATCCGTCTAAGTGCTGGGGTCATTCAAAGAGCCAGGTCTTGAGGTCTTTCCTGAACTGGGGTAGCATGGGAGATAGTCTGAGGTGGTGGGGTAGGGTTTTCCAGATCTTGGCACTGAGGAAGGAGAAGGACTTTCCTCCAGTTCTGGTCTTGTGGATCTGTGGGACGGTGGCCAGGGCGAACTGGGCGGAGCGGAGGGGTCTTTTGGGTACGTGGAAGGAGAGGCAGCTGTTCAGGTATGCTGGTCCGGCATTGTTGAGGGCCTTGTAAGCGTGGGTGAGGAGTTTGAAGGTTACGCTTCTGTCTGCCGGGAGCCAGGGGAGTTTGCAGAGGTGTTGAGTGATGTGGTTGTGCTGGGGGAGGTCGAGGACCCGTCTGGCGGCGGCGTTCTGGACATTCTTGAGCTTGCAGAGGTTTTTCTGGGTAACGCCAGCGTAGAGTGCGCTGCCGTAGTCGAGTCTGCTGCTGATGAGTGCATGAGTGACGGTCTTTCTGGATTCAGTGGGGATCCATCTGAGGGTCTTTCGCAGCAGGCGCGGAGGGTATCGAAACAGGCCGAGGATACTGAGTTGATCTGGCGGTCCATAGTGAGCGATGCGTCTAGTATGATGCCACGGTTTCGTGAGTGGTCGGTCAGGGTGGATGAGGTTTCTAGCGCAGAGGGCCCCCAGGTATCATTCCATGCGGAGGGGGTGGATCCCAGGATGAGGACTTCTGTCTTGTCTGAGTTGAGCTTAAGGCAGCTGTTCTTCATCCAGGTGGCAATGACTTTCATCCCTTCTTGGAAGTTGTGCCTGGTGACTGGGTTCGTTGGTGAGGCAGAGGATCAGCTGTGTGTTGTCGGCATTGGAGACAATGTTGAGCCCGTGGTTCTGACGATGGTTGCGAGGGGGGCCATGTAGACGTTGAAGAGGGTGGGGCTGAGAGAGGAGCCCTGGGGCACTCCGCAGCTGGTCTCTGTCAGTTCCGGGAGGTATGGCGGAAGTCTGACCCGCTGTGTTCTGCCTGTGAGAAAGGATCGGATCGAGTTGAGGGCCTTGTCGCAGTGCCGGCGTCGTGGAGTCTAGTGGTTAGGATGCGGTGGGAGACAGTGTTGAATGCTGCCGAGAGGTCCAGGAGGATGAGGGTCGCGGTTTCGCCCTGGTTGAGGAGGGAGTGGATGTCGTCGGTGGCGGCGAGGAGGGCGGTCTCAGTGCTGTGATTGCTTCAGAAACTGGATTGGGAGATGTCCAGGATGTTGTTTATTTTGATGAAGTTGGCTAGTTGGTTGTTGATGGCTTTTTCGATGACTTTGGCTGGGAGGGGGAGCAGGGAGATGGGCCTGAAGTTCTTAAGGTCTGTCGGGTCCATGGAGGGTTTCTTCAGGAGTGGGTTGATTTCGGCATGTTTCCAGTCGTCAATTTGCTTCCACAGGATAAAAATCTGGGAGCCCCATTAGCTTCACATAAGGTTCCAGCTGACGGTGGAACTGAGAACTATGAAGAGTGAATTCTTCACTTATTCAGGAAATTATTTCATATGATCCCTTCCCAGACTTTTCAACACCTTGAGATACTGATCAAGTCTCATACTTTAAAGCTGTCTAGTTGTGCAGTATGGGACAGCAAAATGTCCTGCTTTAGCGGGGTTTCCCTTGTGAGCCTGCAGGTTCAACCTATCCATTGCAAAGCCTGGTGCCAACTGTTGAATATATCCACAGTCACTAGGGGCAATGTTAAGGGAATTCTAGAACCATTAGATTTCTCAGTTTACCAGGGTCTTCTAATAAGTTAAATTCCAGGCTGTACACCTGTTCTCCCTATCCTGGAAGAGCCAATTGCTGATTAAGGTGAGCTAAGATGCCCATCAATTGAATTGCATATCTGGCACTTCCACTCCCCAGTCATACTTTATTTGGACCTAATTTTCAAAGTACACCCTATGTTGCTTGCCCGCCGAAAGTAGTCACAATAAGGGCACAGACTGTCCCAAAAATAACTTAGGGATTTTATATGAGTAGTTTTGCAGAATGTAAAGCATCCTTAGCAATACAATCATTTTAAGCAAAGCAATGCTACAGATGATTGTGAGAGGAAGTGCTCTCCAACCATACAGATCCTTGTGCAGACCATCTACAGAAGAGAAAACATTGAGTTCCTAAAATGTCTGTGGGCTCATTACGATATGCAGCCAGAGATGCTTAATATGATCTCTCTGAATCCACAGCATGACTGCCATCCCTTGGCTAGACATCTGGTCCATAGAGCAAATGTGAGAAACAGAAGCATATTATCTGCAAATAACAAAACAAAGTCCTCTGTGCCATTTCAGTGGAAGCGCTGCATCAGTCTGTCTAGCCTGATCCATTCTGCCAATGGTTAAATCAATGTCCATAATTTTTCACACAACATGCTTCCTCAGTTTGGACCCAGTTTGGATGCAAATCAGTCCTATCCCCTTCTCCAATGGGAACAGTCCAACCCGAACTGCCAAGCCAGGTCCTCTCTGAACCAGACACAAACAATACAGAATTAGTTTTGCCCTGATTAGGGCTCATCAGATAGATTTAGCTTGGTTCCAGTGGCTCAGTGAGCACAGGACCCACTTCTGGGCATACCAGTTGCGCTTAGAGTGTGAACTGCAACTACAACAAGATGATGGATTGAGCTGCATCCCCATCATCGTTTGACCTTGCTCCAATGGGAACAGTCTAGGTCAGGTCCTCCCTGTACTGGAACACAGGCAACCCAGGACCGGTTTCGCCCTGATGGATTGGGATGTGACCTGAGTGATTGCCATTTACTGAGAATTAATTAAAGCATTCCATCCATCACCTTATTTTTTGATGGCCCACTCATTCTATGGCAAGCACAAACAGCAGTGGTTGGAGTGGCCAGCTCTGCTGGGTGCCTCTTTCAATGAAGAATATGGTGGATAGTATGAAGATTATGGTGGACAGTATGCCGCTTACTCGTACTTGAACCCAGGGAAGGTTACATAATACCCAGAAATGAGACAAAACATGGGCCAAAATTTATGTTGCATATAACCTCTTCCATAAAACTCCAACTGAGTGAATCAAAGGCCTTCTCAAAGTTGGCCAGAATTAATGTGCTGGGCCCAGAGAACTTGTGGCTTTAGGCCAGCTGCAGATGTTTCACGCAGTTTTGGGCGCTTTGATCGGGCATAAAGCCATTTTGAATCTGCTGCACCAAGGTGATTTTAACCTTGGCGACCCATATAGAAAGTATATTGGCTAAAATATTGGCTTCCACGTTAATAAAGGAAATTAGATGGTAAGAGGAGGACTGAAGTAAATCACTTAAAGAATTCTAGAGGAAGTCCATTCAGGATTTAGGTCTTGAGGTATACATGGTTCATAGAATGCCTAATAGTATGCCACACATGCCTTTGTGATATTGGAGGATGTTGTTTTCTGTTTCACTTCCACATCACATTTCGCCAGTGTGATTCTGGAGGCAATTTGGTGGTTTGCAGGCCAATACAATACCTTGCCATCTCTTTCACCGACTCATTTACACAAAGTTGGAAGGCCATCCAAATCAGCCTAGTGGCATACATCTCTAGTAGTCATGGTTTTAGCCTAGCAGTTTAAAATCCTTTGTGAGCCTCTTCTCCTTATGTAGTGGTGAACTCTCGCTCAAAGCTGAGGACTGCTGTTTCTAAGGTAGGTAGGCTAAGCTCCTTATCTCTTGCCTAATTCCGCAAGGATTCCAACCCCCTAAGCACTTTAAAAAAATTCTCCCACAGTGTGGAGGCAGATGTGGCTGACCCTAAATTGACCTTGAAAAGGGAGTCTGTCTCTTATGAACGAACAGCTGAGAACTACTCGGGCTTCAGCCACCAGGCGTTTAAGCACCAGAAACTGCAGCATCCTCCTCCGGGGCGACACAGCTGCAGTTTTACTGGAGAATGATCAAAATTCCTCATCAGATGAATGCACAACCCTGTTAATCCAGTGATATCAGTTGGGAGAAGGATTTATGAGTACCAGAAAACAAGGTGCCCCAGTGGTGCAGCGCAAAGATTTCCCACCCTTTATACATCACAGACACTTAAGAAACACAGGTATGAAAGCGCACTTAGCGCATGATTCATGTATGGTTTAACTAATTAATGTAAGTGTTGCACTTGACATTATTAAAGAGTGCCTTCACTGTAGGAGAACTTACTCACATAACCGTTTTGCCATAATTGGGTGTGACAAATAAAGAATGATCCACATTTAGTAGAAAATGGACTCAACATAGAGTTGAAATGTGACTTTTCCAATGTGTGTGCTACTTCACATGAATAACGTTTAATTAATCAACACTGTGATGAAAACCTTCCTCATATATGTAGAAAATAATTCTACTAGAAACTACATGAGATTTAAGCAATGTGTGCTTTAATATTCCATATGTTTGATTTAAATGTAGTTCTCAGTCATACTTACCACTGAATATTATATTGACTTATTGAATGTTACATGTAGTATGAAACCTAATGCATTAGAAACGTATATCAGTTTATGTTTAAATGTGCACACGAACATTAAATGTGCACCATTGAAGTTAATGTTTAAACTTGTCCAAAGTAGGCCTGTATTTCACTTTGCTGCCTGAAGCTGATTTCCTTTTTCTGCTAACTCCACATTTCTTGCAGGTATTCACATGCATTGTTAGTTTAGAACAGATGCGTTACTATACTAGAGATAGGGGGAACAGAAGTCTGAGAAAAGGATATTGACGAAGGTACACGGAGAAACAGAGCTCTAACTGAATGGAATGTTGTCAAAAAGTTGACATCTATGTGTGTCGGAGGGAAAGATGTTGTTGCCATGTCCAGTGTGGGATAAACCAGCAATGATGCAGTCTGGAACTGGATGATTCAATGAGTTCAATGGACCCCTGATAGTGTGATCAAAGGGGTGTCGCACAATGGACTTTGCACATTATAATACACCATTCACCTTGGACTTCCAAACAGTTCCCTTTGCAGATCCTTTTCAGATTTTTTGTAAACAAATTTTATTGAACAATTAATTAAGAAAGACTTCTTACAGTCGGCAATACAAGTACACTATTTTCACACATAGCATAGTGGTTTGCTCGTGCCTTCAGATCATTCCTCCTGTGCTATTGCTCGATGGGAAGCTTCAAGCACGGTTGGTGCTCGTCTTTTCTACCTTTAACTGTCATTTAGTAACCTGTCTGTCATCTGTGATATTCTATAGGCACCGAGCTAAGGGCTATAGCACGTTTTCACCTGCTTCTCGTAAGTTGCTATTAACTTCCCCCCATCCTCCTACCCCCCGCCAGGCATGTCTTGGCATGTAACGGTCCTTACTTATATCCTATATGCCATTGGGTAGACGATGTCTCGAGTGGATCTATTTTCCACCTCCACTCCTAATAAGCGTTGCCTGGATATTCTGTATTGGCCAGGTTACACTAGGTCCCTTCTCATGGTAGGCTGTGGGCTGTAACATCTCTGTCCCCAGGTCTCATGGTGCCTCCATATACCCCCGCCCGGTCCGTTTCTGGGTGTTTAAGTAATGTCACCAATGTTCCCCATGCTCTGGCTGATTCTAGGGATTTCTGGCTCCCATTTCTTCTGGCTTCTCTTAGCCGCACTGACCCTCGTAGTGCAGATCCCTTTCAGATGCAGATCAGATCTCTTTCTGATTTCTCACCGACCCCTTGCTTATTACTTACGGACACCTTCCCTGATTCCTTCCATCCTTGAGCCATTGCTAGCTGGAAAGACTTTGAGAGGTTTCTACTTCAATGCTTCTTCTGATTTTTGTTTAAGTATGGCTTAGTCTAACACTTATTCTTGACCCATAGAAGGCTCTTGACCAAGCTTCTGAGATGCTAACGCTTCCCTATTTGATTTCTTTTTGTCCTGACCTGACTTCCTTCATGGAGTTTCCCTGATTTGGTACAGCTATTCTTTCTAAACCATCCTCTGGACTTTGAAATTCGAGATTACTAATGTATAGGAGAGCGAACCGTAGATTATTCTCTGAGCACCAGATTCTGATAATATTGTTCTGCATTGCTGTAACAGAATTTCTTGTTTGTTTAATACTAATACACCTTAATTTATTTAGGCTCCTGATAATCCCAGTTGTTATTCTGTATCTTTACAACATGGTATAATGAGTTGTTTATTTGAATTTGATTATTAACTTGCAATAAAATTTGGTTGAACTTGGCTACCGATTCCTGGTGCTCATTGTGTAGCCAAATGGGTTGCAATGTTAATTGAATTCTGATTGATGTTAATTCTAACTCCCATCACCTCTCAGACAGACAAAAGGTCCATCGGAGGACCAATTGTTAGCAAGTGGGCCCAGAAACGCTGGATCAAATCTGGTAGCTCGTCGGATAGTTTTCCACTGACGTGAGGGAGTTAGAGTGTCCTATCTAGAAATTGCCCAAGCCCAGTCCAAACTCCAAAATCCCAGGGATCTTTCAAAGGATTGATGGAGTTGAGACGGTTCAGAAATGACTTGTAGCAGCGCAGGAGTGTGAGTATCAATAGGGCTGCGCGTTGCTATTGCTTATACAGACAGCTTGCCGCCTTCCTCGAGACGAATGGATCCCTCGACCCCTCGCAGTCCGGGTTTCGGGCCAACCACAGCACCGAGACCGCCCTTATCGCAGCCACCGACGACATCAGAACCCTAACCGACAACGGGGAAACAGCTGCCCTCATCCTCCTGGACCTCTCCGCGGCGTTCGACACCGTCTGCCACCGCACCCTAGTGAAGCGCCTCAGCAACATCGGAATCCGAGAGAAAGCACTGGAATGGATCATCTCGTTCCTCGCCGGAAGAACCCAGAGAGTCCGCCTCTCCCCGTTCAGATCCGAGCCACCGAAGTCATCTGCGGCGTTCCACAAGGATCCTCACTCAGCCCGACCCTCTTCAACGTCTACATGAGCCCCTCGCAGCCATCGCACGCCGACACAACCTCAACATCATCTCCTACGCCGACGACACCCAGCTAATCCTCTCCCTCACCAACGACCCCACTACCGCCAGAGCCAACCTGCACGACGGGATGAGAGACGTCGCCGACTGGATGAGGAACAGCCGCCTTAAACTGAACTCAGACAAGACGGAAGTCCTCATCCTGGGCTCATCACCCTCCGCCTGGGACGACTCCTGGTGGCCCCCGGCCCTGGGCACCGCACCCAAGCCAACGGACCACGCACGCAACCTGGGCTTCATCCTGGACTCCTCCCTATCGATGACCAAACAAGTCAACGCCGTCTCATCTTCATGCTTCAACACCCTGCGCATGCTCCGCAAGATCTTCAGATGGATCCCCACTGAAACCAGGAAGACCGTCACCCAGGCACTCGTCACCAGCCGACTGGACTATGGGAACACCCTCTACGCCGGAACCACAGCCAAACTTCAAAAGAGACTCCAGCGCATCCAGAACGCCTCCGCACGACTCATCCTGGACATCCCCCGACACAGCCACATCACCGTACACCTGAAAGACCTGCACTGGCTCCCCGTCAGCAAGAGAATCACGTTCAGACTCCTCACCCACGCACACAAGGCCCTCCACGACCTGGGCCCAAAGTACCTCAACGACCGCATGTCCTTCTACACGCCCACACGCCAGCTACGATCAACCAGCCACGCCCTCGCCACCGTACCACGCATCCGCAGAACCACCGCCGGAGGAAGATCCTTCTCCTACCTGGCGGCCAAGACCTGGAACTCCCTCCCCACTCACCTTCGGCGAACCCAGGACCATCTCGCCTTCAGGAAGCAGCTCAAGACCTGGCTGTTCGAGCAGTAACTTACCCCCTCCCCCAGCGCCTTGAGACCCTCCCGGGTGAGTAGCGCGCTCTATAAATGCCGTGATTGATTGATTGATACTTAGATTGCAGTATTTTGAAATGGCTGTGTGGTGTTATGCTGAGTGGATTTAAGTTAATGTGTGAAGGTAGCACTTGATGCTTAGAAGTTGAAGTGGTTATTGGGTCCGTTGTGGCCTAAGATCCCATGATAAAGATAAAGATAAGAGACGTAAAGTCAAGTTGTAGTGGGGAAGACACTGGGTGTAGGTGTCTGCTGTGTTGTGGTGCTTGTCGTGAGACGTCGTCGACAGCATTATCGATAGGGACTTTATATTTGTGTGAATGTGACATGTGGTTAGTATAGTTGAACTCAGTGCACAGGAAATAACTGTATCAGTCCTAGTGAGAACCCGCTGGCTGAGGTTTCACTTGAAGTGAATATTAGAATAGTTCAGAATTTTTTCCTGTGTATGAATAATCTTTAATGTCTTTAGAGAAGCAGACAAGAGTTAATTGTTGAAATTGCCTGCATTGGTTTGCGTGGATTGCTTAGAGAATGTGCTCAAGAGCAATTGTAAAGGAGAGTAAGCTGCTGCAAGGAGTGAGCTTGACATCACAGTGTGCAGCGCTGGTATAGGTCGGTTGGTGTGGAGATGCACAGGTATTGGTTGAATATGTCATAGAGAGCCGCACTGGAATTGTTTGTGATCGCCGAACTGAGAATTGTGGGTGAAAAATAGTTTCCTGGTTTCAACGTGAATATTGCATATTATTGACTGAAAAATGAAATACTTTAAAGCATTACAAAACATAGTGAGGGAAGATGTGACTGTGCCTGTTAGAAAGGGAGAAGAGGCACCACCTGAAGTTACGTCAGTTCATACTATGGCAGTAGAAGAAGGTCTTCAGATGTGTTTGGCTCGCACAATGGCATAGAGTTACTGAAAAAGATGGTGCATTGCAATGTCCTTGTTATGGGACATTTAATTTGAGAATTATTGAGAACTTAAGGAGGACAATGTTTGAAATGAAGTTGCCTCCTAGACCTACCCAAATCGAAGTGCTTAATGATTGGGAATATGTGGCTCATTTGAGACAGAGAGACGCTCCTCTGAGACAGAGAGACATATTTCAGAGTTAAGAAAGCCATTCTAACTTGTGCGGTTGCAGAACAGAAAGTATGGAGAACTGACATGATGGAGGAAGCTAAACTATATTAACCACAGAAGAGGGGAATGGTATACGAAAGGAGAAGAAAAAGAATAAAGAGACAAATGACACAAAGAAAGCAGCTGAGGATAATGATAGTGACATAAATGATGATTTTATACCTGAGTTACTGATAAATTGTCCACCTCCATATAATGACACTCCAACTGGTGGAGCGAGTAACGTATTAAATAATTATATTAAATGATGATTTTATAACTGAGTTACTGTTAAATGGTCCATCTCCATGCAATGACACTGCAACTGGTAGCGCGAGTAACGTACCCACGACTGAAACGTTTGATGTACCTACGGTACCATTAAATATGAATCATGATCCAATGGGGAAACGGTCAGGATGACAGTCCCTTTGACGCCACAAGCTCTAAATGCCCTAGATGCATTGACTGTTCCCGTCACAATTGGTCCTGTATTTCCTTTGTATAAGCCTGACGTAGTAGGAAACAATACCCATACTTTGGCTATTTCTACTGGAATGAGAACCATGGTTACCAATTTAGTGGACCCAAAAATAAGACCCATTCCTCAGACTCCTGGAGTTCCGATCTAAGGGAAAACCCCATGTGCTGCGAGTGCAAGCCCTACATTAAATCAGACAGGGTTTGACTTGTGCAGGAGATTTCCTCAAGAGATCGTCACCTTTTTTTCTTGCCCAACATAAATGCCCCACCGATTATGGATAACAGTATCCCTTGGACAGGAATGCCTATGGGAACTCCCATTTCTGGCATGTCCCTTTTGAATTCACCACCTGGTCCGAGTAGTGGTGCCTATAGTGGAGAAATAGTTCTCCATACCCCTGCAGAGCAACCAGGTCTTACTGCCCAAATACTTGATGACTGGTTCAAAGGTATAGATACCCCAGCAAGTAGTGGGAATCCTGGAATGAGTGGAACAAATGCACAGGTCCCGGAGAGAGAAAGATCAAAGGATGTAGCGAGATTAAAAGTAGAATTAGAAGAAAAGATAATTGGGACTCTTGACTTGTCATGACTGAATGCATACCAGGATGATGAACTACTGTTCCTACGTAAAGACATTACCAGACGTGCAGTACTGGCTCATGAGAGATTATCTGAGTTAGCCCAGAGACATGGTATTGATGTACAGAGGTCCAAAGATTTTCAGAAAAATTACAGGTTATGCTTTAGTGACAAAGATCTTGCAAACATGTGTCCGCCAGGAATGAAAGTACAGATTAAGGAATTAATTGGCTACATTAAAAAATGGAGCAAATTATATAAACAGGAAGGTTGATAGTCGAAGAAAAAGGAGCCAAAGAAATGTAGGGTGCAAAAGCCTCCATCTGTAACAGAGGAGGAAAATGAGGATATACATATGCTTCTCATGAGAGAAGTGCCTGGTGGATTATGTTCATGTACCGTGGAGCAGGACTGATCTTGCTTCATTCACAATGATTTCCTGAGATTGAGAGAGAACCCTGTGGAATGGTACAGACAGGTCGATCGATTTGTGGAAATTTCAAAACTTTTATGGAAACATTTGGATACTTTATTTGAAATTGTGGTTCCAAGTGATTTGTGGGCTGAAGGCAAAGTTGGGGTGGATTGTCCCGAGGTGGAGTTGATGAGACATCCACAATCACATGCGCCGTCAACATTGGTAATTAAAAAGTATAACCAGGTGCTTACAAGTGAAAATCTCTCCTAAAGAGATCGATTGGGTAAAAATTGACAGAACGACCCAAGAGTACAAAGAGTCAATATATACTTACTATGAGAGATTGTTACAGGGATTTAAACAGTTTATTGGGACAGAGACTATTGAGGCAAAGGATATGGGACATTTTGTTTACAGGTTCATGCATGGATTAAAGCTCAAAGTTAATACCATGATTCAGCAGCATTTGATTTGATGGCAGAGTAAGCCCATTGATGAAATTCTGCGATACGAAAAGTATTGCTGTGATATATTAGAAATGAAGCACAAGAAAATGAAGGTAAAATTATGACCGCTCAGATGAAAGCTGCACAAAGAGGTCAGATTTCACAGTTCGTTGTGAATACTGGTCCCATGCAGGGAGTGTATCAGCAGGGAGCTCCGGTGATGCAAGGTGGTGATGGGTTTCAGCAGCAAAGATTTCAGAAGCAAGGGTTCCAACCGCAAGGTAGAGGATGTGGTGTCCAGATTGATCACAGTACAGGTGTTGATATGCCCACTTTGAAGAAAACTAACCCCTACTATGTTTGCAGCAGGTTACGGCTTTGGAACTGCAAGTGTTGGTTCAATACTGATAACATGGTTACTGGAAATCAAGTTCAGAATGGTGGATTTATGCAATCACATGGTAATAATATGGTTCAGACACAGCAGGTGCAGAGACAGAGAATTCAAAATCCCAATGTGCTCCAAGCTCAAGTGATGCAAGTTCCACAAGCCCCGATGACACAGCAAAATGTAAATGTCCAGAGATACAATGCAAATCAAATTCCCAATGGAAACACTAATCCCTTTGTGGATCAGGGTACATCTCAACAGTACTCCCTGATTCAAACAGAAGAGGAATTTAGCTCAGACCTGTCACAATGACAGGGCCTGAGAGGGGAGGATGATTGTGTACTTGGCGCAACCTTAGAGGTAGACCAGAGTTGCCCATACGTGGATGGTGAGGTAAATGGAAATCCTGTTTCATTCTTCGTCGGCACTGGTGCTACCTGCTCTACTCTAAGAACAGCAGAGGTTCCCAACCTACCCCTGTCGGGACAAAGAATCCAAGTTGTAGGAGTTGCAAATGAACAACTAACTAGCCCAATTTCAGAAGCGGTACCTCTCAAGATAGATTCCTTAGAGGACAATCACCGATTTGTAGTGTTTGATTCAAGTCTTGTAAATTTTCTTGGACGAAATCTTTTGTGCAAGCTGAATTGTTCCATTTACTGTACCCCAAAATGTATTGAGATCCAGATCATGATGAGAATGATGCCTTTAAACTTGTCAGGCAGAGATCTGAAATTTGGATTGTTCCCTATATTGACAAAAGACAATTTGCCCTCAGAATTGAGAAGCAGTGCTACCTACGAGTCTGGGACTTTTCGAGTAAAGACATCAGACTTATCAAAGGTGTTGAACCGGTCCACATTACTGTGAAGCCAAATGCAGAGTACCCAGGAATCCCACAATATAATCTGATCCCTGAAACTGTTGATGGGATTACTCCTGTGATTGACTCAATGATTGAGCAAGGCATTCTGAACGAGATTATGGAGAGTCCATGTAACTCGCCCATCATGGGTTTGCAGAAACCCAATGGCAAGTACCACATTATCCAGGGTTTGCAAAAAGGTGAATTCCATAGTTGTTCCTTGTTGTTCTGTGGTACTGAATCCAGCTGTGATTTTGTTTCAGATTTCATGCGCGGCCGAGTGCTTTTCTGTCACTGATTTATGCCAAGCCTTCTTCTCTATACTATTACATGAGGATAGCCAGTTCCTCTTCACTCTCTGTGTCGGCAGCCGTGTTTTGGCATGGTGCTGAGTCCCACAAGGGTATACGGAGAGTCCATCCATCTTCAATCAGATACTCAAAAAGAATCTAGAGTCTTTGGTGATGCCCTATCACTCAGTCTAGTGCAATACATTGACAACCTATTGGTGGCGTCAAATACGCAGGAGGCTTGCAAACAAGACACAAGTGCAATCTTGAACCACTTAGCTGAGAATGGACATAAAGTGTCACCCGACCAAATTGCAGTTCTGTAAGAAAGACGTTCTGCATCTAGGACATCACATTTTGAGAAAGGAGCAAGGAAGGACTCACAGGAGAGAATCTTGGTGATTCCGGAAATGAAAATGAATATGCACACAACACAGAGAGAAATCAGAATGTTCTTCGGAATGGTGGGCTATTGTCGACAGTGGATTCCCAACTTTTCCCTGATGGCCAATCCTTTGCAGAGGCTGACACACAAGGACGTGTCAGATCCGATACCAATGGATGACAGCTGCATGCGTGGCTTCTCAGAGCTGAGAGAACGTCTCTGCCGCGCCCCGGCACTGGGAATGCCTGATTATATTAAATGTTCTGCAGTGAGAGAGAGAGGGCTGCACTCTTTGCGTGCTAATCTAAATCTTTGGCAATGCTTGCAGACAAGTGGCCTATTTCTGCCACACTTGACCACGTAGCTGCTGCTTTTCCTGGCTGCTTTTCCTAGCATCGAGCAGTGCAAAAGCACTGTTACGGATTACCCTTTGACTGTCTTTGTCCCCCACTCAGTTGAAGTGCTGTTAACTTGTACTCGAACACAGCACCTTACCAACAGGTGACTTACCAAGTATGAGCAAGTCATTCTTGGAGCCGAAAATCTTACCCTGCGAAGGTGTACTGTACTAAACGCCGCTGCTTTTCTGTCCCTTCCTAGAAACAAAGTTATCAAGGGAGAAGTAGAGCATAATTGTCTTATTGTTGCTGAATTATGAACCAAACCAAGACCTGACCAAGACCTGACATACAAGATGTGCCACTACCTGAATCAGATTATGTGCTGTTTGTTGATGGTACTTGCCTATGAGATCATGAAGGTAACATGAGAGCTGCTTATGCAGTTTGTACTGTCTCAGGTGTGGTTGAAGCCTCCTGGCTTCAATTAGTGTTTTCAGCACTAGAGGCAGAACTGATTGCTCTTACTAGGGCATGCAGTGTTTCAAACCAGCTGAGAGTGACAATTTTCACTGATATTCAGTACTGTTTGGTGTGGTGAATGACTTTGGGCAGTTGTGGTCCCATCGCGGATTCATGACCTCTTCAGGGTCACCTAGCCATGATGGGTAAAGCTCAAAGAACTTGCTTCAGGCTTTGCAACTACCTGCCCAAATTGCCGTGGTGAAATGTGCCACTCATAGGCAAGGCACTAACTATGTGACTGTGGATACCAGATACGCTGATGAATTTAGTGCGAGCTATTGCACACTAAATTCCTACACCTTTAATGGGGAATATGTCAATAAAAAATTTGGATACCACAACTTTCAATCTGTTGTTGTGTATAGTTGATACTTGGAAGGAAGTTAAGAGATTACAGGAAGAAGTGCCCGAAGCAGAAGAGCAAGTTTGGGTCAGAGCAGGTTGTGTCAAAACAGTTGAAGATGACATTTGAGATAGAAGACCTGTACTGTGAGATAGTTTGTTACCTCCAATGGTGAGACATTATCATGGACCTGCACTTGTAGGGAGAGACGACATGGTGTGCCTCTTTAGGCAAATGTGGTTTAATCCCAGAATCAGATTGATGGCTGAAAGCTTGTGTCACAGATGTGTTGTGTGCCAACAGCAGAATGTAGGCAGAAGAACAGCAGTAACCCTGAGTCATATAGGGAGATCAGGAGGTCCCTTTAACAGAATGCAACTGGATTTCATTGAGATGCCAGTGTGCAATGGGTTGAGATATGTCCTAATGATTGTTTTCATCTTTTCACAGTGGGTTGAGGCTTACCAGACTAGGAGAAATGACAGTCTCATAGTAGCAGAGCGAGTTAATACCATGTTTTGGCTTCCTGACTGCTTTGGAGTCAGACCGAGAAACTAATTTTAACAATGAGGTTCTGAAGATGTTATGTGCTGCATTACAAGTCGAACAGAGACTCCACTGCAGTTACCGATCAGAGATTTCTGGAATTGCGGAGCAAGTAAACAGCACTTTGAAATCCAAGTTGGCTAAAGTGTGTGCATTAGACATCTCTGAAATGGCATGATGCTATCCCCTTGTACTGAAGAGTCTGCGCAGTACTCTGGATAAGAGGACAGGATTGTCGTCACATGAAATCATCATGGGAAGGGCCATGAGACTGCCAGCTGTGCCTGCGAATGTGCTTTTGAACATTTCAGAAGACATGATTCTTGATTACTGCAAAGGACTGGCTTATGTGGTGTGTCCTGTGTCTCACCAGGTTGGAGAGGCCACAGCCCCACCTCAACAGGTGTAGTGCCATGACCTTGGTCCAGGCGACTGGGTAATGGTGAAGAAGCACGTTTGCAAGTCGTGCTTGGAGCCAGGTGGCGTGGTCCCTACCAGGTGATTCTGGTCACTACGACAGCTTTGAAGTGTGGAGGTCTACCTAACTAGATACATGCTGCCCATACTCACAGCGTCTCGTGTCCCCTTGATGATATAACAGCACCTGTTCCTGATCTTCCGGTGGTTACAGTGAGACAGAGGGAGCAGGTTAGTCAAGCTGTTGGGGATCAGCAGGAAGCTGGGACAGCACTCATTTGGCCTGAGGGGGTATGAGAGAGTCAACAGTTGAAGTCAGTACAGAAGGGTCTCATCCAGTGGTGTTGACTGCACCAGATTCAGACCCTGGATAAGGGCCTGGTGCAGCTGTAACATGAGTTGTGTCTGGAGACTGGTAGTCAAGAAGGCAGGAGAGAGGTGGACACTTTCTGTCTGAAGTGCACGTACCACACACTAACCCTGAAGATACTGAGGGAGTTGGCCAGAGTGACAGTGATGGAGAAAGGCCAGCAGTAAGGAGATCAAAGAGCGCTAAGGTGCCCTGTAGAAGGTACTCTTCACCTGAATGGACTTACTTAGCAGTCAATGATTGAGAGAGAGCATTTTACACCTTTTGCTATAACAATTTACATCCAATTGAGCTTCCTTCAACTGAACTTTGTGGCTGAACTGTGTTTTGAAATCGCATTGCTACTAAGCAGACTGAGTCAATTTATTCTGGAAGTGATAATTAGTGAGTTTGAATTGCGCATTTATTAGAGACAACTTAACAAGATTCGAAGAGACACTTGAACTGTGCTTTTCTGTCTGTGCTGGTGGAAACTAACTCAAAGAGGTGTGCTGCAATCTTCTAGCTAACGGTCTGTCACTAAAGAACTCATGGAGCCTAACACAAACTATCTTTGACGCAAACGCATATGTGCAGGAGTATTTGCTATTGCAACAATAGTTTTAGTTATTTTGCTTATCATTTTGAATTTGCCCCATTATTTACAGGTAGGAGAGTCTAATACTACACGTGCCCTGCAAGTGCCATTTCCTTCTGACAATAGTTTACCTGTAATAGATGAGAAAGAATTACATGTAGATGCTTCAAGAGGAGATTACTCACTGAATATTTGTGACTATGTTGACACTATGGATGCTAGGTATTACTACGTATGTATGTAATTGCCTGCATCAGTTGCGGAGGGGATAACGTACCATCACCTCCCTTTGACATATGGAGTTACCTGTAGCTTATTGATGAGCTTATTCTATGGGAAAGGTAATTTTCAATACTATTACTTGAATTATGACTTGGTTCTTTCAGAAGTTCCTGTGTTGAAGCACTTGAATAGACAGCCTGATGTTAAAAATGCTGAGATAGTGGGACATTTCTTTAGACACACTATGACACTGGACACAGCTTATGCACATAGACACAACTTAACTTGCATACTAGCAGATGTAGAAAATAAATTGATAGATTCAGTAGAAGATAGAAGAAGAGACATCTTGGCTAAAACAAATCATTCAAAAGTACCACCCTGGGCTAAAGAAGAAAGTAAACACAGAATAGTGCAAAACATGGAGCATTAGCTTTAAGATTGGCAGCATAAAGGGAAATTATGCATTCACATTAGGAAATCGACAACTGACACAAATTTAGTAGGAACTAGCGAATGTGACCAAACATTTGAAGTTTGAGGAAATTGGGGTTTATATTTAGATGGAGGAGATCCTGTTTTTCCTGGAGTTTATTACATTTGTGGGAAAAGTGCATTTTACAAGTTAACCAAGAGATGGTATGGAACATGTTACATGGGGATACTATTTCCAAAAATGTATCATGTGGGGCCAATTGATGATCCGACAAGGGAACAGCATGGGAGAACAAAAAGAGTTGCTAGTGCTAATGAAATTGTAGGAGACATTTTTGGTGCTTTGATTCCATCTGTAGGAGTGAACCTCAACTCACACAAGATTAGAAAGCTTTCCACTGTAGTTGATAAACTTACTACTATGACAGCTGGAGGATTCTTAGTTCTAGATACAGAAATGGTTGCTATCAGTTCGATGGTTTTTCAGAACGAACTTGCTTTAGATAGCCTTCTCACAAGAGAGGGCTCAGTCTTCCAGATGTTAAAAGGTCATCAATGTTGTACTTACATTCCAGACAAGAGTAAAGACCTGATGAAATACATTAACAGCATTACTGACGTGAAGAAAGATTTCAAAGCGTTGACAACAACAGGTGCTTGGGAAGCAATAGGGAATGGATTTTCTGCTATAGGCAGATGGTTTGGAAATCTAGGGAGTGGAATTCTTGGAAGCATCCTTAAACCCTTAGTGATAATTGCTCTTTGTGGATTATTTCTAATTGTGATCTTTAAGATATGCAAACGTGTACAAGAGAAGAAGGGAGTGAAGAGAAAGAGAGCAGATACGGAACTGGGAGATGGATAGAGTAAATAACACGATGACATGAAATTTCTGGAGGATTCCAGAAGAAAGATGATGAAAGCAACAATATGATTTGTCCATCTGATAAGAGATTGATGTGATGACTTGATTCGCCATCAGAGAGAGGATTGGTGCAGCGCAAATATTTCCCACCCTTTATACATCACAGGCACTTAAGAAACACGCAGTATGAATGTGCACTTAGCCCATGATTAATGTATGGTTTAACGAATTAATGTAAGTGTTGCACTTGACATTATTAAAGAGTGCCTTCACTGTAGGATTAGAGTGTGAGAAGTTGGCCTGGCATATGCTGTCCACTAATTATAGTGGGCACCTTGCACCAGTCCAAATCGACTCTTATGGTAGGTAGGTTAAAGACAACCTTATTGAAAGCTATCCTAGTGGTAGCTATGGAGAGCAGCCTTCAGGCTAAGTCTTGAAGGAATGTAAAGCAGCTTGTTTTACCAGTCTATAATCTCTTGAGTGACCAAATGAAAGAGCACCACACCAGGTATATATTCAAAATATATGTATT
The DNA here is from genome assembly GCA_963921515.1 of Calotriton arnoldi. Lineage (NCBI taxonomy): Eukaryota > Metazoa > Chordata > Amphibia > Caudata > Salamandridae > Calotriton > Calotriton arnoldi. The sequence continues at coordinate 1,500,859 of CAWUFW010003771.1, read as the reverse complement.
TATTACTAAACACACCCCTCTAGTCTCTTTATGAGGCTAGAGTTCGAAGTACATAAGTTATAAGATCTTAAATCACAATAATAGCACAAATACACGTTTGGGCCCTAGGGGCGTACCAAACCATATACCAATAAAGTGGTATGCGAACCACGACTGAACTAGACACTAGGCCTAGAGCCTCTAGAAGTGCTTGGACCACAAGGAACCACCCAAGGTAGTGACACAGGGGACCCACGGGAGACGCGTGCAGTGTAAATACACAACCGCGATACGCCGTTAACTTCTATGGAGAAAGTCGGGATCGGGAAAATAGAGGAAAGGGACACTTAGAAGAGGACTAGGACAAAACCCTTTGAGATCTAGGACTTTGAAGAGTCTCTACCCACGGGAGCACCGGAGTACTCGTGTTACCTCACCCAGGGAAGCCGGGTGCATAGGTGCCTTTCGGGGTCGGGTTTCGTCGTCGATTCGAATGGCGATCTGCTGCAAAGTGCTGCTGGCGGCCAAGAGAAAAGTGTCCGGGTGGATCCAAGAGTGGATCGGAGTTCTGGTGAACCTGAAAGCAGAGGGGACAGAGTCTGGGTCACTAGCCAGTGACCAGGAAGGCGATGGACAGATGCCCACCGATGTCGAGTGCTTCAGGTGCGTTGACGGTCGTCTTGACTCTTCAGCCACGAGGTCCGGGAGGCGTTGTCGGCGACCAGGAGCAGGATTCGGGCTGGTGCTCGATGTCTGTCGAGTGCTGAGGTGTCGGCGACCGGATTGGACCCAACAAGCCTTGGCAACGGCAAGTCTCGAGTAAGATGTAGATCGTCGATGGTGCAGACCAGCAAGGTCTGTGGAACTCACCCAGCGAGGGTAAGTGAGGGCAGGCCTGGAGCAACCAGGATGCCAAGTAAGGAAAAGATTGGCCTTCGTTAAGGGCTACTAGCCAACGGGCTAGCGACCGCGAAGGAGCCTCGTGACGCCGCACGTGGAGCTGGCTTGCAGGACACTCGTGGAGTGGGGGCCAGTGATCTTCGGTGCAGGTGGTGCTGGAGGCTAGGGCTACTCGGAGCCCAAAGCACGACTTCTTGGGAGACCCAGAAGATGGTGCACTTGCAAATGTGCTCGGTGTCCAGGGGTCACGGTCTCAAGTCACCCACGATAGCCACGGGCCTCAGCTTTGCTGGGGACTCAGGGTAGCCTCGGGGAAGTCTGAGAATCCACCTCTGGTGATGCGATGACTTCGGCGTCCGACGGGAGCTTCAGTAATGTGAACCGGACAGATGCTTCTTTGGTGCCTGCCAAGCAGGGGAGTCACTCCTTGACCCCAAGGGAGATTCTTCAGTCCTCTAATCTTGTCGTAGAGCGTCGAAGGTCCAGGATTCAGTGTCAGAGTTTCGTCCAGGTATAATCTAAAGTCCTAAGGACTGGGTTCCTACCTTTATTCTAAAAATAGGGGTTGGACTACTCTGTGGCCCCACCTATGGGTGGGTCAGGGCAGAGGGGTGGCTACACCCCTTTCCCTTTGTCCAGTTCGCGCCAAAGCAGGGGCTGCAAGCCCCTGATCCGGTTTGAACTGGGGTATGCACAGGGACACCAAATGTGCCCCCAGTGCAGGACTTCAAAGCACCCGAAAGTGCTCCCGCCCAGCCCCAATACACATTATCCTGTCTGGGGAGGTGGTCACACCTCCCTGGGACAGGAAACCTATTGTCCAGGCCTCCCCTGCCGGAGTTTCGTCCAGCAGCAGGAGGCCAGACTCGTGTCTGTGGCAGCAGCATCCATTTTGTGATGCCAGGGCTCTGGAAAGAAGTTACCGGACTCGTCAGAGTTAACATGTCTTTCCCTCTAGAAGGGTGGAATGCTACCCCCGCCACCAGGATTGGCGGGGGGTAGTATTCCAAGATGTTTGACACCAAACACGACATGTTTAGGTGCAGCCATTCCAAAGTTAGCATTTTACCGCGAGGATATAATGCGCTTAAGAGTATATGGTCAGGCTGCACTACAAACAGCATCAGAGATGGTCTCCGAACGCTGCAGAGGGGCCCTGCTCATGCAGGGGCACCCTCTCACATAGGAACCATGCACTCTGCCTTTAGGATTGATAAGGCCTGCCTTAGGAGTGACTTATAGGTTTATATGTGTGTATGTATTTCGTGATATAGGTAACCTATATCACAGTAAGGGGTGCATGCACCACCTTACCCAGGCTGCAGTAGCAGACCTGTGGTGTCAGTTTGGATGGCCTTCCAGGGGTGGCATAATACATGCTGCAGCCCCTGGCAGGCCTCTGAGGTACCTATGCCCTTGGTACATAGTATACCATATACTAGGGACTTATAAGGGCACTCCAGATTCCAATCAGAGATGTGCCTAAGGCACATGGAAACCATTTTAGAGAGGAAGCAGCTAGGCTGGGGTTCTGATTAGCAGGGCCCCAGCCAGACTAATGTCGAAAAACAGTGAAGCATCAGCAAAAAGTGGGGGTACCCATGTGAAGCAGATCCTACTCTCCTACACAACCCCCCCCAAACGTAGGGACATTAAACTAACCTTGCCCAGTTAAGTCTTCATGTTCTAAGTGGAAATACCTAGAGAGTCCATCTGCATTCGCATGGTTACTCCCAGGCCTATGTTCCACTGTAAAGTCCATCCCCTGTAGGGAAATGGACCACCTAAGCAGTTTGGGGTTTTCACCCTTCATTTGTTTTAGCCATAAGAGGGGCTTATGGTCTGTCTGAACCAGGAAGTGTGTACCAAACAAGTATGGCCTCAACTTCTTCAGAGCCCAGACCACAGCAAAGGCCTCCCTCTCTATGGCTGACCAACGTTTCTCTCTAGGGGTCAGCCTTCTGCTAATAAAAGCTACTGGCTGATCCTGACCTTCTTCATTCAATTGTGACAGTACAGCCCCTACCCCCAATTCAGATGCATCTGTTTGAACAATGAACTTCTTGGAGTAATCAGGACTCTGCAGAATTGGAGCAGTGCACATGGCCTGCTTGAGGTCATCAAATGCCTTTTGACAGCTAACTGTCCACTGAACCTTTTTGGGCATTTTCTTAGAAGTTAAGTCATTCAAGGGTGTCACTATTGATCCATACCCCTTGACAAATCTCCTATAGTACCCAGTCAGGCCTAAGAAGGCTCTCACCTGAGTCTGGGTAGTGGGAGCAGTCCAGTCCATGATGGTCTGGATCTTGCTCTGCAAAGGTTGAACCTGGCCTCCACCCACAAGGTGGCCCAGGTACACAACCTGACTCTGCCCTATCTGGCACTTAGTGGCCTTGATAGTCAGGCCTGCCTTTTGCAGGGCCTGTAAAACATTCCTGAGGTGGACCAGGTGATCCTCCCAGGTGGAGCTAAAGACAGCAATATCATCTAGATAAGCTGCACTATAGGCTTCCAGTCCTGTGAGAACTGTGTTCACCAACCTCTGGAAAGTGGCAGGTGCATTCTTCAGACCAAAGGGCATTACCACAAATTGATAATGCCCACTAGGGGTTGAGAATGCTGTCTTGGGCTTTGCAGTATCAGCTAGTCTGATCTGCCAGTAGCCAGCTGTTAGGTCAAATGTGCTGAGATATTTGGCAGAGGCCAAAGTATCTATGAGCTCATCTGCCCTGGGTATTGGATGGGCATCAGTCCTAGTGACTGCATTGAGACCCCTGTAGTCTACACAAAACCTCATCTCTCTTTTTCCACCACTGGTGTGAGGTTTCGGTACTAGGACTACTGGACTAGCCCAAGGGCTATCTGAGGGCTCAATTACTCCCAATTCCAACATTTTCTGGACTTCAGTCCTGATACAGTCCCTGACATGGTCAGGTTGCCTATAAATCTTGTTTTTAATAGGCAGACTGTCCCCAGTGTCCACTTCATGAGTGCACCAGGTGGTCTGACTGGGTGTCAGTGAAAACATATGTCGAAACTGATTGAGGACTTGCCTGCAATCAGTTTGTTGCTGGGTAGTGAGGCTGCCTGCCAAGGCTACACCATCAACTGACCCATCGTCAGGGTTCTGTGAGAGCAGGTCAGGGAGTGGGTCACTCTCTTCCTCCTGCCCTTCATCAGTAGCCATGAGCAAGCCCATGTCTGCCCTGTCCACATATGGTTTTAACCTGTTGACATGGAGAACCCTGTGGGGACTCCTGGGTGTTCCTAGGTCTACTAAATAAGTGACCTCACCCTTCTGCTCAACAATAGTGTGGGGTCCACTCCATTTGTCTTGGAGAGCTGCTGGGGCCACTGGCTCCAACACCCACACCTTCTGTCCTGGCTGGTAAACAGTCAGAACAGCCTTTTGGTCATGCCAGGCCTTCTGAAGTTCCTGGCTAGCCTCAAGGTTTTTGGTTGCCTTTTTCATGTACTCAGCCATCCTGGAGCGGAGACCAAGTACATAGTCCACTATATCTTGCTTTGGGGGCTTGAGAGGTAACTCCCATCCTTCCTTCACCAAGCACAGTGGACCCCTCACAGGGTGGCCAAACAGAAGTTCAAAAGGGCTGTAACCAACCCCTTCTGAGGCACCTCCCTATATGCGAATAAAAGGCAGGGCAAGAGTATGTCCCATCTACGCCTAAGCTTTTCTGGGAGCCCTTTAATCATGCCCTTCAAGGTTTTGTTGAATCTCTCAACTAAACCATTGCATTGTGGGTGATAGGGTGTGGTGAACTTATAAGTCACTCCACACTCCTTCCACATTGCTTTTAAGTACCCAGACATGAAGTTAGCACCCCTGTCTGATACTACCTCCTTAGGAAAGCCCACTCTTGAGAAGATTCCCAGGAGGGCCCTTGCCACCACAGGTGCTGTAGTGGTCCTTAGGGGAATAGCTTCTGGGTACCTGGTGGCATGATCCACTACCACCAGGATAAACCTGTGCCCAGAGGCTGTTTGGGGATCCATGGGACCAACAATGTCAATCCCTACCCTCTCAAAGGGCACCCCCACCACAGGTAGTGGTATCAGGGGGCCTTTGTAGTGCCACCTGCTTTGCCACTGGCTTGGCAGGTTACACAGGAGCGACAAAACTCCTTACTGTCTTCAGACATGTGGGGCCAGTGAAAGTGAGGGACAATTCTGTCCCAAGTCTTGTTCTGGCCCAGGTGTCCTGCTAAGGGAATATCATGGGCTAGGGTCAATAGGAAGCCCCTGAACTTCAAAGGTATTACCAACCTCCTGGTAGCACCAGGTTTGGGGTCTCTACTCTCTGAGTACAGGAGTCCATCATCCCAATACACTGTATGGGGACCACTAGCTTTCCCAGCAGCCTCAGCAGCAGCTTGCTGTCTGAGGGGTTCAAGGGAGGGGCAGCTCTGCTGCTCCTGGCTCAGATCTGCCCTAGAAGGTCCCCCTGTCCCCAAGAACTCAACCTGGTCAGGTTCCAGTTCCTCTGGGACAGTTCCTTCTTCAGGGCTGAGATCATCCCCCTCAAGGGACTGATCTTCCTCCTGAGCCAAGGGGAAGGCACTGCCTTAACCCTACTACTCCTCCTCTTGGAAGGCACTTGGTCCATTCTTCCAGAATCCAAGGCCTGTTCAGTGCTAGACATTTTGGCTTGTGACCTGGTCACAGCAAACACATCTGCAGGGATCCCCAGCATTTCTGCATGGGTCCTGAGCTCCACTTCTGCCCAAGCAGAAGTCTCTAAGTCATTGCCAAGCAAGCATTCGACTGGTAGGTTTGCACTTACCACAACCTTCTTAAGGCCAGTTACCCCTCCCCAGGAGAAGTTAACAACTGCCAGAGTATGGTCTGTTCTGACATTGCTAGCATTGGTCACTTGGTACATCTCACCAAGCATAACTTGCCCAGGAAGCACAAGGTCTTGTGTCACCATTGTGACACTTGCCCCTGTGTCCCTAAATGCCAAAGCCTCACGTCCATTAATTAAAGGCTGTTGTCTGTACTTGCCCAGATTACTGGGACTCACAGTGGAGGTCACATCCATGCCTCCATCACAGACTAACACAGCCTGAGTCAGTTCCCTGACTAAGTCAGAGCCCAACTCAGTTCCCAGGGTGAACCCTACTAAACCCTTTGCTGGAGCACTTCCACCAACTGTACTAGGGGGAACAGGTGCCTTAGGGGCATTGGTGGGTGCTGGACTGGAGTCTTTGGACTTGGTGCAATCACTGGTCCAGTGGGTCTTTTGCTTACAGACCTTGCACCATGGTTTTCTTTGGCCTTTACCTTTGGTAGACTGGGAATCCCCACCAGAAGAAGATTTTTGGGGGCCTGATGAAGACTTTTGATCTTTACCCTTCTCCCCACCCTTGTCAGAGTTCTTAGCATCTTGCTTCTTGGTTTCCCCACCTTGGTTCTGTACCTTCTGCTTCACCCTGGTCCTGACCCATTTGTCTGCCTTCTTTCCCAATTCTTGGGGAGAGGTCAGATCAGAGTCTACCAGGTATTGATGCAACAGCTGATTTTGACAGTTATTAAGAATCTGCTCCCTCATTATCAGATTATACAATCCTGAGAAGTCACACACCTTACTGCCCATCAACCAGCCTTCCAGAGCCTTGGCAGAACAATCCACATAGTCTACCCAGTCTTGAGTCTGTGCTTTTTGGGTGTCTCTGAACTTCAACCTGTACTGTTCAGTGGTTAGGCCAAACCCATCAATAAGAGCACTCTTCAAGACCTTGTAATTGTCAGCATCCTCCTCTCTAACAGTGAGGAGCTTATCTCTACCTTTGTCAGCAAAGGAGAGCCACAAGATTGCTGCCCACTGCTCCTGAGGGACCTTCTGTACTTTACAGGCCCTTTCTAAAGCAGTTATCCATTTGTGGATATCATCCCCACTCTGGTAGGGAGGGACAATCTTGCTCAGGTTCCTATGGTCATAGGACCTTTCCCTATCTCTAGGGACATGGCTGCCACCATGGGACTCTAGTCCCAACTTTCTTCTCTCTCTAAGGAGATCTAGGGATTCTCTATCTAAAGCTAATTGCTTTTTTCTGAGTTCCAGCTGAGTTTCCTCATACTGGACTAGCCTCTTTCTTCTCTCATGAGAGGATTCTCTCCTATGAGATGAGACAGAGCTCCCTATAGAGGTGCCAGAGTGGTTAGACTCCTGAGAAGGAGACCTAGACCTTCTGGGCACACTCTTAATCCTTCCTGGGGGGACAAAGAGGGCATCATTCTGATCATCCTCATCATCTTCCACAGGAGGGATTGGGTTATCCAGGTCAGGGTCATTGTCACCCTCCTGGCCAGTCTCAGAGGGGGGCTGGGGGTATTGGTACCCCTGGCCTCCTCCTCTTCTTCTGCCCCACCCTCAGCTCCTACCCCTTCAGTCCCTACAGGCTTACTAAGGTCATAAGCCACCAACAACTCCTTGAGGTGTTGGGTGGTGGGGCTTTGGCCTGTCCTTATTTTTCTCAAGTTGCATAAAGCTCTCAATTCCAAGAATGGGAGTGTATCATACTTGGAGGGTGGAAGCTCAATGGCTTCCTGCAAGGATTCTTTGGATCCTCCCTTAAAGACATTACTAGTGTGGTGTGGTGTATGCACTACCTACTCTAGTGTGGCCTACTAAACTCTCTTGAGTTGTAGAAAGGGTTGTGCTATCCCTTAACACACAACTCTAAGTTCAGTAGAACTTACTGTTATTCTAAGCTTAAATTATATGTACCTTAGGTACCTTTAGTGGTTTTCAGTTGATCAATTCAATTGAGATTATCTGGTAAAACAATAGCAAGCTGGAATCCCACACGCTGCACACCAATGTGAGAAGTTGGCCTGGCATATGCTGTCCACTAATTATAGTGGGCACCTTGCACCAGTCCAAATCGACTCTTATGGTAGGTAGGTTAAAGACAACCTTATTGAAAGCTATCCTAGTGGTAGCTATGGAGAGCAGCCTTCAGGCTAAGTCTTGAAGGAATGTAAAGCAGCTTGTTTTACCAGTCTATAATCTCTTGAGTGACCAAATGAAAGAGCACCACACCAGGTATATATTCAAAATATATGTATTTATTACTAAACACACCCCTCTAGTCTCTTTATGAGGCTAGAGTTCGAAGTACATAAGTTATAAGATCTTAAATCACAATAATAGCACAAATACACGTTTGGGCCCTAGGGGCGTACCAAACCATATACCAATAAAGTGGTATGCGAACCACGACTGAACTAGACACTAGGCCTAGAGCCTCTAGAAGTGCTTGGACCACAAGGAACCACCCAAGGTAGTGACACAGGGGACCCACGGGAGACGCGTGCAGTGTAAATACACAACCGCGATACGCCGTTAACTTCTATGGAGAAAGTCGGGATCGGGAAAATAGAGGAAAGGGACACTTAGAAGAGGACTAGGACAAAACCCTTTGAGATCTAGGACTTTGAAGAGTCTCTACCCACGGGAGCACCGGAGTACTCGTGTTACCTCACCCAGGGAAGCCGGGTGCATAGGTGCCTTTCGGGGTCGGGTTTCGTCGTCGATTCGAATGGCGATCTGCTGCAAAGTGCTGCTGGCGGCCAAGAGAAAAGTGTCCGGGTGGATCCAAGAGTGGATCGGAGTTCTGGTGAACCTGAAAGCAGAGGGGACAGAGTCTGGGTCACTAGCCAGTGACCAGGAAGGCGATGGACAGATGCCCACCGATGTCGAGTGCTTCAGGTGCGTTGACGGTCGTCTTGACTCTTCAGCCACGAGATCCGGGAGGCGTTGTCGGCGACCAGGAGCAGGATTCGGGCTGGTGCTCGATGTCTGTCGAGTGCTGAGGTGTCGGCGACCGGATTGGACCCAACAAGCCTTGGCAACGGCAAGTCTCGAGTAAGATGTAGATCGTCGATGGTGCAGACCAGCAAGGTCTGTGGAACTCACCCAGCGAGGGTAAGTGAGGGCAGGCCTGGAGCAACCAGGATGCCAAGTAAGGAAAAGATTGGCCTTCGTTAAGGGCTACTAGCCAACGGGCTAGCGACCGCGAAGGAGCCTCGTGACGCCGCACGTGGAGCTGGCTTGCAGGACACTCGTGGAGTGGGGGCCAGTGATCTTCGGTGCAGGTGGTGCTGGAGGCTAGGGCTACTCAGAGCCCAAAGCACGACTTCTTGGGAGACCCAGAAGATGGTGCACTTGCAAATGTGCTTGGTGTCCAGGGGTCACGGTCTCAAGTCACCCACGATAGCCACGGGCCTCAGCTTTGCTGGGGACTCAGGGTAGCCTCGGGGAAGTCTGAGAATCCACCTCTAGTGATGCGATGACTTCGGCGTCCGACGGGAGCTTCAGTAATGCGAACCGGACAGATGCTTCTTTGGTGCCTGCCAAGCAGGGGAGTCACTCCTTGACCCCAAGGGAGATTCTTCAGTCCTCTAATCTTGTCGTAGAGCGTCGAAGGTCCAGGATTCAGTGTCAGAGTTTCGTCCAGGTATAATCTAAAGTCCTAAGGACTGGGTTCCTACCTTTATTCTAAAAATAGGGGTTGGACTACTCTGTGGCCCCACCTATGGGTGGGTCAGGGCAGAGGGGTGGCTACACCCCTTTCCCTTTGTCCAGTTCGCGCCAAAGCAGGGGCTGCAAGCCCCTGATCCGGTTTGAACTGGGGTATGCACTAGGGACACCAAATGTGCCCCCAGTGCAGGACTTCAAAGCACCCGAAAGTGCTCCCGCCCAGCCCCAATACACATTATCCTGTCTGGGGAGGTGGTCACACCTCCCTGGGACAGGAAACCTATTGTCCAGGCCTCCCCTGCCGGAGTTTCGTCCAGCAGCAGGAGGCCAGACTCGTGTCTGTGGCAGCAGCATCCATTTTGTGATGCCAGGGCTCTGGAAAGAAGTTACCGGACTCGTCAGAGTTAACATGTCTTTCCCTCTAGAAGGGTGGAATGCTACCCCCGCCGCCAGGATTGGCGGGGGGGTAGTATTCCAAGATGTTTGACACCAAACACGACATGTTTAGGTGCAGCCATTCCAAAGTTAGCATTTTACCGCGAGGATATAATGCGCTTAAGAGTATATGGTCAGGCTGCACTACAAACAGCATCAGAGATGGTCTCCGAACGCTGCAGAGGGGCCCTGCTCATGCAGGGGCACCCTCTCACATAGGAACCATGCACTCTGCCTTTAGGATTGATAAGGCCTGCCTTAGGAGTGACTTATAGGTTTATATGTGTGTATGTATTTCGTGATATAGGTAACCTATATCACAGTAAGGGGTGCATGCACCACCTTACCCAGGCTGCAGTAGCAGACCTGTGGTGTCAGTTTGGATGGCCTTCCAGGGGTGGCATAATACATGCTGCAGCCCCTGGCAGGCCTCTGAGGTACCTATGCCCTTGGTACATAGTATACCATATACTAGGGACTTATAAGGGCACTCCAGATTCCAATCAGAGATGTGCCTAAGGCACATGGAAACCATTTTAGAGAGGAAGCAGCTAGGCTGGGGTTCTGATTAGCAGGGCCCCAGCCAGACTAATGTCGAAAAACAGTGAAGCATCAGCAAAAAGTGGGGGTACCCATGTGAAGCAGATCCTACTCTCCTACATAGAGAACTTACTCACATAACTGTTTTGCTATAAGTAAGTGTGACAAATAAAGAATCATCCTCATTTAGTAGAAAATGTACTCACCATAGAGATGAAATATGACTTTTCCAATTTGTGTACTACTTCACGTGAATAACCTTTAATAAATTGACACTGTGATCAAAACCTTCCCCGTATATGTAGAAAATAATCCTACTAGAAACAACATGAGATTTATGTTACATATATTTGATTTAAATGTAGTTCTCAGTCATGCTTACCACTGAATATTATAATGACTGTTAGACCTGGCTTGTCCAGCTGGATTATCCCCAGACTTTTTGCTCTTTGGCCTCCTATTTCTGATCTGTTTTTGTTGGTTTTATGACTCTGGGCACTTTACCACTGCGGATCAGTGCTAAAGTGCATATGCTCTCTCTGTAAATTGTTATTATAGATTGGTGTTTCCATGATTGGCTTGTTTGACTTACTTCTAAGTCCCTAGTACAGTGCATTGTGTGTTTCCAGGGCCTGTAAGTCAAATGCTGCTAGTGGGCCTGCAGCACTGATTGTGCCACCCACACAAGCAGCCTTGCAAAAGGTTCTCAGACCTGCCATTGCAGTGTCTGTGTGCAGTTTGGTACTGCCATGTCGACCTGGCAAGTGCACCCACTTGCTAGGCCCTAACCTTCCCTTTTCTTACATGTGAGTCACCCCTAAGGTAGGCCCAAGGTACCCCTGCGGGCAGGGAGCAGTGTATGTGAAAGGTAGGACATGTTGTGATGTGTATAACATGTCCTGATAGTGAACTACAGTGAATTTCGTTTTTCACTATTGAAAGGCCATCTGTCTCATAGGATAGAATGGGAGTTTATTTATAACATCTTATATATATAACTGGGGGGTGGGGGGGTTTGATATGTGTCCTGCCTTTCCTGAATAAATCAAGGCTGGGCTGAATAGACCTGGGCTGCATTCAGAGTAAGGGGAGGAGATTTCTTACACACCTGAATGGGCCTGGTCTGCCTTGGACAATGCTGTCTCCACCTCCTGCTGGGCCGCTGCACCAGAGAGGGCAGAACTGGTTTTGACTGAGTACAGAGCCTCTCTGACACCAGAGAACAAAGAGAAATGGACTATAAATGTTGGGGCACAGACCCCTGAACTCTAGATCACTTCTGGGAATCAAGAGGAACCTTTGCCAAGGAGAAGAGCTGGAGAAACTGAGGAGGAGTACTGTCCCTTTGCTGTTTGCTGTCTGGGGTTGGCCTGCAGTTGCTTTTTCTGCCAAGGAAAGGACAAGGACTTTGCTGTGTGCTGTGTCCCCTACTGGAGGAAGATCTTCAAGGGCTTGAAATAGAGCTTGCCTCCTGTTCTGAAGTCTCAGGGATACAAAGACTTCACCACCAGCTCCCTTAAACTTCCTTGCTGGGAGTTCTGACCTGCTAAGAGGTGTCTGCTGCTGTTTTGGACCTCTGGAGGCTGTTTTCTGCCGGGAGCTGCAAGAGTAACGCAACTTCGAGAAGCACGACGCATCCGTACCTGTTTCCGACGCATCGCTGAAGAAATCAACGCAGCGCCTGCCTGCAGCTTGCGAAATAGCTTCACGCCGCATAGAGTGCACCGATCTTCGAAGGCCGAGATCACCGGTGTCCATTTGTAGTGTTTTCACAGTATTACTGTATGTATTCACAAATGCTTTACACACTGCCTCTGAGATAAGCCTGTCAGCTTGTGCCAATCTACCAAGGGGGTGAGCAGGTTTTTTTTTTAGAAGTGTATCCCCCTTACCCTGTCTAGGAAGAAGGGTCCCTCCTTGGACAACGGTGCAAACCATTGCCAACTAGAGACCCCCCTTTTTAACAATGACTTATTGACCCTTACATGTAGTATGAAACCTAATGCATTAGAAACGTATATCAATATATTTTTTAATGTGCGCACATATGTTAAATGTGCCCCACTGAAGTTAATGTTTCAACTTATCCAAAGTAGGGCTGTATTTCACCATGCTGCATAAAGCTGATTTCATTTTTCTGCTAACTCAAAAATTCTTGAGGGTATTCACATGCATTTTTAGTTTAGAACAGATATATTACTGTATTAGAGATAGGGGGAACAGGAGCCTGAGAAAGGGACCATGATGAAGGTACACGGAGAAACAGAGCTCTAACTGAATTGACTGGTGTCAAAAAGTTGCCATCTATGTGTGTCGGAGGGAAAGATGTCCAGTGTGGGATAAACCAGCAATGTTGCAGCCTGCAACTGCATGATTTGATGAGTACAAAGGACCCCTAATTGTGTGATCAAGGGGGTGTCGCCCAATGGACTTTGCACGTTATAATATACTGTTCCCCTTGGATTTTCAAACTCTTCCCTTTGCAGATCCCTTTCTGATTTCTCACCAACCCCTTGCTGATTCCTTACAGACACCTTCCATGATTCCTTCCTTGAGCCATTGCTAGCTGAACGGACTTTGAGAGGTTTATACTTCAATGCTTCTTCTAATTTTTGCTTAAGTGTGACTTAGGCTAACACTTATTCTTGACCCAGAGAAGACTCTTGACCAAGCTTCTGAAATGATAATGCTTCACTATTTGATTTCTTTTTGTCCTGACCTTTCTTTATGGAGTTTCCCTCATTTGCTAGAGCCCTTATTTCTAAACCATCCTCTGGACTTTGAAATTCTAGATTACTAATGTATAGGTCAGGGAACCTTAGATTATTCTCTGAGCACCAGATTCTGATGCCGTTGTCCTGCATTCCTGTAACAGAATTACTTGTTTGTTTAATACTAATATGCCTTGATTTCTTTAGGCGCCTGGGAATCCCAGTTGTTATTCTGTATCTTTACAGCATGGTATCATGAGTTGTTTATTTGAATTTGATTATTAACTTGTAATAACATTTGGTTGAACTTTTCTACCGATTCCTGGTCCTCATTGTGTAGCCAAATGGATTGCAATGTTAATTTAATTTTGATTGATTTTAATGCCAACTTCCATCACCTCTCAGATGGATAAAAAGGTCCATCGGAGGACCAATGGTAAGCAAGTGGGCCCAGAAAATGGTGTGTCAACAGTGTGACGGACTGACGTGCATCACAGCACCCTAAGGTGACCCATTTCACAAAAGATCGACTTTACGGGCACCAACCAACCAGCAGCCTCCACACATCTAAATCCTGATTCCTTATGGCAGGGGACTCCCTGACTGTAGAAAAGGGTGCCAACCAGTGATCCTCGCCTTGCTGGCTATTCCCGAAATCACTCACCCATAAAGAAAAGAGTCCTTCCTGGAAAAGAAAGGGTACCTGCACAAGCACATCACATGTTATTTTACCCGCCCAGTGTGGGAGGCCGGTGAGGGACAAAGGGAGGATGTGGGAGCCTCAGATCAGTGCTGTCTATAACAGAGTCTTCTTGGGCCCCATTGTCAAGCAAGTATCCCTGATGGGCCCCTAGTAAAGCGCAACCCCATTTGAGCCAATCCTCATCAGTGGTCCAATGTCATGGTGGGTTCTGAAGGCCCGCTTTCAGTTGTCAAGGCTAGACTTACTATGGAAGGCCTCCAGGTGGAGGAACAAGCACCTATGAACAAGCTGCAGCGGATGTCATAGACATCCAGGAGGTGACTTGAGCATGTCTCCAGTGCAGTTCAGGCTCGACTCATGCATTGTAGCCATATCTTTTTGTTGCAGCATCTTGACCCCTGGATTGCAGCAGATCTCCTGGGCGGCAAAGCACACAGTAGGTCTCGCTATTTCTGGAGTTCTGTTGGCTTTCTAAAGGGATTCCTTGGTCCACTTCAGCCCTAACCCATTGACATGCTCCAGCCCCTCTCCCTCAGTTCTTATCCTGTCACTCTCCCTCATATGGTGTTCGAGCTCAAAACTCGTTCCATCGGACGACCTAAAGTTGTCTAGGCTGTGCACTCTGCACTATGCCGCCAGGCAGGAGAATAAACAGCCTAGAGACATTCGTCAGTAACATCACCATTGAGGGGTCATCATTATGGTGAAGAATGATGCAGGATTGTGGGGCACTGGTGCTGAGCCTTAAGCAGTCATGTCTGCCATCTTTGGCGGCAAAGCCAGTTACCCCACATGGTATGTATTTTAACTCTGAGTTACCCCACCTCAGGGTATCTGTGTTTGAATAAAACACGTTTTTTGTTAGAATCAATAATTTAGTTTCTTTTTTTTTCTTTTTTTTCTTGGTTTATTCTGCAAACAAACATTTTCAGCAAGTGGTTCCAGTATAGTAATAGTGTTTGAAGCATAATCATACACATTACAGAGGAAAAAGAAAATGCATATATGGTGACAGCATTAGAGGCACATAAGCCTTACGATAAAACATTCAAATGAAACCATATCACTCCCGCAAAATTTTCCCCCAGCCTGAGGGTTAAAAGTGATCTAGCATTACAGACTCTTGGCACTGAGCACAGCGACATCTAAAATGCAAATGCCCGGTAACGTGTGTCCTAACATAATGCTCCTATTGAGATTGCGGATTGGGGTCTGCAGCGGGTGAAGGTGGATGTTCAAGTAGGTACGTGGTGAGGGGGGCCCATATATCACGAGGTCTGGAGGGAACAGGAATTAATTCAGAGTAGGTGTTTAGTTGTTCCTGCCACAAAATCAGTTCACTCAACCAGTCCTTAAATTTGGGCGCCCTGCCCCATGCCCCATCTGCAAGCCACTCTTCGTCTGGCTAATAGTATACTAAATGTTACAAATCTGCGCTGTGCTGCAGGTATCGCTTCCGTGCAGCCCAGTAATGCCAGCAACGGGGACATCGGTATGTCTAGGATGGTCATGTGTTGCAGTGCCGCAAACACCTGCTGCCAATACGAATGCACTTCACAACAGTCCCATTCCAGATGATAGAAATCAGCGTTGTCCGTCTTACACCTATCACATCGGGCATTGTCCCGTAACCCATATCGGTGTAGCCTGGCAGGGGTGTAATATAAATGGTGTAAAAATGTATAATGTGTGATGCGTAACCTGCTATTCGAGGAGACCAGCTTAGTTTGTTGACAGCAATAGTCCCACTGCTGATCAGTAATGTCATACCCCAGTTCAGCACACCACCTGGCGCGTGCTGGGCAGGGGGTGTATTCCATTTCAGTATATACGCTGTGATACAAAGTGGAAACTAGGTGGGAGGCGTCTGCAGTACGCAACATGTGATGCAGCGGGCCTTACATGGGAGGTTCCATAGGGTACGATGGCGTGTGTTCCCTTAGTCCCTGTCTTAGTCGCACATATAGAAAGTGGTCCATAGGGGATGGCTGGGATGCCTGAAATAACTGTGATATGTCCCTGAACTTCCCATTGAGATAGAGGTCTCCCCAGCAGCTGATGTTACCCTTAGATTTGGTCTTGGCAAATATTCCTTCTTGAAGTAATGGCATTTTGGGGTGATATGTGAGTGGGAGCAACGGAGAATAAAGCATCGATGTCTTAAATACATGCGAGAGGCGGTGCCAGGCTTTAATAGTACAATCAATGGAGGATGGTCCCTCTGGCCGGTTCACCGGGATTGACATGATAACCCCATCCAGCGGGATTGGGTGTGCCAGCCAGTGTTCCGTAGCTACTTGAGGGGTGTATCTGGGGGGGCGAAACCAATAATGTGCAAAGTGCGCCTGGGCACATAAGTAATACAATTCAAAATTGGGCACGTTGAACCCTCCTTGGGAATAAGGGCGGGTGAGTATGTCCCACTGCAGCCGCGGTTGCTTGCCGCCCCAGACCAGTCTTATGAGCTCCGAACGGAGCATGTTAAAAAAAGGTCTACCAGGAAACCGCGGTATGTTAAGAAATAAATATAAAAATGTGGGAAGGATAACCATTTTTATGAGCGATATACGGCCCGCAATGGTAAGGGGAAGGGCAATCCACCTAGTGATACAGCCTGTTATATGGTCGAGGGCGCAACCATAATTACGTCGCAGTAATTCCTCGCAGTCGTTGGTGATATGTACCCCAAGGTATTTCACTCCATCCGAACACCACTCAATAGGATAATCAACAGCAAAGGGCACTGCAGCTGAAGTAAGTGGGAATATTTGGGACTTAGCCCAGTTAATGTTTATTCCCGAGAGCCCACCAAATCGCACGAATTCCCGCAGAAGTGGATTAAGATTGTGAATCGGATCTTTAACATAAAGGGTGACGTCGTCCGCATATAAAGAAATCAATATAGGACGTAGAAAGCAACGAAGGGCCTTTTCTTGGTGATGTTGTCTAAGTCTCGCCGCAAGGGGTTCTGTTGCAAGGGCAAAGAGAAGCGGGGAGAGGGGGCTTACTTGGCGGGTTCCCCGTGTAAGCATGATTGGGGATGAGGTGTGACCATTAACTCTCACCCGAGCCGTGGGAGAGGTGTAAAGGAGACGTATCCATGAAATAAACCCAATGGGAAGACCCATGCATTGAAGTATAGTGAACAAATAGTCCCATTCCACCGAATCAAAAGCTTTCGTGGCGTCTAAAAAGACCGCCACGAGTGCTAGCTGAGGGTCAACATTGTGCATAATTGAGAATAGTGTACGCAGGTTATGGGAGGTCGCCCTCCCTGGTACGAAACCTGCTTGATCAGGAAGCAGTAATTTCTCCATTAGAAGACTGAGTCGATTCGCCAAAAGTTTTGCAAGTATCTTTGCATCGGTATTAATAAGTGATAAAGGCCTAAATGAATCGCACTGACCCGCAGGCTTGCCAGGCTTCAGAAGGGAGACAATGAACGCCTCTCTCATAGTGTCAGGGAGAACTTTTGCCTCCAGCGCTTCCATATAGACCTCCCTCAGAACGGGTATCAGTTGGTCAATATAGGACTTATAGAAGTCAGCAGGTAGGCCATCGGAGCCTGGGGCTTTCCCGGATTTCATGCCCATAATAGCCTCCCTGAACTCGTCCGACTCAAAAGGCACAGCTAACAATTCCCGCTGAGTGTCTCCCAGCCAACCCAAGGCGATATCCTTAAGAAAGGGGTTAAAATCCGGGGGAGCTGAACGCCGGGTAGTATATAGTTCTTCATAAAAAGATGTAAACGTACGTAGGATATCTCGACTATCTCTGTGATGTGCTCCTGTGGAGTCTGTTATGTCAAGAATATAATTAGAAAATCGGGGCTGTTGAATATCCATGGCGAGTGCCCTGCCCGGTCGTTCCCCCTCCCCGTATCTACGCGCAGTAAAATATTTACCACGGAAGCGAATCTCCCGCTCGGCAGTGTCAGTATAATCAGTGAGTTTGTCCCGTAGCTCAGCTCTCTGGGTGCCTGAACTTTCACGCCACATGTTTGCCTCCAATTGCTTAAGTTCCCCCTCTAGTCGACGCAGACTGCGCCTGATATCGCGGACTACCCCAAAACTCTTAGCGATGCAAAAACCACGTATTGTCACTTTAAAAGCCTCCCATAGTGTACTCATATGCTCCACCGTGCCCTTATTATGACTAAAAAAATTGGAGATCTCTTCGCCTAATTCTGCCTGAAAAACTGTGTCAAGAAGCGCTTCGGGTATCAGCCTCCAGCAGAATGGGGCTGCAGTGGAGTTTGGAGGAGCTATACACAGGTGTACGGGCGAATGATCTGAAAGTGTTCTAGCCATATGAGTCGTGGAGACAATCCATGGTACTACCCCGCGGGAGACGATCCAATAGTCAAGTCGAGACCATGCGGCGCGGGCAGTAGTATGGTAAGTGCCTTCTCTCCGCCCTGGATGATTATGTCTCCATGCATCTATGAGCCCATGTGCCGAAAGCAACTGTGTGAGGGTGTCTTGAGTTTTGGTGTAGTGGTGAGGCTGGGGATGAGATCGGTCGAGTGCAGGGGACAGTGCAGTATTGAAATCGCCACCCCAGAGAATATGAGTAGGACCCACTTTTAGAATTTGTCCCCAGAGAGAGGTATAATAGTCTGGGTCATCATTGTTAGGCCCATAACAACAAGCCACAGTGATAGATTGTGTTCCCAGGATACCCCAAATTATGCAGTGCCTGCCAGCAGGGTCCCTCAGAGATCCCCCCAGTACAAAGGGAGTGCCTTTCTTGACCAAAACGAGTGTACCTCGTGAGTATGTCGAGTAAGATGAAAAGACCCTATCCGACGCCCATCTAGTTCCAAAACAAGGCTGTCTGCGGGGGTCAATATGTGTTTACTGGAGTATCGCTATCTGTACGTGCTGTCTGTCAAGGTATGCCAGTATCTCTCTGCATTTACGGGGGTCACCGAGGCCTCTGACGTTCCACGTCAGCAGATTAATATGGAGAGAGTTAGTGTTCAGTGCCATATCACAAACGGTGGAAAACAACTAGTAATGCCATATGAATAGATATACGTGTAAGTGCTCCCATGTGCAGGAAAATACCACTGCTGGTGTACGAAACTGGAATCATTGAAAAACATTAACAAAGCTCCCCCCTCCCCCACCCACAACAGCACCCCAATCGTGCCGGGATAGTCCCACCCACTGAAACCCCAATGGAACTATGATATTGCATACCAAGGAAATACGGATCTGTATGACAACATAAAGAGAATCAACAAAAATTGAGGGGGAATGCCCATACGGGGGTCGCCAGGGCTACACAAAACCCACCCTTCCCTCAGTCCCGCCTAGATAGAGTCACAGTGTCCCAATAGGAAGAGAATAGGCGAGAGGGGAAGGGCCACTTGGCACGAAATAGTGTCCAACAGTCCGTTGCACTAAAGTATAGTTCGAGACAAGTGGCACAAAAAAAAAAAAACACAAGCCTGCAATTATCAGCGAAGACTTATCTGTGTCCATCTGTACGTCGTCATTTCAGCTTCACCGGGGAAGGATATGCACGCCCAACATTCTATAGAGTTCATCCCCAGACATAGAAACAGCCGATGGAGAGCAGCATTGCCACGTCGTCTATAGGTCAGGAGCTTCACACATCTGTCCGCTTCCAGGGGAGATCCTCAGTCTCCTTGCGGAGAAGGCGTTCTAGATGCACAGTCCTCTGATGTACCTCCAGGAGAACGAGAACGCAGTGATTTTAGAAATTCCTCCACCTGGTGTGGATTCGTGAAAAAAGTGTTTTTTCCCCGGTAGGAGACCCTCAGACGTGCCGGGTAAAGGAGTGCATACTCAATCTGGGCTTTACGAAGCTTTTGCTTGACGCCAATGAATTTTCGGCGCGCCTCCTGCACCGCCATGGTGAAATCCGGGAAGATGGTGAATTCCACTCCATCATATCGCAGGTTTTTTTGTTCCCTTGCCAACTTCAAGGTGGCATCGCGATCGCGATAATTGAGGAGGCGGGCTACAATTGGTCTGGGGGGCCCGCCAGGTGGAGGCCGCGGCCCCAGGGAGCGGTGTGCTCGCTCCACGATGAATTGGGCAGAAAAAGGATTGCCGTCGCTGGCACCGCGCAGTAGCCGCTCAACATACTCCTCCATACGGCCTGTGTTGGTACTTTCTGGAATGCCAACGATTCTTATATTGTTCCGGCGACTGCGGGCCTCAAGATCTTCGTTCTTGGCGGCGATCACTTTGAGTAGTTTGTCCATATGTGTTACCTGCTGCTGCAGTTGTGCAGTAGTATCCTCGTTGTCTGAGATACGTCTTTCAGCCTCCTTAATCTGTCCGTCATGTTTGTCCACTTTCTGGACTAAGAAGTCCAGGCGGGTATTCATAGTGTCCATTTTCCCAGACAGATCAGACATGCTATGTTGCAGGGCCATTAGTAGTGCCTTAACTTCATCTCCTTGAGTCGAAGTCTGTGAAAGCGACGATTCACCAGATGCTTGACCAGATTCCTCCGAGCTCGAGCGAATGACGGCCTTCTTGGCATCAAATACCAGCTTAGGTTGTCGGCCATCAGGTTTCCCCATGGCAGTGGCGAGGTCCACGTCTTACCAGCCGAAGCGAGTGTCCCAATGCGTTATCAATGTACTGTGCAAGGTGAGCTCCAGCCAACACAACCACAGTATAGGAGGGTCTCAGGTTCCCAGAACCACAATGGCCCCTCACACCCGCTGGCACCTGAGGCAGTCCGAGCGAGAGGGGGAAGTAGTATACGAAGGGTTGACGATATAAGAGGCAGTGAAGTGCTTTGCAGAGGATCACAGAACTGTGTAGAACCAACACTGTAGGCGCGGGCCTCCGAGCAGCAGGAGAGAACCAGGAAAGCCAGCAATTTAGATAGGAGTAAAGGGTGCACAGCGTAATCAGCGTGTCCAGAGGCGACTAGGCCTCCAACTCCCAGTTGGCCAATGGTGTCCACACAGCAGCCCAATAGACACGCCTCACGCAATCCCGGCCCAAGCGCCCAGGCCCCGCGAGTCAATGAGGCAGTATAATTGCGGATCGGTACAGGGTCTCAGTCTCACACAGCAGGCAGAATGTGCACAAAGGTTTGCTTATTTTCCTGGTTGTGGAGGGTAGATTCAGGCCATAAGCGAAGGAGAGGGGCCCAGTCGTAGTGTGTACACAGTCGCAGCTTCCAGGGCTCACAGCGCACTGAACATTGCTGTCAGTGGGTGCCCTGTAACATAGGCTGTATTATCTAACCCTGGGCGTAGTTTGCGTAGTAGCACTACACGTAGCTACGCGAAGTACATTTTGAACTACACGTAGCTATGCAAATTGCATAGTGCGTAGCTGTGTGCTTGACTGCACTGTACAATAATTGCCAAAGGCATCTTGCACAGTGCAAGTCAAGATAATATAAGCATCTCTGTCTTTATATGCTAAAATGCATATAGTCATTTCACAAAAGTGAAAACGATAAATTAACAAGCAGTGAGAGAGGTGATGATTTTGGGATCCTCCCTAACCTAGGGAGAGAACCAAGCAGATGCCTTGAAAACAAAAAGCACATCTTTTGAACGATTCGGTGGTGGTCCCATCCTCTTAGGACCACCCCAGGCACAGTTATTGGCAAAATTCAATCCCAACCAAAGGCCCTGCAAAGCATTATGGGACGAGATTAGCAGTGGGCAGTGAATATTATAGTATCCAATATCAAAATAATTCTATCAAAGGGCTGCAGTTCCACTAGTCGTTACTAGATGTCCTCACGAGTCAAATGCAAAAGCTTCATGAAAGGGTTTCAATGCTTTTGCATTTGACTCGTGAGGGACATCTAGTAACGACTAGTGGAACTGCAGCTTGATGTATTAATAATTTCAATGCTTTTGCATTTGACTCGTGAGGGACATCTAGTAACGACTAGTTGAACTGCAGCTCTTTGTAGAATTATTTTGATATTGGACACTATAATATTCACTGCCCACTGCTAATCTCGTCCCATAATGTTTTGCCCGGGCCTTTGGTTGGGATTGTATTTTTGCCCATTACTGTGCTTGGGGTGGTCCTAGGAGGAAGGGACCACCACTGAATCGTTCACATGATATGCTTTTTGTGTTCAAGGTATCTGCTTGGTCCTCCCCCTAGGTTAGGGGGGACCCCAAAATCATCACCTCTCTCATTGCTTGATATTTTCATTGTCAAAATTCACTTTTGTGAATTGGTTATATGCTTTTGAGCATAGAAAATTGCTTTATCAAAGCATTTGTAGGTGTTTATTATACTGCTGCTACGCTACGTCAATTAGTACAGTTTTTCACTCTGCTATGTGCAATTTGCGTAGTAGCACAAACTTTGCATGCTCCGTGAGCGTAGCGAAGTATTACGCCCAGGGTTAGTATTATCCCCCCAAAGATATAGTCGTCAGGCCACATCAAACGCCTCCAGGTGCTGCAAGCACTCCGGGTCTGTTAGGTGGGAAAGGGGAGGAGCGGCCGACGAAGCTCACGGCCGAGACCGCGAGCAGTGGACAAAGCGGGCCGCAGTGCGGGACAAGGTCTCAGTCCAAAAGCACACACCGCATTCACAGCGCCTCAGATATACCGATGTATGCGGCAGCAGGACCGGGTCCGTCAGGCGGGAGAGGGTTAAGCGGCAATCGAACCTCGCGGCCAAAACCGCGGGCGGCGGATGAAGCGGGCCGCAGTGTGGAGCAGGGTCGCAGATCAAGGGCACTCACCGCACACACAGCGCCAAAGGGATTCCGGTGGATGCGGCAGCAGGAACGGAGTCGGCGATTGTAGTGTCCCGCTCCGATATGTTCTGACTCCGCTAGGGCCCACCAACCACGCGGGAGCCGCGGCGCTCAAGTGCACGCCGCAGCCGCACCAAGCTCCAGACAGTATTCACCGGGGGTCCCACAGAGATCTTTACACCACTCCAAATACCCCGGCAGTTCACCGCAGGCAGTCGAGAACGGCTCTGGAGATAGCAGGCAGTTATAGCCACAGGCTGACAGTGGAGACAGCCAAAATGTGCAACGGTGTCAGAGGATAATTGAAGGATTCAGTTGCCAAGCTGCCAGAGCCTCACAGGCGTGCGGCCATCTTGGTCGTGCGCCAGCTAGCGCCCCCAATAATAATTTAGTTTCTTATATCCACTACAATAGTAAGATTGAGTGGTTGAAAAGGACTGAACTACTAAATATCAATACCAAAAATATTGATATACAAAAATATTGAACACAAAATATCAAGACCTAGAATATTGACAACCCTATACTTATAATTAAACTAACAAAATTATTCAATCAACAATATTGTTCTACAAAAATATCTAAAGATCAACAATATAGAATACACAAATATAGATTACAATAATATTTACTTAAAATGAACATAGAAGATGTACAACATTTTGAAAGCCAAAATATTGGCTTAAACAATATATAGGGCCTGATTACGAGTTTGGCGGTAAGGGAACTGCCGTCGAAACTGTCGGAAACCCCACCACCTAGGTGCCAGTCTGCCCGCCTTCTTACGATGTTGGCGGTTTGCAGAACAAAAGACTGCTGGAGCACCGCCAGCATTTCGCCAACTGCCTCAACGGCGGTAGGGGAAAAGCAGCTGTCAGAGCGTGGTACAGACAAGTTCACCACCGTCTGAATTATGAGTTGGCTTTCCGTTGAGCCGACGGTGGCGGGAAGGTCGCCTCCTTCGAGTCGGCAGAATTTCCTTTTCTTCCCTTCAGTCTCCCACGTGGATCCCTTCTTCCAGGGGCCTCCTTCACAGCAGCATCTTGAGCCTCGAAGAAATGAACCCTGTTGGCACCAAAATCCAGGTAAGTCTGTTTTGCAGTATTTACCCATTGACTGGTCTGGGCACATATGGTCCAGACTTCAGCAATGGGAAAGTAACACTTGTGTAGTGAAAATATACACACTTTCATCGACACATATGAAAAAATATTCCCCGCGTTCAGAAACACTGCCGCTGGGTCAGCGATGACATCATAATACGGCGGGCAGGAGGCCGCGGTGGCGACCCATACTCAGGCCCTTAGTTTTAAAATATTAACTATATTTATGTTAAATTTATTTTAAACTTCATAAATTTACAAACGTATTTCTAAACTATATTACAAAATTAGAATAAATTAATAATCCAATGATTCTATAAAAAATATCTTTACATTTAAAAAATAAATAATACATATTACATAGAAAAATGTAGAAACAGTTACAATAATTTTTTTTAACATCTGTCTGTGTGGATATAAATTCACAATTTTATGTAAATTGTAAAAATATGAATTCATTTATTTAAAATATACAATAATTAAACAAAAATTTTAAAAATACTTTTTCAATAAAGTAGCATATATTTGGTAAGGAACTATGGGGCATATTAGCAAGGAATAGCGATATTTATCGCTAACTGCGCTTAGCGCGACTTTGGTTAACGCCGCCTATCGCTGGAAAATATCGCTGAGATAACACCCTATTAACAAGGTTTATCTCCATAGCGATAAAATTTCCAGCGATAGCGGCAAAATGTGAGAATATCGCTGGAAAAGCAGCGATATTCTCGCATTATCGCTAAGGTGGATTCAGCATTAGAATCCACCTCCTATACTTTAAACAGGTAAGTCATCCTCACTAGCAGGAGATAAATTATAGCGATAAACGCGCTTAGCGCGAATTATTTTATCGCTTCGCCTGCCTTGCTAATAGGGGGTAGTGGAGTAAGCGACTGTTTCCAGTCTCTTTTAGTAGGGAACGCCTTCCTTGCATGTCATTAGCGATAATTATCGCTGACATGCAAGGCGATGTGAATCCCGGCCGCTAACGCCTAAAAGCTGTCGCTAACGCCAGTTAGAGACAGCTTGCTAATAGGGCGATATAAATATTGCCGCTTTAGCGGCAAAAAGTGCCGCTAAAGCGGCGATAAAGCCCTTGATAATATGCCCCTATATTTGTCTGTAGAGGAGTAATCGCTGAAATAGAAAAATATTTAAAAAACTCTATATATAAATAAATCATTAACCGGGTGCAACACCCACCCCCGCGCCCTAAAAATTAATTATTCACATAGTGCAATACTCACCCATGTGCCCTTAAAGCTAATCTGTAACTCGGGGCAACACCTATCATTGTGCCTTCAAAACTAATCACTAACCCAGTGCAATACCCATCCAATTGCCCTAAAAAGTCATCAGTAACCGGTGCAACACCCATTCCTGTGCTCTAATAACCAATTTGTAACCTGATGCAATACCCATCCAGGTGCTCTAAAATCTAATCAGTAAACTGGTGTAATACCCACCACCTGCACCTTAAAAACAAATCAGTAACCCAGTCTAACGCCCATCCTTTGTCCTAAAAACACATTTGTAACTCGGTGTAATACCCATACCGCCCCATAAAAACGAATCAGTAAACAGTCTAATACCCACCTGAGCCCTAAAAACTAATCAGAAACCTGGTGTAGCACCCATTCCTTTTCCCTAAAAACTAATCAGTAACCAAATGCTAATATCAATGCCAGAGCCCTTAAAATTAATTAGTAAATGATGACATAAAAACGAATCATTAACCGTGTGCAGTATCCACCCATGGGCTCTAACAAATAATCGGTAGCCTGGTGCAGCACCCATTTCTGCACCCTAAAAAATTAAATAAACACTGCAACAACCATCCATAAACCATGTAAACCTACAAAACAGAATAACAAATAACACATTTAAACTTTGAAAATTAATTTAAAATGTAGGGGCATATTAGCAAGACCGGCGATAAAATTATCGTCGTTTTAGCGGCAGGAAACTGCCGCTAAAACGGCGATAATGGGCTTGCTAATATGCGTTATAGAATTCCAATAGAACCCCAGGTTAGATGTGCAGGACATCTGCCCATCAATTGTTGTTTTTGCATTTGTCACCCCGAGTGGGACGGGTATGCCCAGACGTGGGTCCCGTGCTCTCCATGCCACTGGAGTCAAGCTATCCTGGCTGATGAGGGCTGAAAGCCCGAAACCGGTCCTAGGATGCTTGTTTCCAGTCCAGGGAGGACTTGGCCTGGCTGTTCGGGCTGGACTGTTCCCATTGGGTGCAGGGTCAAGACTGATTTGCATATGGCTGGGTCCAAACTGGAATGGCATGGTGAGCAAAAAAACGATGGATTTAGGCCCAGATCTCTGTACTGGGGTGAATGTATGACATTGTTCTGCATTCTGTCCATCAATTGTTGTTTTTGCATTTGTCACCCCGAGTGGGACGGGTATGCCCAGACATGGGTTCCGTGCTCTCCATGCCATTGGAGTCAAGCTATCCTGGCTGATGAGGGCTGAAAGCCCGAAACCGGTCCTAGGATGCTTGTTTCCAGTCCCGGGGTGAGCATATAGCTGGCACTAGCATATAGCATATAGGCATATAGCTGTTGAGCTAGGCCTGGGGGTGGGCTCCCCGGGGCCATTATTGGCTCAGGGAGGGGTGGCTTCCCTTAAAGGAATCGGCTCCAGTTGTGCACCACTCCTCCCCATAAAAATTGTTTTTGTCCCTGGGATTAGGCTCCCCGGAGCTTATAAAGAATAAATGCAGCCCGGCCGCCATTTATTTTTTACTTGTCGATCCCGTGAGAGTCTCGCAGGATGGCTGCATTTTTTTGCCATTTTTTTCTTTTTTGTCTCCAGTGGGGGTCCCTCTGGGTCCCTCCAATGGGGCCTAGGGGGTCAGGGTATCCCTACTCTTCTCCATATACCTTTTGTTTAACAATATCGGGACAGGTGACTAAGTCCCCGAGTCATGTAATGGCTGCCAGCAGCATTTTTCTCAGCCAATCAGCCAATCAGAGTGCTCTCTCTCGCGGGAGTCTGACTCCTGCGGGAGCGAGATGGCCCAAGGGAAATAAAGCTCCCAAAGCCAATCAGAATGCTCAATTTTTAAATTGGCGCTCACGCAATAGTCTCGGAGACTCTCGCAAGTCCAACTGCCAAAATATACAATTAGTTTTTACCCTTAATATCTCAAAAACTACTGAACGTATTTACACCAAATCACAAAAAGCACAATCTGCAGAACAAGATCGAGCTTCCTGTCGAATTTGGTGTAATTCCATTCAGCAGTTTTTGCTGTAGCATTGTCCAAAGAAGTTTATGGAAAATGCATGGGGATTTTGTGTTTTGGGAGCACTCTTTTTTCTCGTCCCCCGCTTGATGGATCACCACGAAAGTTTCCAGGAAGGAGCAGTGGTGGATGAACTTTTTTGGGGAAAGTTTCGTGAAGATTCGTCATACAGGGCCAAAGTTATTAGCAAACCAAAAAACGCTCTGTCTATAGAAAAGCTGACCTAACTATAACTACCTAGTGGCGACCACCACTAGGTAATACATGTATAAACACGTTAAAAATATTCAAACACTTTTAACATTCAAATAAAAATTATAAATGTTAACTATAAGTAATACATTAAATTCACTTAAAAATGATATTACTATGCAACTATATTTAAATTTTATATATTTAAAACTTCGATATTATTGAATGCAAAATAAAAACTATGGGCCTGATTAGGATGTACATCCGCCCGCCACCCTAACGGAGATGGGGACCGCCCGACATAGTGTCAAGGGTCCCACAGGCCAAATTACAATGCGACCGCTACTGTGGCGGTTCCATTGTAGATGTTTTCCATTGCAGCGGGTGCTGCTAGCTGCAGCACCCGCCGCAATGGAAAAAATGCAGCTTTTGCATTTTCCTACACTACGTGGCAGGCACCATGCGGTGCCTGCCACATGGTGCAGGGAAATGTAGGGGGGCACAGGTGCCCCCCAAGAGCAAATCCAAAGTGCCCGGGGTAAATGGGGGCCCGCTACGGGCTGCCAAAGTCCATCCCTGCCAGCCTTTCCATGGCGGATGAACCACTTTGGAAGGGCTGGCGGGGATGGACCATCATAATATGACCATTCTGGGCAATGCGGCTGCTCCGACAGGCGGTTGAAAAAGAACCGCCTGTCGGAACCGTGGCGGTCGGTCTTTCCGACTGCCACGTTTCTGCCCGCCATAGTAATCTGGCGGGCGGAAAACCGCAATACGATGGCTGTGAACCCGCCACTGGCAGCCTGCGGGTGGCGGGGTCACCGCCATCGTAATCAGCCCCTAAATACTTTCCAATGAACATACTTACCTCAATATAATGATATGATATTTTGTCTAGCACCATAGATATTCTGACTTCAATTTTAAGAGTGCACACCACTGAAAAGGTTACTGGAAAGACTGCCTCTGGATACGATATAAAGATAGCTATGTTATAAGCAAAATAGTATCCAATCGGTGCTCAGAATGAACAAGCATAGACAACACATAGAATAGTGGTTTCATGACACATTGCAAATAGTGCCTGCAGGGTTGGGGGTGTGAAAGGACTGCCTTAATGTGGTGCTCCTTTTAGATTTCAAAGTGATCAAAAAGCATTGAGATTATAGTTTACAAATGTCAGTTTGTAGCAGCCTTATGTTGGCCTTATTGATGAACGTGGGACAATGAATCTCTGGCTGTGATGTTGACTTCCAGCATCACCACCCTAACTAACTGCAATCTTACGTGATGATCCACCCGATGATACACCTTCTCATTATTTGAAGACTGCTGAGAGCAGGGTGTTATAGTGAGGAGCGATTACAACAAGGATTACAATTAAATTGCTATGTTCAATAGTATTGTTTTTTTGTTCATGGAAAGCCAGGAAAGCATAAAGTAGGGCGAGTTATCTCCTTTACATCCAGAAGTAAATTTTCATATTTACATTGAAGAGGGCTAATTAGCGGTAGAGAAAGCATAAACAGGCATCTTTCTATACTGGTATTTGCCCGGTTCAAGGAATGCGAAATATAGCCCTCTTCAACAGCTCAATAAGTGACATTAAAGATGCATGGTAAAACATTTTACAACTGATTTGGTTTTGAGAGGTAAACATTTGTGTTTAAAACTACCAAAGATGTCTTAATTGAACCATTACTCTGTCCGCCTGATCATGAAGGGCAAATGAAGTTCACCTTGTTCATTTATCTCATTGCCCAATGGAATTGATCTTTTTCTAAGCAGTTTTTCATATGAGTGTGAAAATAATAGGCTATATTTTATTAGAAGGATTATCTTAAATACAAAAGTTATACAATGGATCTCTCTGTGCTAGGAAGATGAGAGCAGGATAAATCCAAGGAAAATCTCGGCCCATACATTGTGTAAATCGTTTTTTTATGAAAATCACACAGTTGTGAAAGAAATCTCTACCTAACAGGAGGAGGACTCCATAGGGAGAAGGTCAGCACGGAAAAGGGATGACATCTAAACCTATTCTGTTTAAAACTAGACACTGGCAGTTTGTTGTCTTCTGCCGGTAGCAGAAGTCAACTTGGTAGGTAACAACGCTGGCTCTTGTGCAAACAAAAACCCTGGGACCAACCATAAATGGCCTTAGGAAGGATACAAACAAAGAGGCCCTCATCTACATAGAAAGTCAGTTAAAAATCTAAAAAGAGGCGTGGCTAAACCTATGGACGTTTGTTGCTAGCCTGGGCAACTTATTTTGTAAAACTTGTAGTTTTTTTCTGTAAAGATCACCAATGAACCAAGGTAGATTCCTATGATTTTTACATCTTCTTAAATAATGGTAATATATTTGTCCTTGACCTTCCTAATTTCCGCTTTACCACCACTTTCCTAGTTAGAAAGTAAGGAATTAGAAAATGTATTGCCTATTGTCCATATAGTCCATAAACAGGCACAATCCTTCTTTCCAAATCATTCCAATCCTACACCCATTACTTGATGGTTCTTATTTGCCCAAAGGCAAAGCGTGTTATTACATTTCGGAGCACTATATGGGATACAATCCCTTGCGTCATCCATTATAATGATATTGAAATTTGCTAAGGGGTTCTATGACCATATACTGGAACGAGGCAGACTGTCGAGTTCCTTTACAAGGTTATGGAACTTCGAGGTCAAGTAGAATATCCTTTTAAAGTATGGCAAAGGGTATTTTATTCCTTATAATACACGGTCACATCATGACCCTTCCCACCGATATCTTAGATCCTTGCTATCTTGAATTTTCTATGAAAGAGATAGTATGTTGCAGACATGAAGCATAAAAACAGAATTTAAGCACATCAAAAATTAATTAGTTGCAAAAATATATTAGAACCAGTTTATAGAAAGTCAGATTTAAAAAAATAGTTGTAGCTTACAATTTGAAAAAGAGATCATCAGAAGGAAAATCTAGTTCTTATTGTTCGAACTACAGCTGTTATTATGCTCTGTGACGTGCCTTTCACCTTGGCTGCCGTCTCTGGCGGCAAGTATTATGATGTCACAACTTAACTGTAATAACTTATTACGGTTAAGGAGCTACATCATTTTCATATTACAGGTGACTAGTGATGTCACAACTCAGCTGTTATCGGGAAATAAAAGACAGACTGTTACACAGGGATTGCAGGCCGCCATGTATAACATAGCTTGTATGTGTGTTTATTGTAAGTCGGTTAGTGTCGCCATCTTTTCTTCCATCGCAGCTCCTGATTTCTTTCAGCGATAACACTACTTGCCCGATCGCCTCTGGCAGGCCGTGTGTCTACGGAGTTGGTGTTGGTGTGAAATTGCCCAGTGCAACCACACTCAGCTCCCCACTTTTGCCACAGCATAATAATGAATTACACAATAAACGCAAAACTCTGTTTTACCAAGGTTATCCAAACTTACTGTTGGAAAGAAAAAACATTTGCAAACAGGCCTTATTTTTTTGTCTTTTTCTGTTTCCTCGCAGTGCTTAATTTGTAAAATATTAAGTGCCAGGGCTCTGACCAGGAGGCCACTGCAGCTTGCACCACCCATCGCCCTTGTCATCGCTGCCAAAACAACTACTAACCATCTCTCTCGCATGTAAATGCGACAGTTCAGATTATTCCAGGTCCCAAAAGCTAAGGGAATGGCTGGGGAAGGCAGGTATTAGCAATTTTTTAAAGTATATTGTTTTCCTAAACAACTGTTATACTGCTCATCTCTAAATTACATGAGCAGTGCCACCTTGTGGCAGACTGTCCTAAGTGTGGTGTTGACAATTAGGTGCCGGTGCCGAGCACCGGAAACCAATTAAGTGCCGGTGCTCAGCACCGGAAAGCACCGGCTCAAATTAAGCACTCTTTCCTCGTGAATATGAAGGACCCGGGTTCCACGTTCTAGACTTAGGGGCCGATTCTGATGCGGGTTGGAAAAGCTTCCCGACCGAATCGGTTGGGAAATGGTGTCCGACCCACTCGGATCGGGAAAGTCCGACAGGCGGAGTAGGATGCATCCGGATGCTTCCAGATACGATTTGGTTGAACTCCCATTGACTTCAAAAGTGGGCCCTCGGTCGGGAAGACACGTTCCCGATCCGATTTGGAAGGAGCAAATGCCGTTAGGAGGCCTTCCTAACTGCATCAGAATCAGGCCCTCGGTCGGGAAGCTTTTCCAACCCGCATCAGAATCGGGCCCTTACTCTGGAACTTCTGAACGATGTCTCTTTTTGTCTACTTGAAAGTGTGGAGGGGAGGAAAATTATCATTAGCCAATCATGCATTACAATTCCAATGAACCATGACTCCGAAGAATCACAGACTCCCGAATCAGCTTAGTTAGTTTATTACAAAGCCAAGAACAGCTGGTCATACAAACACCCCAAGACGAGGGTGTAGAAATACATTGGAACTAATACAAAGCCAAACCTACGGGTGAAGTTAAGACGATGCAGCAGACACAAAATATCCAATTTGAGAATCAGGACACAGAATATCACAGCGCCTATATCCAGAGTCCCCTTCATCAGAAGTTCGTAAGTAAAAAGCATTAGTCTGTCCCTACATTATCACTAATGTGACATCCCTACTTAGCATTCCCAAAGGCAAGTTCTAGAAAGGTGTCAGCGTGTGAAGGCTTCCTAAGAAGACCATTCTTGTTGAATGGATCAAGTAGCATAAAGCTACAGAGCTCGTTCAAAGATGCTCTCTCTTCTCAAGGCAAGGCAGAAGTCCCCGGACTCTGTCCCTAACTTCAATACAAGAATCGAATGCAAACTCTCAGATGGCAGTGCCGTATCACCCCATCTACGCAAGACACCTTCTTGTAGGTAACTTTCCATGCGGCCACGATGCTCCCAGGCCTTGGCTCGATGACCTTGATTCCCAGGCTCTCTCCGGTGAGAAAGAACACCATCCCACACTATCAGCATAGCCGTTCAATGTATCTTCTCCTCCCAAAACCTAACTCCTAAAACAAAGACATTATTCTAACTAACAAAGATGCATTTTTCCACCTGCAACGGAAAACGTGAGAAAGAACAAGTTCTGCATACAAATGAATTCTACTAGCAAATCTAACTCGAGAGTGATCAGGGAGAAATACACGTTAGGCCTACAGAACTTGGCCAACATAAGAAACAACACGTAAATTCATAGAAC
This sequence comes from Calotriton arnoldi, assembly GCA_963921515.1. Taxonomy (NCBI): domain Eukaryota; kingdom Metazoa; phylum Chordata; class Amphibia; order Caudata; family Salamandridae; genus Calotriton; species Calotriton arnoldi. Next base: position 1,468,607 of record CAWUFW010003771.1, on the reverse strand, counting down.
ACACATATATATGAGCATTGTTGCTATGCACAATTAAATAAATGCATTACATAAGCATACGAATTATAACATTCATAGTCACAGATACAATCATTCACATTAAGGTTTTCATCTAAGCATAAGCAATTGCAATATTGATTTCTCCACGTTATATGGAAATATGCCTATCACTTAACCTTCCACGTTATTACAATACACGAGCTAATGGCGAAATTGTTAACACAATAAAGATTATATAAAGATTATATTTGGGTGCGGACTACCCATGATTATGATGCACCCCTACAATCGACAGAGCAATTTGTGCTCTATCAAATACCAGAAATCCATGTCGAGTATTTCATGCAAAAATGCTGCAATAATTTATCGCTGTTGGTGATTAAATACATTAAGTTAAATAGAATCACATACGTGTTTAAAGAGTTCCTCAAAAACTATTATTGTGTGGGTGTGTGAAGCAGCAAGGCCTCACATGGACTTGTCTTTTCCATTGGCGGCAAGCACTGTGTCTTCTTCACCAGTGTTTCCTCAATGCAAAGTTCCGTTACCTTTTACTGGGGAGACGCTAACGACGCACTGAAACTTACCGAGCTTGACGTTTTAACTATCTCGTCTCGAGCGCGATTCATCTCAATTTACTTTCTTCAAAAATACAGTTGTGAAAAATGCGCTCTGCTAAACTACGAGAAACGTCGTTGGCCTCTCTCTCTTCCTCTGCTCAAGACCATAAAGCATGCTAGCTGAATGAAATGTCAGCGTCCATGGGACATGCGTTTACTTATTGTGTCTTAATTGTGTTTCTAATGAGTTGTTTGTGTATTGTTTCGTAACCCGGAAGGCGTCACGTCGCCATATTTTTCAGCTTGAGCGATGGTCGAGTGATGCGGAGGGGGAAAGTAAACCCTGCTGTCTGGCATCCTGCATTGTCTGATTGATTTCAGAAAAACAAGACCCAATGATCACCAGCACCGCAGTATTGGCTTCTTTTCAGAATAATTGATAGCCCAAGGGGCATTCAACTGCCAGGTAAAAAATCTTCAAGAGAAAAAAATGATCTTTCCAAAGCTGCGGAAGTGACTCAAAAAGACATTCGGACTTCAGAGCCTGCTGAAGTGTGTGTTCTCCGTTTAGGTGTAATTTAATACACACAAGCAGTGCCCACACAGACACAGGGGCAGTTTGGCGGTGTCCTAACCAATTGTGATGTCTATTTTAACTTTTCACTGAGGAAGGACACTTCTACCAGGGTTGGATTGGGATCAAAAATTGGCCCGGGCACACCAAAAAAAAGTGGCCCACATTTGCGTATTGCCTTTCCGCAAAACACTGCTTCAGCAAAGTTTTATGAAAAGAAAGTGGGTGGGGGCATGTTTTATTAACTTCACTTAGATAAAAAGAAATGCACAGATTAGTTCACACTGCTGAACCACACATGAATGCAAGTGAGACCACTTCTGCTCAGGCCCCCTGCCCCCGCTCAATCAGCATACATTAATGGTTCGGCCCAGCGAGAGAAAGGGAGTGATACCTCCGCCCATCTGCCTCTAGAAAGGCCACTCAGGCACCCACTGGGCCGCTGGCGGCATCCGAACAGCACAGATGGCCCAGGCTGCCCAAAAGAGCAGCCCACAGCTAGAACGTGGCTACCAGCCCTTCAGCCATTTCCCGAGTGCCCGCATTACCAATCCGACCCTGACTTCTACCCCAGTTCGCTAACATCTGTGACAGCACCTTGTGAAACCACATGAGACTTAACCGGGGCAAAAGGCCTGCAGAATTGGGTGCTTTAAATATCGATTCTGCTTGTGAGGCCTCATTTCCAAGTTTAAAACTCAGAATAGGCATTAATTACCACAACCAGTAAACACCTCACTCTGGAGTATTGGTAATTACCTAGGTAGGTACATACCTCAACCTCTTAATCCAAACTTTGAATCAGGGCCTAGTCATGTCTCAATAACGAGCGCCATATTGGAATCTTTTTTTATAGTACACCACATAATACGAACACAGATGAACATAAACAAAACATTATGATACTTCACAATTTTCACGGGCCAGTGCGTTGTCATAATAAACGCGAGTTACTTTTGATCTCATCCTAATAAGCACCCGGATTAACTTAAATACAGATATTTCAGCTGGCAAACATTTGAAATATTTGACTTAATCATTATATTATAAATTCTCTGATTGCGTCTTTTAAAAAATAGTTACCAGTTGTTGCAACATGACTGCCCACTGGGCTAAATCACTTATTCAGAATAAGATGTTTAATAAAGTGCCCCTAGGGGCAAGAAACAACAACTGCTTATCTTAATATTCAATGTTGTTCTTTCGAAAGTCTTTTCATAAAGATTTTCAAACTTCATGATTCACATCTCTGATTCACGTGAAATTTAACGCAAAGGATAAACATGAAAAGCCACCAATATGCTCCAAATTCAACTTAAAATCAATTTATCGCACCTCAAAAATGAACATCTTTTTATCAGTATTCAAATCATTCATCTCCTTCATCTCAAGCTCTAAAATATACCGACTTTTAAATCTTCTCAGAGCTTTCTCCCTGTCTGCTCCTCGCACAGTGTTAGGAATACCATCAATTACACTATATTCCAGTATGACGGTTTACCCTTGTGTGTCTGACAGAAATGTCTTGCTACTGGATTTGTATTATCTCTAAGTTCTATAGCTCTGGTGTTGCAATATTCTATTATGCACAGGTAACTTGGTACTTCCAATATAAGTTTTCTGTAAAGGACAGGTCAGCATGTATACTACAAAATCATCCTTAAAGCTGTAATGCTTTCTAAGTCGTTTCTTGGTGGCTGTAGAAGGATTGTCAAGCCTTTTGATGGTCCTGTCGTGTTTGCATGCTTTACACCTTGATCGTTTAAAAAACACACACTCCCTCTTGAGCCAACAACTGGTTTCTTCTATCTTGAAATAACTATGTACTAACTTATGCCTCATAGAGATGGGCTTCCTAAAAGTTAAAGCAGGTTCACTTTTAAGGTCTATAATTGGGTCACTTCTTAGTATTGGCCAATGTTTATGCAGAATACGCCTAACAGATTTGTGTCCTGTACTATATGTGGTTATAAACCTATGGGTTGAATGTAACTTGCATATTACCTACTACCCAGTGGCGGTTGCTACTGGGTAATTATAGTTAAGAACATGTTTCCACAGGAAATGGGTTTTTTGGTTTTCAAATAATTATGGCGCCGTTTGACGAATCTTCGTGAAACTTTCCAAAAAAAAGTCCCATACACCTCAGCTTCTTCCTGGAAAGTTTTGGGGTGGTTCGTCAACCGGGGGACTAGGGTGGTCCCAAAATGCATTTTCCACATGCAGTTTCCCATAGCAAAATTGAGCATTGATACCTCAAAAACAGCTGAATGGAATTATACAAAATTTGGCAGGAAGCTAGATCATGATTCGGAAAGCGTGCTTTTTATGATTTGGTGTAAATCCATTCAATAGTTTTGGAGAAATTAGGGTTAAAAATGTATGTATATTTCAGGCTGCGGATCCACCAGATCCACGGATCTGAAAGCTCAAGCATGCATTGTTGTTGGTTGGTAGCAATTAAAAAAAAATTGAGATATTGTGTATCCACCACTTGCCCAGTGCGGGCCCCCAGAGAATCCACAAATCCACAGTGCCACCAAATTAAAAACAATGTTTGGAAATGCAATAGGTCTCGCATTTGTTGGAGTTGGAGCTATTGGCATTGTAAATGGCAATTTTTTTCACTTATGCAAAAGGGCTTGTATTTGTTGGAGCTATTGGCATTGTAAATGGCAATGTTTTTTACTTATGCAATAGGTCTTGTATTTGTTGGAGCTATTGGCATTGTGATTGGCAATGTTTTTTACTTATTTACTTATGTGTTATGGAGTGTATGTATGTGGTGTGTTGTGGAATTTTGTGGGTTGGATTGGATTAGTTAGTTGTGTAATTGTGTTGCGTGGAGTGGATTTGTGTATTGTAATTATGTGGCATGAGGTGCTGTGGAATTATGTGAATAGTAATTATGTTGTATTGAGTGTACTGAAATTATGTGGAGTGGGATTGTGTGTTTTGGAGTGTAATTATGTGGAATGGTATTTTGTGTTGTGGAGTTTAATGATGTGGTGTGCTGTTGAGGGCTGCCTTCCATGGCACAAAAACACCTATAAATAATATTTTTAAAATTGCATAATACATGATGTAAACTGCCAAACATTAATGCACATGGTAAGGATATGCCCTTCCCACGTTAATAAAACACAGAGATCCGTTGTGTGTCTTTTTCTTGAGAACTTTGTACAGCATGCTCATTACTTAGGGGCCGATTCCGATCTCGGTCGGAGGCGCACCTAACACCATTCTGTCGGGAAAAAAGCCATGTGAATGCCTGTTTCCCGACCGATCCGCACATTATTCCGAACGAGCAAGTACGATGCGCACAACAGCATAGATTCCGACCCAGTCGTACTCAGCCAATTCAGGTCCTGTTCCCCGACTGAGCCGGATCCGTAAACGCAGAATCGAGTCGCACGGAAGCCAAAATGCAGCCCCGTCCGGCCGGACAAGTACGATGCGCTTCCCGTACGCGCCGAACCCGTCGCTACGCACAGCACGTCAAAGCATCCGGGAGAGGCGCACATAAGCTCCGATTCGCGCCACAACACGATCCACGGCTACGAGACGAACACGCCAGCGACGAGGACGAGGCGAAGCAACGAGAAAGACGAACGAGACGAACCAACCATGAATCCCATCGTGCCGATCCTACCAATATTCTACATCTACTACCGGAACAGGCACGGACGCGTACGGCGCAGAAGGTAAGTCAGACACCAACCACAAAAACAAACTATACGTACCCGACATATCACACACACACAGAGGGATGCAGAAATTACTTACACCAGCAACAGCAGCACCATAGGGGCGGGATGGCCATCACCAATGCCACATATACACATAGGGGCCCGGATCCCTACCACTACTACCACCTCTACCCAGGGGTGCCAGATGCCTACCACTACTACCACCTCTACCCAGGGGGTGCCAGATGCCTACCACTACTACCACCTCTACCCATGGGGGCTGGATGCCTATCACTACTACCACCCTTACCCAGGGGTGCCAGATGCCTACCACTACTACCACCCTTACCCAGGGGTGCCAGATGCCTACCACTACTACCACCTCTACCCAGGGGTGTCAGATGCCTACCACTACTACCACCTCTACCCAGGGGGTGCCAGATGCCTACCACTACTACCACCCTTACCCAGGGGTGCCAGATGCCTACCACTACTACCACCCCTACCCAGGGGGTGCCAGATGCCTACCACTACTACCACCTCTACCCAGTGGGTGCCAGATGCCTACCACTACTACCACCCCTACCCAGGGGGTGCCAGATGCCTACCACTACTACCACCTCTACCCATGGGGGGCTGGATGCCTGTCACTACTACCACCCTTACCCAGGGGTGCCAGATGCCTATCACTACTACCACCCTTACCCAGGGGTGCCAGATGCCTACCACTACTACCACCCTTACCCAGGGGTGCCAGATGCCTACCACTACTACCACCTCTACCCAGGGGTGTCAGATGCCTACCACTACTACCACCTCTACCCATGGGGGGCTGGATGCCTGTCACTACTACCACCCCTACCCATGGGGGCTGGATGCCTACCACCAACAACACCCCCACTCACAGGATGGCTAATACATGACACAACAAGCACAAACCAACATAAAGAATGCAACATAAAGACATCCCCCCAACACCATGACAAGCGTGTGTAGACTGTGTCAAATGCCTACAACACTGAACATGACTTTGAACATACAATGTGACCCCCTATCACATGTGCCACACATAAATGTGTGTGGCCCCCACAATGCAAGCAGGCCATGACCATTGTGGCAATGGGGTCCAAAACCCCATCATCGCAGTGACCAAAATGTAAGTGTGGGGTCCATAGCTGAAGCACATCTTGAACATTGTGGCAATGGGGTCCAAACCCCCATCATCACAGTTACCAAAATGTAAGTGTGGGGTCCATAGCTGAAGCACATTTTGAACATTGTGGCAATGGGGTCCAAACCCCCATCATCACAGTGACCAAAATGTAAGTGTTGACAAAGAAAAAATTGCAACTGCCAAACTGCATGGATGATTCCTGGTCACAGAACAACAAACACATCAGTGGCAAAGTAGTGCTTGTGTCCCATAGCAACATAGATTGGGGGAGGCAAACAGTGCAGTGCAAATAAGACATACCTTTGGCCATGTGCAGACAAACATCACCCATGGGGGCTGACACTGTCAACATTCATCAATGAAACAATGACAGAAGTGACCATCAGAATGCAGACCCACATATTTGCACCAATGGGCACACAAATGCAGATACCCTGTGGAGACTGTAGATGTGAGGTGAACAGATACCATACCATGGCAGCAATGGGACACACAAACAATGATCATTGTGCTGACTGATGACCTAGGAGTCCCAGGGACAGCAGGGGAAACACACCAAACAACATACAGCCAATGGCACACTAAAGATATGCCATTGCAGTGGTGCAGATGCACAAACACAAACAGGCAGACCCACACTGCACATCAAACACAACAGGTGAGGGGGGGGGTACCAGTGTCCCCAGGTAACCACACAACACATGAGGAGGCATGAATACCAATTACACAGATGTGCATACAGTGCCACACAAAGGTAACTCATGGATCCAAATCCCCTATGTGGGCAATCAGGCATTGTCAGATGAGAGGGAGCACAAATCACACATGTCACACAAGCATGTAGGAACAGCAACTGACACAGCAAGACACAGAGACACCACAGCACTACCCCCAGGGAGCCCACAATGTGGTGACCCTGGGCTGCATTACAATCCCACTGTGATGACAAAGCTAGATGTCGTTCACACTGTGAACCACAGTCATGTGTCCCGAGCAACAAACTACCATAACACCTACACAAGCACAAATCAATCAGCACGGCCAGTAAGCCAAGGCCAACATGGAGGCAGGGGTCTAGCCGGGCAACAACTCTCATCTGCACACACTCAACACCACACACCTCGACCTCCAACAATGTGCAGCAGTGAAGCTCACATGCACTGGTGACATTGCACATGCACCCATGACAATCCCAGGGGGGGTGGTGGGAACCAAGGTGCAGAAACACATCACACATGGCCACTCAACAAGACTCCTGAATGTCTGACACACTGCACACTACGCTGTACATGGACATGACGGCAATACCACACCAACCAATGGGATCCCAGCCACAGTCACACACCAATGAAGAAGCCAAGGTCACCCACAAAGAACACACATAGACAACTACCAACATTGCAGCCCTGACCCTGAGGAGTGCCAGCAGTCACACACACAACGTGTCACAACTAATGAAAGCTAACACAAACCGGAAATCACATGACAGGTGTAAACAACAAGTGATAAGGGGAATCCTGACTGTGACCCATCAGCGTCTGCCCACAAACTCAGCCCTGACAGCAAACACACCTATGGGTGACACCCTGATGACCAGTAATGTACCATGCACCCACATCACAGAGAACCCAGGGAGAAGACTTTGGGGGAGCATAGGTCAACTCAGCAAGCATCACAAACAGGAACATCACTAGGGATCCCAGCATGCACAGCAAAATGGAAGTGAACACACAGACATGCTCATACAACACACACCTTGGGCGCAGGCGATGTCACAGGAGTACACACTGCCATGAGGGGACTCCACTCCTGTGTGAGGAAAGCTGTGCCATATGTCGCATCAGTAGGGCTCCATCATGTCAGCAGAACACTTGGTCACACAGTCAACAATTAGCACCAAATGAAGGCTCCCGTCACATCAGCCTGGTCATGGGAGTGTCAACGAAATCATCAGCACAGATCCAACACACATGTATAGCAAGTTGCACTGACAACACAGATGAGTCCTTCCCCATTGATGCCCAAACCTGCATGTCCAGTGGAGATGGCCACACGGTCAGGGAAGTAGACAAATTGAACAATGGCAAGCACAACAGATGTGCAGGGGTGGAAGCCACAGATGTGACATTGCTAATGTAAGTAGGAAATCCCATTGCCAAATATTGAAAACATGACACCCTCAGATGCTGCTAAGGATGACATGGATACGCCACAGGATAGGACACAGTCCCCCTGGACCACATGGGTTCCTGCACAGTAACACTTCATTTTCATGAGACCAAATATCACCATCAATGCAGCAAGGGCATGGTTAGCATCATCAACATCATGTACATCAGAAGCAAAAGCACTAGAGAACAGAAAGTTGCTTTATTCAGCATATGTGGGTTCAAAAGTTGAAGTCATGTAAAAAATAAACAAAGGCCAATGGCCAGTCCATCATGAAAGTCAAAACAGGGTGACAGTGGCAGATGTCACCCTACGCATGCCTGCACTGATAAAAACCAGGGACAATCCCCTCGGAGGGGCATACGGGGGGCAGGCCAGGCACCGCAGGGACAGGATCAGGGCTCACCAGAAGGAGGCAGGGAAGGGGTGGTGGGTGCTGGAGAGCCACTGACAACTGCAGTGGAGGTGTCTGACATGGTGTGTGCCGGCACAACTGGGGGGCATGACTCAGATGGTGTGGGTGCCGGCACGACTGCAGTGGACCATGCAGATGGAGTGGACAGGTTCGCCACTGCAGTGCCCAAGTCAGACAGGGTGGTAGTGGACTCCACTGCAGTGCCTACCTCCAGGGGAGGAGAATGGGGATCAGGTAAGGTGGGCAGGACAGAGGGGGAGGACACCCTCACCACACCAGTGGCACAGACAAGCGCAGCGGGAGGTGTGGGGCCGGAAGAGCAAGTGGCAGGGGGAGAAGGCCTGATCCTTTTGGGGATGGTGTATCTGTGGGTGGGGGAACCTGGGGCAGGGTGTGGTGGGGGCACCTGTGGAGTGGGGGCCTGAGGGATGTAGGAAGGAGACTTGGTGCCTGAGCTGCAGGGCGGCGGCGGGGTCTTGCTCTTCCGGGTTCGGGGGGACTTGCGGGTGGGGGCGTCAGTCGGTCTGCGCCTGGGGGAGGGTGTCCGGGGGTGAGGGGCACTCCGCTCCGTGTGGGTGGGCTTCCTCTTCCCCCTGAATGCTGTATCAGTTGGATCGGAGGGGAAGAGGCCGAGGTCACTGAGGAAGAGCCGCTGTGTCTTTGGGGTTGCAGGTGAGGCAAGGGAGGGGGCTTTGGAGGGAGAGGCAACTGAGGACTGCGCAGTGCTCGTGGATGCGTGTGTGTGTGCCTGGGCCCCATCCCCTGTGAGTGTGGTTTCAGTCCCCTGACTGTGCATGCGTGTGCGTCTTGTTTGTGGCGTGTGTGTCTGTGTGCTGCTAGTGTCTGTGCTGGTGTGTGCCTGTGCCGGTGTGTGTGTGCTTGGGACAGGTAAGGTGCTGGGGAGTGTGGATGGGGCAGAGGCAGGAGGGGTGAGGGACTGTCGGAGGAGGGACACTGCTGCCGTCAGGAGGAGTCCATGGACCTATTGCCTCTCTGTAGGGCAGACATGCCCGATGAGATGCCCTCCATGAACGACACCAGCTGAGTCAACAGAGTGGTGTGTGCATGGAGGACACTCAGCATCGCTGTCTGCCCTACATGGAGCTGGCGAAGGAGGTACACAGACTCCTCACTGAGGGCAGCAGGGGACACAGGGGCAGGGGGTGCGGTCTGGTGTCTGTTGGATGGCAATACCCCAGTGTGGACACATGCACCACCTACACAGTAGTTGGACAGTGCAGAGAACACGGTGAAGCATGTGAACATGCACACATCACAACTCTTGCCACTGAGTCAGTACAGGTGTCCGGATGAAAGGGATGCCCAGAGTCAAATAGGAAATGCATGTGATGCATACCGGCGACAGACACCATGATGCACCCATGTCCTGATAGCCATTGCCACAATGGTGTGCATGTAGCACATGTCACTCCCCTGCAGGATCACTAATAGGAAGTCACATGCCATGGCACAGGCATGCCTGCTAAGTCATACATCACTGTCTCCAGTCACATGGGCAGGGCAGCCAGACAACAACACTCTGCACTGTGTCACAATAGTAGGTCATGGGGAATGCAAGTCCTGGAGCTGAACAAGTGCACATGTACATCCCCACACACCACATCATCTGAACCCTTATCTATCCAGGTCATACCGATTGGACATATGGGAGACCTGTAACACAACCCTCTGAACCTGAGCACCTCACAATCTGCTGTGAATGGGAAACAGCTGCCTGAACTTCACATTCGCATACCCCAGTCTGCACGGTCAGGTGATCAAACACCTATGTGTCACACAAGTATCGTCTCCTATGGTCACAACTCCGGTGGCATGCTGAGCCCCAACCGAGAAACACCCCAGCAGTCCTGACAACGAAGCCACAGCACACTGACACAGAGGCAGACACCTGAGGGGACAAATCACTGAGCACAACGTGTCAGCTGATACACGGGAGTGGGAGTACAGAGTGTATTGTATGGCCTGGAGTAGGCAAGACTGTCCTGACCCACATGAATGAGGGATGAGCCCTGGGAAGTAGGCAGCTGGCTAAGTATGTGTGACACACGTAATATACACACTCCTGGGCCCAAACATTGTTCCCACTCGCAGCATGGGTGTGTGCCAGATACCCCAGGCACATGTGGTGGATCAGCTCAGCAATTGGACCACATATCAAAGTAACACGCAGATTACATGTCAGAACACAGGCATTGTGTAAGCAATGGACCCACCCATGATGCCCACCACAGAGTTAGGGAAACAGATGCTGTCCCCCACCTTGAGTCAAGCAAACTGGAAGGACACAGTACCCAAGTGACACAATTCCCTGACTGTAAGGGCCACACCTGGGTATCAGATGAGGAGTGGGCAGTGCACAATAGAGGGACATGGGTCCTGGACCACATGACTGATGTACTGTGGAAGTTTAACCAGGCCAGAGGAGGGCACATAGCATGGCAGACATAGTTCACAATGCAGTCATGGACTCACCCCCTCCTTGCTGCTCTCTGGCCTTCAGCTGCCCATCCAGATCAGGGAAGACCACCGCCAGGATCCTGAGCATGTGGGGGGTCAGGGTCTGGTGTCCTCCCCTCCTGCGAGGAGGCGACAGCTTCAGCTGGACCCGTGCGATCCTCCGGGTCCAGCCCCGAAGGTCCTGCCACCTCTTCTGGCAGTTGCGGATCCGGCGCTTGTAGACCCCCACGGATCTCACTGCCCGGACGATGGTCAGCCATATCTGCTGCTTCTGGTGGGCATCAACCTGTGAGGATGACAAAGTGAGAATGCCATTACTACACATGCAACATATCCGTGCATTACACAGTTGGATATACATGTCTCAATCACAGGGGCACATGATGTACACAGGCAGTGCAACGATGGCCATGGACAGTATGCCAGCAGTTACTACATGGTATCATTGCCTGGGAAGTAAAACCTTGTTTAAATGCACTGTCACTGCACTATACCTGTCCAGTGCATGTAACTACACACTATGGGGGTGACAACTACTCAGTGAGCCTGCTAACCAGTGGCGTGCAGACTGTTAGCCTTGCTAATCAGACAACATGCACATTTAGAAAGGCAGTGGACAGAACACTCACCTGCTCCCCTGCTTTCCCATACAGCTTGCTGTACTGTGGAAGGAGGCTGTCCAGCAGGGCCTGGTTCTCCTCAGTGCTGAAGGCTGTGGCTCTCTCCACAGTACGTGCCATTGCAGGGTCCAGAGGGTGCAGATACAGCAGCAGTGGTGGTGGCAGATGTCGTCCTGGAGCATGTAGTGCAGGCAAGTGAGCTCTCAGGGGAACAGCCAGCATTATATTTGTGCTGCAGAGGCAGATACTGTCCCATGTGTCCAAAGTGATAGGTCCAAGTCGTTTGCATCTTCTGAATCTGGCCAATCCATGGAATTGCACCACTTACACACGCCCACAGCATCCTTCAAAAGTTCAACTTCATGACACCCATGAATTTGCAACATTGTTGTGGGTGACCAACTGAATTTACAGCATCAGACTCGTTCAAAATTTGAAAACGCGTCCGTTGCCAGGCCAGGCCATAGCCAATGGGTGCGCACCGATCGGTCCATTGCTGTTCAACGCGTACCCAGGATACAACGCGTACCCGCACTCATTGAATGCAATGGGCCGGCCGGGCACACCGATCGGTCCATTGCTGTTCAACGCGTACCCAGGATACAACGCGTACCCACACACATCAATCAATCACGGCATTTATAGAGCGCGCTACTCACCCGGGAGGGTCTCAAGGCGCTGGGGGAGGGGGTAAGTTACTGCTCGAACAGCCAGGTCTTGAGCTGCTTCCTGAAGGAGAGATGGTCCTGGGTTCGCCGAAGGTGAGTGGGGAGGGAGTTCCAGGTCTTGGCTGCCAGGTAGGAGAAGGATCTTCCTCCGGCGGTGGCTCTGCGGATGCGTGGTACGGTGGCGAGGGCGTGGCTGGTTGATCGTAGCTGGCGGGTGGGCGTGTAGAAGGTCATGCGGTCGTTGAGGTACTTGGGGCCCAGGTCGTGGAGGGCCTTGTGTGCGTGGGTGAGGAGTCTGAACGTGATTCTCTTGCTGACGGGGAGCCAGTGCAGGTCTTTCAGGTGTCTGGTGATGTGGCTGTGTCGGGGGATGTCCAGGATGAGTCGTGCGGAGGCGTTCTGGATGCGCTGGAGTCTTTTTGAAGTTTGGCTGTGGTTCCGGCGTAGAGGGTGTTCCCATAGTCCAGTCGGCTGGTGACGAGTGCCTGGGTGACGGTCTTCCTGGTTTCAGTGGGGATCCATCTGAAGATCTTGCGGAGCATGCGCAGGGTGTTGAAGCACGAAGATGAGACGGCGTTGACTTGTCTGGTCATCGACAGGGAGGAGTCCAGGATGAAGCCCAGGTTGCGTGCGTGGTCCGTTGGCTTGGGCGCGGTGCCCAGGGCCGGGGGCCACCAAGAGTCGTCCCAGGCGGAGGGTGATGAGCCCAGGATGAGGACTTCCGTCTTGTCTGAGTTCAGTTTAAGGTGGCTGTTCCTCATCCAGTCGGCGACGTCTCTCATCCCGTCGTGTAGGTTGGCTCTGGCGGTGGTGGGGTCGTTGGTGAGGGAGAGGATCAGCTGGGTGTCGTCGGCGTAGGAGATGATGTTGAGGTTGTGTTGGCGTGCGATGGCTGCGAGGGGGCTCATGTAGACGTTGAAGAGGGTTGGACTGAGTGAAGATCCTTGTGGAACGCCGCAGATGACTTCGGTGGCCTCGGATCTGAACGGGGGAGGCGGACTCTCTGGGTTCTTCCGGCGAGGAACGAGATGATCCATTCCAGTGCTTTCTCTCGGATTCCGATGTTGCTGAGGCGCTTCACTAGGGTGCGGTGGCAGACGGTGTCGAACGCCGCGGAGAGGTCCAAGAGGATGAGGGCTGCTGTTTCCCCGTTGTCGGTTAGGGTTCTGATGTCGTCGGTGGCTGCGATAAGGGCGGTCTCGGTGCTGTGGTTGGCCCGAATCCCGGACTGCGAGGGGTCGAGGGATCCATTTGTCTCGAGGAAGGCGGCAAGCTGTCTGTTGAATGCAATGGCCGGCCGGGCACACCGATCGGTCCATTGCTGTTCAACGCGTACCCAGGATACAACGCGTACCCGCACACATTGAATGCAATGGGCCGGCCGGGCACACCAATCGGTCCATTGCTGTTCAACGCGTACCCAGGATACAACGCGTACCCGCACACATTGAATGCAATGGGCCGGCCGGGCACACCGATCGGTCCATTGCTGTTCAACAGCGTACCCAGGATACAACGCGTACCCGCACATTGAATGCAATGGCCAATGTGTGCGCACTGATCGGTCCATTGCTGTCCAACGCGTATTGCGAATACAACGCGTACCAGCACACATTGAATGCAATGGCCAATGTGTGCGCACCGATCGGTCCATTGCTGTCCAACGCGTATTGCGAATACAACGCGTACCAGCACACATTGAATGCAATGGCCAATGTGTGCGCACCGATCGGTCCATTGCTGTACAACGCGTATTGCGAATACAACGCGTACCAGCACACATTGAATGCAATGGCCAATGTGTGCGCACCGATCGGTCCATTGCTGTCCAACGCGTATTGCGAATACAACGCGTACCAGCACACATTGAATGCAATGGCCAATGTGTGCGCACCGATCGGTCCATTGCTGTCCAACGCGTATTGCGAATACAACGCGTACCAGCACACATTGAATGCAATGGCCAATGTGTGCGCACCGATCGGTCCATTGCTGTCCAACGCGCCCCTGTACAAGTCACTGGCATATGTCACCATGCCTGTCACAGGTGAACATATGCCAGCCACATATACTTCCCAGGGAGTGAGGGGCACACCTACAACACCACAGCCAGTCCAAACTGTATCCTAAGGCATGTAAGGCTGCATTACCTATTCTGTGTATGGGGGTGAACATGTTGTTCTGTGGGTGTCACTTGGGGGCAGCCACCCCCAGGCTGTGCACGTGTTCATGGGGACAGAATCCTTGGTGTTTCGTGTACATGACCACTGTGATGTGCAACTGTTCATATCTGAGCATGTGGCATGGTCACATTTCACGGTGGTGTATGTGTATGTCATGTCACATACCCCCTGAGTCCCATGTGGGACGGTATGTTTAACCCAGGGTGACCCATTGGCACAATAGTGATGGTCCTCCACAGTCTGTGTGCATGTTGTGTTTACAATGTCTCTGATTTCATGTGCACAATGGGAGACAGTCTCCACATCCACGTTGTTTGTGCATGGACTTTGATGTTGTGCGTGTGTGTGTCACAGACGTCCATGTCTGTCCTGCCGAGGCAACAGGGACCACTACCTGTGGGGGTCATGGTTGTTTTGCTGTGGTGTATACATGATACACCATGTCATGCCAGTGTCCATGTGGCAATACAGGGTCCCTGGGAATCTACCTGTCGTTGAGCTGTGATGCCTGGGGCACATCTGTCCTCACATGTCACTGTGGGGTGTGTTTGTAACGTGGCAGCAGGAGATGGGAACTGTGACACGGCCTCATGATATCCAATGGCACAACCTGGGACTTATTGATGCCACTTGTTGAACTGTGATGTTAGATGTTGGCCATGTATGTGCCATACATGTCCTTACGGAACTCCACACATCATGTACTTGTGCCTCATAATGATGTATCATGTGATATTGAGTGTGTTCAATGCCACATATGTGGGGTGACTGACAATCTTTCTTTCTTCACCTATGCACTGCAGGGCACCAGCTGTCCATAGACCATTCCCTGACCTGGCAACGATGGTGGAACGTGACAGCATCCGACGGTACCGCTTCACCAGGCAGCTGATTGAGGATTTGGCAGTGCGCTTGGCACCACATTTGCAACCTGGCCGGCCGTACCCTACAGCGCTGACCCCCAAGGTGAAGGTGATGGCAGCCCTACACTTCTTTGCCACCGGTACCTTTCAACACACTGTGGCGACTGCTGGTGGGATGTCACAGACCATGTTCAGCCGTGTGCTCCGCGATGTTTTGGAGGCTATGTTGATATACCTGAACCAGTACATCTATTTCCCTAGACTCCAACAACTCACTGACGTGAAGAGTGACTTCTATGCCCTGGGGAGGATGCCGCATGTCATTGGCTCCATTGATGGGACACATGTGGCTTTGGTACCACCACAGGCCCAAGAGCAGGCATACAGGAACCGCAAACACTACCACTCGGTCAATGCACTGGTGGTCTGTCTTGCAGATATGAGCATCTCACACGTGTGTGCCCGTTTCCCCGGTTCTGCACACGATGCCTACGTGATGAGGAGTAGTCGCATCCCGAGGATGATGTCACAGATGCGGAACCAGCGTGCCTGGCTTGTTGGTGTGTACTGACTTTGTACCATTGTGTGTGTTCTGCAATGTAGTGTTCCACCCTCTTTTCCAACTCAGCTAATGTGCAATTGTCTGTATGTAGGTGACTCCGGATACCCCAACATGCTGTGGTTGCTGACGCCCCCCAGGAACCCTGTGACACCAGCCCAGATGCGCTACAATGAGGCACATGGTCGGATGAGGAGAGTGATTGAGCGGACATTTGGTCTCCTGAAGAGCTGCTTCCGCTGCCTGGACTAGACAGGAGGGGCCCTCCCATATGCCCCAGCAAAGGTGTGCAAGATTGTCATCGTCTGCTGCATGCTACACAACCTGGCAGTGTGGAAGGAGTTGCCTCTCATCCTGGATGACGATGACCAACATCCGCCACCTGTGGATGATCCTGGCCTGGACCACGATGCCAGTGATGATGATGATGATGGTGATGGTGATGTCCGCACACAGCTCATCACCAACTTCTTCAGCTGAATGTGAGTATCCAGAGATGTCATGTCAATGATGTGAGTTTGCATGATATGTGTTGGTGGTGCTCTGGTGCTGTTTGAGTGTGTCCATGGGCTACATGACTGTATGCGTGTAGCGATGTGTCCTTACAGGTAGTCTGTACTCCCCAACAGTGTTGACATGCTAACTTGGTTCTGGGTGGGTATCTTGTGACATGTATTGGGCATGAGTATTGCAGTTCTGTCTTGTTCTTCAGTGCTTTTGACTGTGTGTCATTTCTGTCCTTCACAGGGTACTTTCAGAGTCGTTTGGTCAACTGTGATCCCCGACACCGTGATTCGACTTCCAGGGTGGTAGCTGTCGTGTCCCTACAGGTGATGTGTGCCACACCCATGGACTTCCTTCCTTCTACACTTGTTGACTGTGTGCCCGCTGCCAGGTGGGATTACCTTGCATCTGTAGTGGTTACAACATGTTGCAAATGTGTAATAAACCTGTGCTTCACTTTGTGATGTGCGTTGTCTGTGGTCACACATTTGACTGACATTTGCTTACTGCACCAGTGGGCTAGTTGACTAAGACTGTGAATAGGTGTTGTGTCTGTGCATTGCACCGTATTTCCTGGCAACATCAGTGTAGGCAATGAGTCAGATGGCCTAGGTGTGTATTTGTTGTGTAGCCCTGGTGGTGTGTCTCCCTCATATGTGTCACGTTGCCATGACTCACATGCCTGTGTTGTACTTGCTGTAGCAGTTAGCATGCACAGTGTAATTTCGCTGGTCATCATCTCCATGACAGAAACCACGTTGGAATCACGACAGAGGCAGGTATGGTGTATTAGTGTGTTTATTGTCATACATGTGTGTGAATAGTGCACAGGATGGTGAGTGCTGTACATTTTGATTGCAATCCAAAGTTCCTAGATGAATTGGAAGTCCTGGTAGCAGAAATGTCCTGTATCAAGTCCACAGTCTTCTGAGACATTGGTCCAACTTGTACTCCCCATGTCATGTGGGGGAGTTGTGTTGCAGTCAACAGGGTGAACAGTTTGCGCACAAAGGTGATTATCCAGAACAGGTTTTGGCTTCCTGGGGGTTGCACATGGCCATCGGCCTCTCAGTTGCCCCTCCTCGGACGACCCCTCTTCTTTGGGGGGGGACCCTCAAGTGCAGGCTTCTGCGGTGCAGGGGACTCTCCGCCAGAGTCATCCTCCCTCCCTGTGGCAGTTGCAGTTGTTTCAGCACCAGATGTTGTGAGCACACAGGGAGGTGTTGACTGGTTGCTGCTCATCTGGCGGAGGCATTGTAATATGTCCCTATGCACCGCCGTCATCTCTTGCAGTGTGTCCCACTTGGACTCCACGCGGGACATGTGTGAGTCCAAGCGGGCATGATGGGCAGCCTGCTGCTGTTTAATGTCCCTGAGGAGCCCCACTACCTGGCTGAGCTCTCCGGTGCTGGACTGGTACGCATCGGCTATGCGTGCCAGTTGTGGGTCATCATGCAGTCCAGACCCTCTGCGAGCAGCGACCTATGTCTCCCACCCCTCCCACCACCCCTGGCGACATGTGCAGTACCTGAGGTGGCACGCACAGGTGACCCTGGGCCCCCTTGGGGGTTGTTGGTGGTGTTGGTGTCCATGGCCCCACGTTGGTCCAGGGTCCCTGTGCTGGTGGTGGTGGTGCTCCTTGGTCTGTCCATGTCGGCAGGGGTGGTATGTGTGTTGACAGTCGTTGGAGGGGTGGGTGCAGGGGGTGCAGCTGGTGCTGGTGCTGCATGATGACTTGCTCCGGAGGTGCCAGGTGGGTCTTCTTCATCCGAGGAGGGCAGAGGCTGTTCCACACCAGTGAGCTCCGTATCCTCTTGAGCCTGGGACGGGGACTCCTCAGCGTCTGCTGCTGTGTCCCCATCATCACCTGTTTTTGGGAGACACACACAATGTATGTTATGTTTCTGCAGGCATCAATGGTTGACACACCTGACAGTTGTGACTGTGCCTCTGGGTGCGGGCCTGTACATTGCATTGTCCTAAGTTGTCACAGTCAGAGGTTGATATTGGTGTAGCACATTGTCCTGCATTATTTGGGCATTTCTATGTGAATGTTGGGGTGTCTACATGGTCTGCATTGGTTGTATTTGGTTGACATCCGGCCCTCCTTCCCACCCAGCCAGATATTCCACCATGGAACGTGCTTCCATTGCAGGGAGTGCAAGTTGTCTTTCAGGATGTCAGTCAGTGGTGTCCTGCTGTTGGTTGGTGCACAGTTGCCAGCAGGGCCTTGTGCTCCCCACAGCAGTAGCCAGTGTCAGCCATCTTGTAAGTTGTTTTCCACTCCCTGTGATGTGCGCATGGTTCAGGGTGGTGTTGATGGGACAGTTGTGGGGGTGACCAATATCTGTGACTACCACTCCCATCATGCTATTGCCTCCACCCCACTTCCCAGCATGCCCATACTTACTTGCTTTTGGGTGGACTTCACTGTGTGTGAGTGTGAGAGCAATGGCAAGATGGCTGACAGTGGTGTCCTGCTGTTGGTTGGTGGCCAGTTCCCAGCATGGCCTTGTGCTCCCCACAACAGAGCACCAGTGTCAGACATCTTTGATGGGGCTTTCCACTCTCTCTGGGGTGTGCATGCTTGAGTGTGAGCTTGCTGGGCCATGTGGGTGGGGGATGTTGAGCTGTGACTACCACTCCCATCATGCTATTGCCTCCACCCCCCTTCCCAGCATGCCCATGCTTCCTTCCCTTTGACTCTGCTTCCCTGTGGGGTTGTGTGCCTGTGCTGACAAGATGGCTGACAGTGTTATCCTGGGGTTAGTTTTGCTACAAGTCCCATGTGTGTCCCTGTGCTTCATGACCCAGGGTTGTGGTTCTTTGTGGGATATTTGATTGGAGTGTGAGGCAATGCATTCTCCCAGGTGAGTTTTGTGGAGTTTGTGTTAGGGGTGTGTGTGAGAAACGCTGCTGGTAACTATGGTCAGGGCTGTGAGTCCTCCTTCCCACCCAGCCAGATATCCCACCATGGAACGTGCTTCCATTGCAGGGAGTGCAAGTTGTCTTTCAGGATGTCAGTCAGTGGTGTCCTGCTGTTGGTTGGTGCACAGTTGCCAGCAGGGCCTTGTGCTCCCCACAGCAGTAGCCAGTGTCAGCCATCTTGTCAGTTGTTTTCCACTCCCTGTGATGTGCGCATGGTTCAGGGTGGTGTTGATGGGACAGTTGTGGGGGTGACCAATATCTGTGACTACCACTCCCATCATGCTATTGCCTCCACCCCACTTCCCAGCATGCCCATACTTACTTGCTTTTGGGTGGACTTCACTGTGTGTGAGTGTGAGAGCAATGGCAAGATGGCTGGCAGTGGTGTCCTGCTGTTAGTTGGTGGCCAGTTCCCAGCATGGCCTTGTGCTCCCCACAACAGAGCACCAGTGTCAGACATCTTTGATGGGGCTTTCCACTCTCTGTGGGGTGTGCATGCTTGAGTGTGAGCTTGCTGGGCCATGTGGGTGGGGGATGTTGAGCTGTGACTACCACTCCCATCATGCTATTGCCTCCACCCCACTTCCCAGCATGCCCATTCTTACTTGCTTTTGGGTGGACTTCACTGTGTGTGAGTGTGAGAGCAATGGCAAGATGGCTGACAGTGGTGTCCTGCTGTTGGTTGGTGGCCAGTTCCCAGCATGGCCTTGTGCTCCCCACAACAGAGCACCAGTGTCAGACATCTTTGATGGGGCTTTCCACTCTCTGTGGGGTGTGCATGCTTGAGTGTGAGTTTGATGGGCCATGTGGGTGGGGGATGTTGAGCTGTGACTACCACTACCATCATGCTATTGCCTCCACCCCACTTCCCAGCATGCCCATACTTACTTGCTTTTGGGTGGACTTCACTGTGTGTGAGTGAGAGCAATGGCAAGATGGCTGACAGTGGTGTCCTGCTGTTGGTTGGTGGCCAGTTCCCAGCATGGCCTTGTGCTCCCACAACAGAGCACCAGTGTCAGACATCTTTGATGGGGCTTTCCACTCTCTGTGGGGTGTGCATGCTTGAGTGTGAGCTTGCTGGGCCATGTGGGTGGGGGATGTTGAGCTGTGACTACCACTCCCATCATGCTATTGCCTCCACCCCCTTCCCAGCATGCCCATGCTTCCTTCCCTTTGACTCTGCTTCCCTGTGGGGTTGTGTGCCTGTGCTGACAAGATGGCTGACAGTGTTATCCTGGGGTTAGTTTTGCTACAAGTCCCATGTGTGTCCCTGTGCTTCACTCAGCATGACCCAGGGTTGTGGTTCTTTGTGGGATATTTGATTGGAGTGTGAGGCAATGCATTCTCCCAGGTGAGTTATGTGGAGTTTGTGTTAGGGGTGTGTGTGAGAAACGCTGCTGGTAACTATGGTCAGGGCTGTGGGTCCTCCTTCACACCCAGCCAGATATCCCACCATGGAACGTGCTTCCATTGCAGGGAGTGCAAGTTGTCTTTCAGGATGTCAGTCAGTGGTGTCCTGCTGTTGGTTGGTGCACAGTTGCCAGCAGGGCCTTGTGCTCCCCACAGCAGTAGCCAGTGTCAGCCATCTTGTCAGTTGTTTTCCACTCCCTGTGATGTGCGCATGGTTCAGGGTGGTGTTGATGGGACAGTTGTGGGGGTGACCAATATCTGTGACTACCACTCCCATCATGCTATTGCCTCCACCCCACTTCCCAGCATGCCCATACTTACTTGCTTTTGGGTGGACTTCACTGTGTGTGAGTGTGAGAGCAATGGCAAGATGTCAGTCAGTGGTGTCCTGCTGTTGGTTGGTGCACAGTTGCCAGCAGGACCTTGTGCTCCCCACAGCAGTAGCCAGTGTCAGCCATCTTGTCAGTTGTTTTCCACTCCCTGTGATGTGAGCATGGTTCATGGTGGTGTTGATGTGCGCATTGTGAGGGTGGGCAATATCTGTGACAACGACTCCCATGATGCTATTGGCTACACTGACTTGCCCAGCATACACAGAATTCCTTCCTTTCAGTGGGCTTCACTGTGTGGTGGTGTTGTAGTGGGGGCTACATGTCTGGATGTGTTTGTTAGTTATATTTGTGCCACTGCCTAGCTGTAGTTGTAGTTGTGTTTGTACATGTGATGACACAGTTACATGTCACTATGAGATGGCATGTGTTGTGTTTATCTGACTGACGTACACATTTTGGGATGATTCTGTTCTGGTTGCTGTGTATTTGCTAAGGGTGCATGGTTTGACTCTCCCCTTGACAGTGATGTGTGTGTATTGTCGCACAATATTGTGTACATTTGTTGTGTACTCACCAGGCTCTGGGATGTTTTCTAGTCCATATACGCTCACTGGTGGTAGGATGGCCCGCACCTTCTCCTCCCAGGGCCTGAGGTATACTGGCTTGGCAGGAGGGCCACTGCTGGTGTGTTGGCTCAAGAGGTAGTCCTTCTTCAACAGCTCCCTGACCCTCCTGCGCACGTCATACCACCTGTTCTGGATGTCTATCTTTGTGCGCAAACATGGTGATTGTGCGTTCACCCTGTCGACGATCCTCTCCCACATCTTGGTTTTCTGCGACATGGGTGTCTGTTGGACCAGTGTACCAAACAGCTGTGGCTCTACCCTGAGGATCTCATCTACCAGGACTTCCAATTCACTATCTAGGAACTTATGATTCTTCTTTGGGGGCATGGTGATGGGTGGTGATGGTGAGTGATGTGTGTGTTGGTGTGCAGGTGAAGGTGTGTGAGTGTGTGTTTTGCTGGGTGTATGTGAGGTTGCTATTTGTTGAGGTGCTGATGGTGTGTGGCTTGTGTGATGGATGAGCTGTGGGTGTGTGGTTGCTGTCTGTTGAGTGCTGGCAGGTAATTTGAATTTGCAAAGGATCATGGTAGGGATTTGTGTCCTTTATATGGGTGGAGTTGTGGGTGTGTCTTTGTTCCCTGCCCCCCCAGTATTTATTGGCTTTGTAATTGCTTGTTTGGCCTTTTTTTGTGTATTTTCCCTTTGTACCTTTTGTGCATGTAGGAGACGTTCTTGTGACAGAGTCTGACCCTGCAGTTGTCTCGTACGAGCTTCTCCGATTCGTTCACGCTGTGTTTGTGATGTTTTCTATGCTGCGTACGCGTCGGTCGCGGTGTTTTGGGTTGCTTCGGCTGGCAGTTTTGTATGCGTGTCGGTCGTACGGCTTGTCCTCCGTGCGACTCGGTCGTGTTTTCCACGCGTTGCATCGTACTTGGCGGGTAGGAGTTCGCGGGTACGTTTCGTTCGGGATTGTTCCGGGTGCGTATCGGTCGGTTCGATTCGCGTGTTTTTCCGGCCGGATTGCTGTTTTCCGCGCGGCTCGGTCATTCGGCTTGTGTTCTGTACGAGTCGGTCGGGTTTTGCACGCTTCTCATCGTACTTTGCGGGTCGGGCTGCACCGGTACGTGTCGGTCGGAATGAATTCCGGCTCCGAGTCGGTCTGTACGTTTTCCGGCCCGAATCGGAATCGACCCCTTAGTGTGTCACGGGGTGCAGTTGCAAGCGTGTGTATTTTTTGAGAGGCAGATATGATATAATATGAGGAAGTTACATTTTCGGCTGCTAATCAATGGGCATTGCGTAACCTATAACTGTAGTTTACTAAACTAAGGACCGGTTAAATTTTGGCAAAAATACAAGTACAAAACTGTGACTATTCAATTATTGTTGTTTCCTGACATACTATCTTGTGTGAAGCATTCTGGAAGCAACTGTCACAACATAACAAGCAGTGCATATGCTCCTAATCTTATTATGTAAACTCCACAACAGTAATGAGAAATAGGCTTGATTCAGTTTATTGTCCTGGGGGACAATTTTAGTAATAAGAAAATCCAGTGTGGTATGTTCATTCATTCAGAATAGGAAAATGTGGTGACAAATGTATTGTCTCCATTTTTTAAAACATTACATGGCGCTTCTAAACAGCAGAATGCTTTCACAAAAGAGAAAGCTCCGGATTCGATTATTGCTCTCACTCACAGTTTATGTTCCATGCCACTTCAGCTCAAAGAACAATAAGTGCTATAAAAACATTAATGGGTAGGAATAACAAAAGCAAGTATGTGCGAAGTGGTGCAAAAGGTTATATGCAGGAGAAGAATGAGTCAGGAAAAAGACCAAATTCCATGGTGTCCTGGTAGGGCAAGGATTAGGTAGGGTCAGGCACATCAAAGATTATTGGGAGCCAAATGACAAAAAAACCAAACAAGCAGGAAGAAGGAATGCGGGGAGACTAATAGCTTTAGTGGAAACCTACAGAGAAAGCATCGGTATGTTACAACACAGTTCTGTTTATGACTCGGCTCATGAGGTGAAGGAGGCAGCCATGCTTCTTTACGTACTGGAAGGAACGGCAAGCACTGAAACAAGACGGGTACGCTGTGAGCAATGTACGGGATAGATATTGTCTCTTGACCGCACCAGGAAGAATCTCGGTGGACATTCAGCATGAACTCCGTCTGAGACTCAAGACAGTATTGGCATTATTAAGATTCAGAATATTTGTTAACATGTTGAATACATAATTAGAAGTATGTAAACTGACTGGGGTAGGGGAGAGGGGAGGCGGGATGAACATGGGGGAGGATAGGTGAAGCAGAAATATGGTGCCAAAAGTAAACAAAAGAGCTTGGCGGCTGTAAAGAAAGATGAAATGCGGCCGCAAATGTTTTCTTTATCAAAACGGTACAAAGTAAACAAAACACAGAAACATTGCAATCCACAAGCAGAGGCAAACAAAACAAATTGTGCCATAGTAACGCATAATTCACAAAGAAAGTAGAAATAGTACCTCATTCACAGCGCTTGCAGCAGAGGGACACTAATTAAGTTTAATCGATCTGTAGTTGAGCCGTGCTCCACACAAGCCACAGGAAGTGACGTATTGCGACTTCTGCCGAATTAGAAGGCAGCAAAGGACAGTGTTTATTTTGTTAACTAATGGAAAGAGCACCACACCAGGTATATATTCAAAATATATGTATTTATTGCTAAACACACCCCTCTAGTCTCTTTATGAGGCTAGAGTTCGAAGTACATAAGTTATAAGATATTAAATCACAGTAATAGCACAAATACACGTTTGGGCCCTAGGGGCGTACCAAACCATATACCAATAAAGTGGTATGCGAACCACGACTGAACTAGACACTAGGCCTAGAGCCTCTAGAAGTGCTTGGACCACAAGGAACCACCCAAGGTAGTGACACAGGGGACCCACGGGAGACGCGTGCAGTGTAAATACACAACCGCGATACGCCGTTAACTTCTATGGAGAAAGTCGGGATCGGGAAAATAGAGGAAAGGGACACTTAAAAGAGGACTAGGACAAAACCCTTTGAGATCTAGGACTTTGAAGAGTCTCTACCCACGGGAGCACCGGAGTACTCGTGTTACCTCACCCAGGGAAGCCGGGTGCATAGGTGCCTTTCGGGGTCGGGTTTCGTCGTCGCTTCGAATGGCGATCTGCTGCAAAGTGCTGCTGGCGGCCAAGAGAAAAGTGTCCGGGTGGATCCAAGAGTGGATCGGAGTTCTGGTGAACCTGAAAGCAGAGGGGACAGAGTCTGGGTCACTAGCCAGTGACCAGGAAGGCGATGGACAGATGCCCACCGATGTCGAGTGCTTCAGGTGCATTGATGGTCATCTTGACTCTTCAGCCACGAGGTCCAGGAGGCGTTGTCGGTGACCAAGAGCAGGATTCGGGCTGGTACACGATGTCTGTCGAGTGCTGAGGTGTCGGCGAGCGGATTGGACCCAACAAGCCTTGGCAACGGCAAGTCTCGATTAAGATGTAGATCGTCGATGGTGCAGACCAACAAGGTCTGTGGAACTCACCCAGCGAGGGTAAGTGAGGGCAGGCCTGGAGCAACCAGGATGCCAAGTTAGGAAAAGATTGGCCTTCGTTAAGGGCTACTAGCCAACAGGCTAGCGACCGCGAAGGAGCCTCGTGACGCCGCACGTGGAGCTGGCTTACAGGACACTCGTGGAGTGGGGGCCAGTGATCTTCGGTGCAGGTGGTGCTGGAGGCTAGGGCTACTCGGAGCCCAAAGCATGACTTCTTGGGAGACCCAGAAGATGGTGCACTTGCAAATGTGCTCGGTGTCCAGGGGTCACGGTCTCAAGTCACCCACGATAGCCACGGGCCTCAGCTTTGCTGGGGACTCAGGGTAGCCTCGGGGAAGTCTGAGAATCCACCTCTGGTGATGCGATGACTTCGGCGTCCGACGGGAGCTTCAGAAATGCGAACCGGACAGATGCTTCTTTGGTGCCTGCCAAGCAGGGGAGTCACTCCTTGACCCCAAGGGAGATTCTTCAGTCCTCTAATCTTGTCGTAGAGCGTCGAAGGTCCAGGATTCAGTTTCAGAGTTTCGTCCAGGTATAATCTAAAGTCCTAAGGACTGGGTTCCTACCTTTATTCTAAAGATAGGGGTTGGACTACTCTGTGGCCCCACCTATGGGTGGGTCAGGGCAGAGGGGTGGCTACACCCCTTTCCCTTTGTCCAGTTCGCGCCAAAGCAGGGGCTGGAAGCCCCTGATCCGGTTTGTACTGGGGTATGCACAGGGACACCAAATGTGCCCCCAGTGCAGGACTTCAAAGCACACAGATGGTGCTCCCGCCCAGCCCCAATACACATTATCCTGTCTGGGGAGGTGGTCACACCTCCCTGGGACAGGAAACCTATTGTCCAGGCCTCCCCTGCCGGAGTTTCGTCCAGCAGCAGGAGGCCAGACTCGTGTCTGTGGCAGCAGCATCCATTTTGTGATGCCAGGGCTCTGGAGAGAAGTTACCGGGTTAGTCAGGGTTAACATGTCTTTCCCTCTAGAAGGGTGGAATGCTACCCCCGCCGCCAGAATTGGCGGGGGGTAGTATTCCAAGATGTTTGACACCAAACACGACATGTTTAGGTGCAGCCATTCCAAAGTTAGCATTTTACCGCGAGGATATAATGCGCTTAAGAGTATATGGTCAGGCTGCACTACAAACAGCATCAGAGATGGTCTCCGAACGCTGCAGAGGGGCCCTGCTCACGCAGGGGCACCCTCTCACATAGGAACCACGCACTCTGCCTTTAGGATTGATAAGGCCTGCCTTAGGAGTGACTTATAGGTTTATATGTGTGTATGTATTTCGTGATATAGGTAACCTATATCACAGTAAGGGGTGCATGCACCACCTTACCCAGGCTGCAGTAGCAGACCTGTGGTGTCAGTTTGGATGGCCTTCCAGGGGTGGCATAATACATGCTGCAGCCCCTGGCAGGCCTCTGAGGTACCTATGCCCTTGGTACATAGTATACCATATACTAGGGACTTATAAGGGCACTCCAGATCCCAATCAGTGATGTGCCTAAGGCACATGGAAACCATTTTAGAGAGGAAGCAGCTAGGCTGGGGTTCTGATTAGCAGGGCCCCAGCCAGACTAATGTCGAAAAACAGTGAAGCATCAGCAAAAAGTGGGGGTACCCATGTGAAGCAGATCCTACTCTCCTACACAACCCCCCCCAAACGTAGGGACATTAAACTAACCTTGCCCAGTTAAGTCTTCATGTTCTAAGTGGAAATACCTAGAGAGTCCATCTGCATTCGCATGGTTACTCCCAGGCCTATGTTCCACTGTAAAGTCCATCCCCTGTAGGGAAATGGACCACCTAAGCAGTTTGGGGTTTTCACCCTTCATTTGTTTTAGCCATAAGAGGGGCTTATGGTCTGTCTGAACCAGGAAGTGGGTACCAAACAAGTATGGCCTCAACTTCTTCAGAGCCCAGACCACAGCAAAGGCCTCCCTCTCTATGGCTGACCAACGTTTCTCTCTAGGGGTCAGCCTTCTGCTAATGAAAGCTACTGGCTGATCCTGACCTTCTTCATTCAATTGTGACAGTACAGCCCCTACCCCCAATTCAGATGCATCAGTTTGAACAATGAACTTCTTGGAGTAATCAGGACTCTGCAGAATTGGAGCAGTGCACATGGCCTGCTTGAGGTCATCAAATGCCTTTTGACAGCTAGCTGTCCACTGAACCTTTTTGGGCATTTTCTTAGAAGTTAAGTCATTCAGGGGTGTCACTATTGATCCATACCCCTTGACAAATCTCCTATAGTACCCAGTCAGGCCTAAGAAGGCTCTCACCTGAGTCTGGGTAGTGGGAGCAGTCCAGTCCATGATGGTCTGGATCTTGCTCTGCAAAGGTTGAACCTGGCCTCCACCCACAAGGTGGCCCAGGTACACAACCTGACTCTGCCCTATCTGGCACTTAGTGGCCTTGATAGTCAGGCCTGCCTTTGCAGGGCCTGTAAAACATTCCTGAGGTGGACCAGGTGATCCTCCCAGGTGGAGCTAAAGACAGCAATATCATCTAGATAAGCTGCACTATAGGCCTCCAGTCCTGTGAGAACTGTATTCACCAACCTCTGGAAAGTGGCAGGTGCATTCTTCAGACCAAAGGGCATTACCACAAATTGATAATGTCCACTAGGGGTTGAGAATGCTGTTTTGGGCTTTGCAGTATCAGCTAGTCTGATCTGCCAGTAGCCAGCTGTTAGGTCAAATGTGCTGAGATATTTGGCAGAGGCCAAAGTATCTATGAGCTCATCTGCCCTGGGTATTGGATGGGCATCAGTCCTAGTGACTGCATTGAGACCCCTGTAGTCTACACAAAACCTCATCTCTCTTTTTCCACCACTGGTGTGAGGTTTCGGTACAAGGACTACTGGACTAGCCCAAGGGCTATCTGAGGGTTCAATTACTCCCAATTCCAACATTTTCTGGACTTCAGTCCTGATACAGTCCCTGACATGGTCAGGTTGCCTATAAATCTTGTTTTTAATAGGCAGACTGTCCCCAGTGTCCACTTCATGAGTGCACCAGGTGGTCTGACTGGGTGTCAGTGAAAACATATGTCTAAACTGATTGAGGACTTGCCTGCAATCAGCTTGTTGCTGGGTAGTGAGGCTGCCTGCCAAGGCTACACCATCAACTGACCCATCGTCAGGGTTCTGTGAGAGCAGGTCAGGGAGTGGGTCACTCTCTTCCTCCTGCCCTTCATCAGTAGCCATGAGCAAGCCCATGTCTGCCCTGTCCACATATGGTTTTAACCTGTTGACATGGAGAACCCTGTGGGGACTCCTGGGTGTTCCTAGGTCCACTAAGTAAGTGACCTCACCCTTCTGCTCAACAATAGTGTGGGGTCCACTCCATTTATCTTGGAGAGCTGCTGGGGCCACTGGCTCCAACACCCACACCTTCTGTCCTGGCTGGTAAACAGTCAGAACAGCCTTTTGGTCATGCCAGGCCTTTTGAAGTTCCTGGCTAGCCTCAAGGTTTTTGGTTGCCTTTTTCATGTACTCAGCCATCCTGGAGCGGAGACCAAGTACATAGTCCACTATATCTTGCTTTGGGGGCTTGAGAGGTAACTCCCATCCTTCCTTCACCAAGCACAGTGGACCCCTCACAGGGTGGCCAAACAGAAGTTCAAAAGGGCTGTAACCAACCCCTTCTGAGGCACCTCCCTATATGCGAATAAAAGGCAGGGCAAGAGTATGTCCCATCTACGCCTAAGCTTTTCTGGGAGCCCTTTAATCATGCCCTTCAAGGTTTTGTTGAATCTCTCAACTAAACCATTGCATTGTGGGTGATAGGGTGTGGTGAACTTATAAGTCACTCCACACTCCTTCCACATTGCTTTTAAGTACCCAGACATGAAGTTAGCACCCCTGTCTGATACTACCTCCTTAGGAAAGCCCACTCTTGAGAAGATTCCCAGGAGGGCCCTTGCCACCACAGGTGCTGTAGTGGTCCTGAGGGGAATAGCTTCTGGGTACCTGGTGGCATGATCCACTACCACCAGGATAAACCTGTGCCCAGAGGCTGTTTGGGGATCCATGGGACCAACAATGTCAATCCCTACCCTCTCAAAGGGCACCCCCACCACAGGTAGTGGTATCAGGGGGCCTTTGTAGTGCCACCTGCTTTGCCACTGGCTTGGCAGGTTACACAGGAGCGACAAAACTCCTTACTGTCTTCAGACATGTGGGGCCAGTGAAAGTGAGGGACAATTCTGTCCCAAGTCTTGTTCTGGCCCAGGTGACCTGCTAAGGGAATATCATGGGCTAGGGTCAATAGGAAGCCCCTGAACTTCAAAGGTATTACCAACCTCCTGGTAGCACCAGGCTTGGGGTCTCTACTCTCTGAGTACAGGAGTCCATCATCCCAATACACTGTATGGGGACCACTAGCTTTCCCAGCAGCCTCAGCAGCAGCTTGCTGTCTGAGGGGTTCAAGGGAGGGGCAGCTCTGCTGCTCCTGGCTCAGATCTGCCCTAGAAGGTCCCCCTGTCCCCAAGAACTCAACCTGGTCAGGTTCAAGTTCCTCTGGGACAGTTCCTTCTTCAGGGCTGAGATCATCCCCCTCAAGGGACTGATCTTCCTCCTGAGCCAAGGGGGAAGGCACTGCCTTAACCCTACTACTCCTCCTCTTGGAAGGCACTTGGTCCATTCTTCCAGAATCCAAGGCCTGTTCAGTGCTAGACATTTTGGCTTGTGACCTGGTCACAGCAAACACATCTGCAGGGATCCCCAGCATTTCTGCATGGGTCCTGAGCTCCACTTCTGCCCAAGCAGAAGTCTCTAAGTCATTGCCAAGCAAGCATTCGACTGGTAGGTTTGCACTTACCACAACCTTCTTAAGGCCAGTTACCCCTCCCCAGGAGAAGTTAACAACTGCCAGAGTATGGTCTGTTCTGACATTGCTAGCATTGGTCACTTGGTACATCTCACCAAGTATAACTTGCCCAGGATTCACAAGGTCTTGTGTCACCATTGTGACACTTGCCCCTGTGTCCCTAAATGCCAAAGCCTCACGTCCATTTATTAAAGGCTGTTGTCTGTACTTGCCCAGATTACTGGGACTCATAGAGGAGGGCACATCCATGCCTCCATCACAGACTAACACAGCCTGAGTCAGTTCTCTGACTAAGTCAGAGCCCAACTCAGTTCCCAGGGTGAACCCTACTAAACCCTTTGCTGGAGCACTTCCACCAACTGTACTAGGGGGAACAGGTGCCTTAGGGGCATTGGTGGGTGCTGGACTGGAGTCTTTGGACTTGGTGCAATCACTGGTCCAGTGGGTCTTTTGCTTACAGACCTTGCACCATGGTTTTCTTTGGCCTTTCCCTTTGGTAGACTGTGAATCCCCACCAGAAGAAGATTTTTGGGGGCCTGATGAAGACTTTTGATCTTTACCCTTCTCCCCACCCTTTTCAGAGTTCTTAGCATCTTGCTTCTTGGTTTCCCCACCTTGGTTCTGTACCTTCTGCTTCACCCTGGTTCTGACCCATTTGTCTGCCTTCTTTCCCAATTCTTGGGGAGAGGTCAGATCAGAGTCTACCAGGTATTGATGCAACAGCTGATTTTGACAGTTATTAAGAATCTGCTCCCTCATTATCAGATTGTACAATCCTGAGAAGTCACACACCTTACTGCCCATCAACCAGCCTTCCAGAGCCTTGGCAGAACAATCCACATAGTCTACCCAGTCTTGAGTCTGTGCTTTTTGGGTGTCTCTGAACTTCAACCTGTACTGTTCAGTGGTTAGGCCAAACCCATCAATAAGAGCACTCTTCAAGACCTTGTAATTATCAGCATCCTCCTCTCTAACAGTGAGGAGCTTATCTCTACCTTTGTCAGCAAAGGAGAGCCACAAGATTGCTGCCCACTGCTCCTGAGGGACCTTCTGTACCTTACAGGCCCTCTCTAGAGCAGTTATCCACTTGTGGATGTCATCCCCATTCTGATAGGGAGGGACAATCTTGCTCAGGTTCCTATGGTCATAGGACCTTTCCCTATCTCTAGGGATATGGCTGCCACCATGGGACTCTAGTCCCAACTTTCTTCTCTCTCTAAAGAGATCTAGGGACTCCCTGTCTATGGCTAGTTGCTTCTTTTTGAGTTCAAGCTGAGCTTCCTCATATTGAACCAGCCTCTTTCTTCTCTCATGAGAGGATTCCCTCCTATGAGATGAGACAGAGCTCCCTATTGAGGTGCCAGAGTGGTTAGACTCCTGAGAAGAAGATCTAGACCTTCTGGGCACACTCACAATCCTTCCTGGGGGACAAAGGGAGCATCATTCTGATCCTCCTCTTCCTCTTCCTCAGGAGGGGTTGGATTATCCAGGTCAGGGCCATTGTCGCCCTCCTGGCCAGTTTCAGAGGGGGGCTGGGGGTACTGGTACCCCTGGTCCCATCCTCATCTTCTGCCCCACCCTCAGCTCCTACCCCTTCAGTCCCCAAGGGCTTACTAAGGTCATAAGCCACCAACAACTCCTTGAGGTGTTGGGTGGTGGAGCTTTGGCCTGTCCTTATTTTTCTCAAGTTGCATAAAGCTCTCAATTCCAAGAATGGGAGTGTATCATACTTGGAGGGTGGAAGCTCAATGGCTTCCTGCAAGGATTCTTTGGATCCTGCCCTTAAAGACATTACTAGTGTGGTGTGGTGTATGCACTACCTACTCTAGTGTGGCCTACTAAACTCTCTTGAGTTGTAGAAAGGGTTGTGCTATCCCTTAACACACAACTCTAAGTTCAGTAGAACTTACTGTTATTCTAAGCTTAAATTATATGTACCTTAGGTACCTTTAGTGGTTTTCAGTTGATCAATTCAATTGAGATTATCTGGTAAAACAATAGCAAGCTGGAATCCCACACGCTGCACACCAATGTGAGAAGTTGGCCTGGCATATGCTGTCCACTAATTATAGTGGGCACCTTGCACCAGTCCAAACAACCCCTTATTGGAGATAGGTTAAAGACAACCTTATTGAAAGCTATCCTAGTGGTAGCTATGGAGAGCAGCCTTCAGGCTAAGTCTTGAAGGAATGTAAAGCAGCTTGTTTTACCAGTCTATAATCTCTTGAGTGACCAAATGAAAGAGCACCACACCAGGTATATATTCAAAATATATGTATTTATTGCTAAACACACCCCTCTAGTCTCTTTATGAGGCTAGAGTTCGAAGTACATAAGTTATAAGATATTAAATCACAGTAATAGCACAAATACACGTTTGGGCCCTAGGGGCGTACCAAACCATATACCAATAAAGTGGTATGCGAACCACGACTGAACTAGACACTAGGCCTAGAGCCTCTAGAAGTGCTTGGACCACAAGGAACCACCCAAGGTAGTGACACAGGGGACCCACGGGAGACGCGTGCAGTGTAAATACACAACCGCGATACGCCGTTAACTTCTATGGAGAAAGTCGGGATCGGGAAAATAGAGGAAAGGGACACTTAAAAGAGGACTAGGACAAAACCCTTTGAGATCTAGGACTTTGAAGAGTCTCTACCCACGGGAGCACCGGAGTACTCGTGTTACCTCACCCAGGGAAGCCGGGTGCATAGGTGCCTTTCGGGGTCGGGTTTCGTCGTCGATTCGAATGGCGATCTGCTGCAAAGTGCTGCTGGCGGCCAAGAGAAAAGTGTCCGGGTGGATCCAAGAGTGGATCGGAGTTCTGGTGAACCTGAAAGCAGAGGGGACAGAGTCTGGGTCACTAGCCAGTGACCAGGAAGGCGATGGACAGATGCCCACCGATGTCGAGTGCTTCAGGTGCGTTGACGGTCGTCTTGACTCTTCAGCCACGAGGTCCAGGAGGCGTTGTCGGCAACCAGGAGCAGGATTCGGGCTGGTACACGATGTCTGTCGAGTGCTGAGGTGTCGGCGACCGGATTGGACCCAACAAGCCTTGGCAACGGCAAGTCTCGAGGAAGATGTAGATCGTCGATGGTGCAGACCAGCAAGGTCTGTGGAACTCACCCAGCGAGGGTAAGTGAGGGCAGGCCTGGAGCAACCAGGATGCCAAGTAAGAAAAGATTGGCCTTCGTTAAGGGCTACTAGCCAACGGGCTAGCGACCGCGAAGGAGCCTCGTGACGCCGCACGTGGAGCTGGCTTACAGGACACTCGTGGAGTGGGGGCCAGTGATCTTCGGTGCAGGTGGTGCTGGAGGCTAGGGCTACTCGGAGCCCAAAGCACGACTTCTTGGGAGACCCAGAAGATGGTGCACTTGCAAATGTGCTCGGTGTCCAGGGGTCACGGTCTCAAGTCACCCACGATAGCCACGGGCCTCAGCTTTGCTGGGGACTCAGGGTAGCCTCGGGGAAGTCTGAGAATCCACCTCTGGTGATGCGATGACTTCGGCGTCCGACGGGAGCTTCAGAAATGCGAACCGGACAGATGCTTCTTTGGTGCCTGCCAAGCAGGGGAGTCACTCCTTGACCCCAAGGGAGATTCTTCAGTCCTCTAATCTTGTCGTAGAGCGTCGAAGGTCCAGGATTCAGTTTCAGAGTTTCGTCCAGGTATAATCTAAAGTCCTAAGGACTGGGTTCCTACCTTTATTCTAAAGATAGGGGTTGGACTACTCTGTGGCCCCACCTATGGGTGGGTCAGGGCAGAGGGTGGCTACACCCCTTTCCCTTTGTCCAGTTCGCGCCAAAGCAGGGGCTGGAAGCCCCTGATCCGGTTTGAACTGGGGTATGCACAGGGACACCAAATGTGCCCCCAGTGCAGGACTTCAAAGCACACAGATGGTGCTCCCGCCCAGCCCCAATACACATTATCCTGTCTGGGGAGGTGGTCACACCTCCCTGGGACAGGAAACCTATTGTCCAGGCCTCCCCTGCCGGAGTTTCGTCCAGCAGCAGGAGGCCAGACTCGTGTCTGTGGCAGCAGCATCCATTTTGTGATGCCAGGGCTCTGGAGAGAAGTTACCGGGTTAGTCAGGGTTAACATGTCTTTCCCTCTAGAAGGGTGGAATGCTACCCCCGCCGCCAGAATTGGCGGGGGGTAGTATTCCAAGATGTTTGACACCAAACACGACATGTTTAGGTGCAGCCATTCCAAAGTTAGCATTTTACCGCGAGGATATAATGCGCTTAAGAGTATATGGTCAGGCTGCACTACAAACAGCATCAGAGATGGTCTCCGAACGCTGCAGAGGGGCCCTGCTCACGCAGGGGCACCCTCTCACATAGGAACCACGCACTCTGCCTTTAGGATTGATAAGGCCTGCCTTAGGAGTGACTTATAGGTTTATATGTGTGTATGTATTTCGTGATATAGGTAACCTATATCACAGTAAGGGGTGCATGCACCACCTTACCCAGGCTGCAGTAGCAGACCTGTGGTGTCAGTTTGGATGGCCTTCCAGGGGTGGCATAATACATGCTGCAGCCCCTGGCAGGCCTCTGAGGTACCTATGCCCTTGGTACATAGTATACCATATACTAGGGACTTATAAGGGCACTCCAGATCCCAATCAGTGATGTGCCTAAGGCACATGGAAACCATTTTAGAGAGGAAGCAGCTAGGCTGGGGTTCTGATTAGCAGGGCCCCAGCCAGACTAATGTCGAAAAACAGTGAAGCATCAGCAAAAAGTGGGGGTACCCATGTGAAGCAGATCCTACTCTCCTACACTACATTTTCTCCAGCATTGGCAAAGCTAATAATACTAGGACAAGTTTTAATGTGATGAACAGCATTTGTATATGCAGAGTTTTGTTTCAGAAGATAGGTCCAAGGGTTCTCCTCCTGGGTGTTATTGCCTTTTATCTTTTGTTAGGAGGAGGCTATCTCGAGGTATTGGGCCTTATTAGCCTCAATTTGTAACTGTTTGGAAGTATATAAGTGCCTCCTCCTCCTTGTTCAATGTTGGTAAGAAAAGAGTGCTTCAAGGTTTCAGGTGATGATTTTTTTATTGTGCTTTTATTCATGAATTTTAGGTTTTCATCATTTGTTCGAGATGTTACAAGGTTCAGTTGGAGACTTTCATCTCAACCCTCGATCAGACCGCATCTAAGTTGTGCGCGTAGCCACTTTCATCTCAACCCTCGATCAGACCGCATCTAAGTTCTGCGCGTAGCCTGCAAGCCGGGGCTTCTCCGAGACAACACCAAGTTTACATTAGACTACTAAAAATAACGCTGCTCTTTTCCCTATATCCATGGTTAATGAAATACATTATTATTTTATCTCTTCTGTTTTAGATATTAAGGGCCCGATTCTGATGCGGGTTGGAAAAGCTTCCCGACCGAGGGCCTGATTCTGATGCGGTTAGGAACAAATGTTCCCATTGAAGTCAATGGGAGTTCAACCCAATCGTATCTGGAAGCATCTGGATGCATCCTACTCCGCCGGTCGGACTTTCCCGATCCGAGTGGGTCGGAAACCATTTCCCAACCGATTCGGTCGGGAAGCTT
The DNA here is from genome assembly GCA_963921515.1 of Calotriton arnoldi. Taxonomy (NCBI): domain Eukaryota; kingdom Metazoa; phylum Chordata; class Amphibia; order Caudata; family Salamandridae; genus Calotriton; species Calotriton arnoldi. The sequence goes on along the minus strand of CAWUFW010003771.1, from coordinate 1,432,947 downwards.
TTCCAACCCGCATCAGAATCGGGCCCTTAGTCCTGGCTTTTAAACTGTCTGAAATATAAGAGTTATCTGAAACGAAAACGAAAATTTAAGAATTGATATTAACCATTTTAAAAGGTATCTGTTTGTATAATCATATATATCTACTGTCCCTTATGATTAAACACAAATGGGCTCACGGCACTAACATACCTTTGTAATAAACACGACCGTATCTCAGTTGGACCCATCCTTCGAAAATAAGTTTTTCCTACTTACTATTTTAAGACATAACACACATTACTGACCAATAGTGCATGAATTGGTTAGATTTATCATTTGAAAACAAGCTTCCTTAACATACTAATGTAAGGCATGAATTGCACTACCAACTAATAATGTCTGAACTAGGCTATGTTGTTAAATTGGACCTGTGTTGCCAGCACTTTGCCAGTTTCTTTTCATCCTTCTCTTTTTAATTTAATTTATTTTTTATTCTTTCTCTTTAATCACAATATCACCACACCATTTCCGTGTTCATTTACACTGAAAACGCATGGCACAGTAATCATAAAAAACAATCTTTACCCTTGTCACATAGCACTTGGTGGTGGCTATGAGTGATCTCCTGAATACTGAATCATAGACTTCTCATTAAATCTATTGCAGCCTTGAGGAAGCCCTGGTCCAGGTGACCATGATATTTGATATTTGATATTTATTAATTTATATAGCGCCCGAATCACCCCGTCAGGGGTATCTCAGCGCTGAGGCCACTGATTACAGTCAAAAAGGTGAATCTTAGAAGAGATGGGTTTTTAGTAGTTTCCTAAACAGGGGAAAGCTCTGGCAGTCACGTAGATCGCGGGGGAGTTCGTTCCAGACGGTCGGGGCAAGGTAAGAAAAAGCTTTGCCGCCCAACCGAGCCTTTCTAATTCTTGGAGTGCAGAGAAGTAGCTTGGAACCAGATCGGAGAGGCCGGGAAGGGATATATTTTCGCAGTTTATCCGATAGGTAGGTGGGCCCCTGGCCATTTAGGGCTTTGAAGACTGCGCAGCAGATCTTAAACTTTACCCGCTTTCTCACAGGAAGCCAATGAAGTTTATTTAAAAGTGGTGCAGAGGCTGTTCTGGGGGGCATTTTCTACCAGTCGGGCTGCCGTATTCTGGACTACCTGCAGCTTGTTTAGGAAGCTTCGCTAGCAGAGACTAATAGTGCATTGCAGTAGTCCAGACGGCTTAGCACAAGAGCTTGCATCAGTGTTTTCCTCGTAGAGGATGGTAACAAGGGGAACACTCTTCTAAGCAGGCTGAGTGTATGATAGCAGGTGCCAGCGATGGTAGTGGCATGTGCTTCAAATGTAATATTCTGGTCGAAACGAATTCCCAGGTTCTTGACCGCTCCTTTTGGAGTCGGAGCAGAACCCAGCTCCTCCGGCCACCAGCTGGGAGACCAGCTTATTGCTGCATCTCCAAACAGCATGACCTCCGACTTCTCGGCATTAAGTTGCAAGAAGTTAGCTCTCATCCAGGCAGCAATGGTTTTCATGCCCTCCGAGAAGATGAGTTGTATATTTGGATTGGACTTGTCAAAAGTAAGTAGGAGCTGGGTGTCATCCGCGTAAGAGATGGGGCTAAACCCCAGGGTCCTCATTAGTTTGGCCAAGGGAGTAACATAGATGTTAAAAGGGTAGGGCTCAAACAGGAGCCCTGAGGTACTCCCTTGGTAACTTTGGTGGTCTTGGATCTGAAAGTACCCAGAGTGACTGTCTGGGTCCTATCTATGAGGAAGTCTGTCAGCCATTTCAGAGCAACTCCTTGAACCCCGATGTCCTGCAGTCTCTGTAGAAGGATTTTATGAGAGATGGTGTCAAACGCCGCAGATAGGTCGAGCAGCACTAAAAGTGCTGCCTGACCCTTATCCAGGGCCATTCTGATGTTATCAGTTACCTCTATCAGGGCGGACTCGGTACTGTGCTTGGCCCGGAAACCAGACTGGGAGACATCCAGGCAATTCGAGGATTCCACAAAGTCAGACAGATGCTTGTTTATATGTTTTTCAAGGAGTTTACTCTGAAGGGGGAGCAGAGAGATAGGGCGATAGTTAGACAGCTCAGATGCGGGAATTTTGGGGTTTTTGCGAATGGGGACGACTTGCGCTGCTTTCCATTCTTGGGGGAGTCTGCCAGCTCTCAAAGAGCTGTTAAGGGTGGTGCAAATGGGTGTGGCTAGCTGTTGTGCTGATCTGGAGGAAATTTTTGCAGGAATTACATCTAGGGGAGACCCAGATTTGACTATGGTAAGAAGGGATTCGACCTCTTCCGGCGTTAATGAGGGAAAAAAATGTATCTGCGTAGTGTAGATGGGGGTAATGGGGCGTTACCATGTAAGGGCGAAACATGTGTCGGCTGTTGAAAGTCTCAAACTGAACCTTGTAACATCTCGAACAAATGAGAACCTAAAATTCATGAATAAAAGCACAATAAAAAAATCATCACCTGAAACCTTGAAGCACTCTTTTCTTACCAACATTGAACAAGGAGGAGGAGGCACTTATATACTTCCAAGCATTTGTATATGCAACAAGTGTAAGCAGTTTTACCCTTAGGTATATCATGTTATGTGCCTCTTACCCCTTTGTTTGTGCCTAATTTGACACAAAGTCAAACTTGACTTGGATTTTTACTCCAAGCCAGTCAGTCAACCAAGCTTTATTCGGTTTTCGAACAAACCATAAAAGTAGTACAATATAATTAAAACATAAAAACCACGATAAAAATACATAGCTATTTGTTATAAACTTGCATTAAAAACATACCCTAAAATCCAGCTACAAATGTTCATACATCACTACTATTTCTTAGTCTCATAGCAGATTTTAAAAAGCAGGCTACATTAAAAATAATGTCTACAGGCAACAGTTGTAAAAACAGGAGGGCTGGATGCACTTGAGTGAACTGTGCCCTTTTCAACAAAGGAATTAAGGGGCCCATTACGATGGCGGGCGGAAGCACCACCGCCGTGCTGGCGGATGCAAAAAGCACCAGTTACCGCCGGCACGCAGCAGTCCACACGCCCGCCCAATTACGATGCGAAAAGTAGACCAAACACCGCCGGCAAGCCAGCAACACCGTCCGCCATCAAAGTGCGCCCGTTCACGTAGCGGCGCAGCACAACTGACACACACCGTCCGACGAAACACGTCCCGCCCGGCGCATAAATTACGATGCCGCAAACAAACGGCTCCCACGGCTAAGAGACACCGCACGTGAAAGAGAGGCGGTAACACGGACGCAAAGCACGGACAACGAAGAAGCGGCTCCCCGAGCATGAATCCAGCACTGCAGGCCCTCCCCATGCTTCTGCTGATGCACCACCAAGGACGCAACGTACTGCGGAGACGCAGGTAGGCACACACACAACAAGTGCACGCAAACAGCGCACACAGTGCAAGGGTGGAAAAAGCGGACAACCCCCCACCAGCGCGTGTACACAACACATCCACCATCGCATCCACAGATGACACACAGGCCAAATCGTAACATCGCAGAACACATGTGTACACACCACCTGGGACTAGGAACCAACCACCCCGTCACGGCCCCAAAGCGCCGATGGCGCCGCCACACATGCGCACAACGCAGAGGCCAACCGCAGCGCCATGCATGCGTCGCACACAGACACAGGGACACAACCAAGCAGCACACACATCAGCCCCACCCCGAACGCACATGACACGTGACAGGCCGGCCACAGACATGTCCCCAACGCCCAATTCACGGACAACACCCAACGCCACACAACCGACGCACACATGTCAGTGAAGACACGCAACAGCAGGACACACCCCAGTGTAACAAACATGGCGTAGCACACAGCGGCGGCAACACCAACTAGGAGAAGCAGGGCCCCTTCGGGAAGAGGAACGCCAGTACCACACAGAAACACCCATACCACCCTGCACATATGAACAAGACATATAAAACGGAACACCAAAGAGCCCGGGGACCGACAACAGGTGGCCTAAGAATAACATTCACACACAAGGCCCAACGCAGAGCGGAAAGGCAGCCTGCCGCCCACACAAGGGAGAGCAGACAGCACTGAATGACCTTCCATTCCAACTCCGAAACCACAGCCCTACGACAGAAGCCGGTGAATACAGCCATTGTCCAAGAATAGACCAACACAGGCATGCCGAGGAGACCGACCACAGGGCAGATAGCGCATATCACAGAAGCACACAACGGACGGGGAAGAAAGAAGAAAACACTCCCCATGTCGGCCACATGCAAGTTAATTGGAAGGAGTCACACAGCACTGACCTTGAACTGTCTGAGAAGCATGTGGGAAGAGGGCCCGTGTCCTCCAAACAAGCCAACAGAACACAAGTCCTGTCTCCCCACGACTACACAGAGCTCACAGCAACCCGGAGCGTGCACATTGCAGACTGCACACACAGCCGGAGCACGCCACCTCAACGAACCGCTGCGAAATGGCAACCGCAACACACCTACCCAACTACGCCGAACAGCTCAAGCTGTACAAAACCAACCTGTTCCATACATTGGGATGCGATCTCCTGTCCCTGCTGAACGTAACTTACCGACTGACTTACCGCATCACATTGTTCAGCTGCGTCATGCCCGTCTTCTACTGTCGGAGGTGTCCCTACCAGCATCCCGTCGAGATATGCCTCTCCAACCCGGCATGTCTGAAGGCGGACCTGCTACCACTACTCCTCCCTCTGGACGCACACGACAGGGCCTGCTCTGCCTATGGGGGCATGGCGTATGTGGCCAACATCGCACCCGCACTGAAATGGGACCACTGTGCCTCCACACGACGGATCATCGAGAACAGCTACATCGAATGTCACCCAGCATGCCCCATCATGGTCCTCCAAGGGACAACCTACGAACAACACCTTGACAGCCACCATCCGCTTCATTGGCTGGCAAACATGTACACCACCAATGACATGGAAGCCCTGCTGGACGGCATCGCATACCTGACAACCTGTAAATACGTCGGACCACAACGCAGGTTCCCCGAGTGACCTATGATGTCCAACCCCGCACCCATGCTTAGCTTCCGCACGGACTGGCCAGTCACCACCACAACAGCCATACCAAACGACCGGCAACAGTAACCACACCATCAACGACATCGCCATGACATCGGATATGACCGGGACATGCACACTGTTCCCCATCACATCCAGGAACACCGCATGCATCGTGGGAGGCAGTGGCATGGGCTCTGTGTATCGCACCCACATGGACGGAACTGCACGAACAACCAGGACACGACATGGATCCAGCGCCCATGGACACACACACCGCTCAGTGGACATGAATAGGTCGCCTGGAGTCTGTGGGTGCTGCATCCCTCCCACCCCGCCCCGGGAATCCCATACCAGGACCTTTGCATGGACGACAAGTGCATACAACAACAACACGACCCCAGTGACTGTGACATGTCCAGTAACCACCACAGTGCAACAACAAGTGGCACGCCGCTGCATGCACGCAAGCACATGCCCTGATGTCATCTCACATGCACGCGTGCATGAGGAACAACCGCAGCAAACCTGTCACATGGAACTGAGATGGACTGTGCCCATGATGCCAAGCGGTCTGGTAGGCTACATGTATACCGTCTGTGTCAAAGTCCGCAGCTCCGCAGCTATACGTAAATGTACATTAGCACAGCCTTGGCCAAGCAGATGTCACTCTGAAGCCCACATCCCACATGCAACAGCCAATCACATGTAACCCCACACCCTATCCCATTTGCAATCATGCTCAGTATATCCTCAACATGTATTCCGCTGCCAGTAGTGTCCACTATACTGCATCACAGAGGACAGAAGACTCAATATAATGTTTGAAACCAAAACTGTCTCCGCTGACTCATTTCACAAGTACGAATGAGAGAGGATGAGAGTATGTGAAGTACACGGCAGTCGTGACATGACCATGTAGTCCACTGGTATTGGATGTCAACGCAAATGAGTAGCACTACTGTGGAAGACACACATGTGTCGTGTGAAGTCGTATGGACGCAGTGCTCAGGTGGGTGGGTGCGACGGGTAGATGCGCACATGCCAAGTTGGAGCACGCCGTGTTGGGAGGGGTCATGAACAGTACACCACCGCTTCCCTGGGCATTGTGAGAGGACACCTGTCGGGGGAGTGAACACGTGTGTGCATAGCAGCCGGGCACACGTACAAAGCGGTACCAGGCGCACCTCAGCCCACCCTCTGTGGACAAGCTGGATCCTGTTGTGCGCCCGCCATGCCCCTGACAAGGCACACACAGCCCCAGTCGACCAGGTGTAACCCCAACATAGTCAATCCGCACAGGCGATACAGGGCACGGGATGGCAGTGGAGCATGGTGTGTGAGAGGTCTCCTCGCGCTCCTCCTGGTCATATCACGCAGGCAATAGAACCTCAACGTCTAGCATGGCACAAGTCACATGGAAGTGTATGGGGGACGCACCACAGCACGAGCAGCACTGACGTCACGGGAGGTGGCTCGCACCATCCCATCCATTGCCCATCATACCAACCACGCCACATGCCATTGCGACTAAGTGCAAGCGCGTGCGCCACCACCCCCGAGCCCTCCCCAGAGAGGCCAAAGAGTGAATGTGTGGGCCATCAGCCACAGACGGACGCGGCCTGGCCGCAAGGGCAGCCACAGCCACTGGGTGTCGCAGGTGGCGGATCCGGAAGGCGAAGACTGTGATGCATAGTCCATGCAGGCCGGGTCTCCATTTGGGGCACCACGCAGGTGGACGGCGTCCCGCAACACATCATACCCTGAGACAGCCCACTCGTGCAACTGGACCCACACATACACTCCTTGCCCTCTCTGGTGCGAGCTTGGGGCTGCCTGTGCAAGCGCTAGCCTCGCAGGTGAGCATGCATATTGGGGAGCGAGGGGAGGACATGAGGGCTGGGGCGAAGATGACTGTATCACTGTCAGTTAGTACAAGGGATGACCCAGATGTGGAAAGGAAGAGACGTGTCCCGTGTGTACTGCAACTAGTCGCCAATTCAACTACCCCCCATGTCCGGAATGTAAGCCCGCACCTAGGCCCGCCCATCCGCCACAACGAACATACCACCAGCACGACAACCTTCCCATTCGAAACACTGACTGGGGGTGGCGACCAGTGTACAATCACGTGTAGCCTACCCACGCGTACATGTGGGCCCTCCATGATCCATGTCACCTGCGGCAAAGTCATGACATGCGCAATGAGGGAAGTGAGGAGAGCTGTCCGCCTCACGCGCAGAAGGTGCATCAGCTCCACAGACCCAGCAGCGAGTCCAGCAGGGGTCACATGTGCAGGGGCAGCTGTGCCTGGTGTGAAGGCACATGCATATAGACAGCACATCGACCAATGTGTAGTCTGCCCACATCTACAGTCCATCATCATGCGGACATAGGAATTGAACACAGGGCAACACATCTTCAGTTGGTGCACCCACCGTGACCAACAATGCGCAATCATCGACGTACCCGCCCTGTGCATGGCCCCCACCCAACGGAGGCACATCCAGTGCCACCATCCCACACACACAAGCCTTCCACGGAACATGCTGTGTCCAATGCTCAGTACAGAGTCAGCGCCCATCTGGTGGATCCTGAACAGGAGACACATGCACACACATGCCAGCTCCCACTGTGTACGTCTGCCACCTGGCACGTGCAATGTAACCTCTCACCTGTGACGTGTGACTGCAAGCACACAGCCGTCTTGGCATGGGGCTGTCAATGTGGACACCTGTCAATGTTTCGGGAGGTGTGATCCGTACAGTGCTGTACATAGGGTGCAGTGCTGACACCTACTACTGTCTCATATCCCCTCGTGCCACAGGTCCCACTTGTTTTGGCCGCTCAGCCTGTGCCCACATCGTCGTCGTCGTGTGCCATACTCATCCAGCCGCGGAAGCAGTTCCATGCTCAGCAGACATTCATGTTGCCGTGGCGTTGCCGCTTGACGGATATGCAGTCAGTCCCCATCAGCACGCCCCGCAAGTCATTGGGGCCTAGATCCCCATGTGCATGCACATGGCAGTGGTTTGTATCACTAGCCATTGCCATTGTTGGGAGACCTGTGTAAGTGTATTGTGGCCGTGCCGTCCCAGCTTGACAGCTGGGCTGTGGCTCCTGTGCTTACTCAGTCATGTCAGTGATGTGTATGCGAAATTGCCATGTGTCGTGTTGCTTTGACATGTGTCCTCTGCCATTGTCCCTAGGCGGAGACCGAACATTGACCGCCCATACCAATTGCTGGCGGACATGGACGATACAGAGGTTATTAGGAAGTTTCGGCTGGACAGGCCAACCCTGCATCGACTGTGTGCCATGTTAGAACCCCATCTCCGTCCCCGCAGGGTGTATCCGACTGCTGTCACCCCCACGGCTAAGGTGATGGCCGCCATGCATTTCTTCGCCACTGGGTCATTCCAGCACACAGTGGGCATTGGAGGAGGGATGTCCCAGCCCATGTTCAGCAAAGTGCTGAGGGATGTACTGGCAGCCATGATGCTGTGCCGGAACAGGTACATCCGCTTCCCCAGGGCTCGTGAATTGGCGGCAGTGAAGGGTGCATTCTATGCCCTTGGCAGAATCCCACACGTCGTTGGAGCCATTGACTGCACACATGTCGGCCTTGTTCCACCACAGGCCACTGAGCACCTGTACCGCAACAGGAAGCACACGCACTCCCTGAATGTGCAAGTGGTGTGCCTTGCGGACATGGTGATCACCCACGTGTGTGCAAAGTTCCCAGGCTCGGCCCATGACGCACACATAATGCGCAACAGCATCTTGCCACGACTGATGTCCAATATGCAACAGGATCGTGCCTGTATTGTCGGTGAGTATGTGGAGTGGTGTAGCGTGCTGGCTGTGCGATGCTGTCCCCTGTCCAGTTGGATTAGCAACGGTTCTCTGTGTCCCTCACACCCAGGTGACTCTGCGTATCCGAATGGGGCATGGCTGCTCAGTCCATTGAGGAATCCTCGCACCCCAGCAGACGATCGCTACAATGAGGCACATGGGAGGACCAGACGTGTGGTCGAGCGTACCTTTGGCCTCCTCAAGTCCAGGTTCAGGTGCCTGGACCGCACCGAGGAGTGCGCTGGCGTACTCCCCACAGAAGGTGTGCCAGATAGTGGTGGCGTGCTGCATGCTGCACAATCTGGCCATTCGGAAGCAGATCCCCCTCATCGTGGATGACGGAGATCAACCAGGGCCCCAGCCCGCAGACCAGGACAGCTCGAGTGAGGAGGACAGCGGAGAGGAGGAAGCTGGTAATGTGCGGCAGCAGCTCATCGCCCGCTACTTCACTTGACGGTGAGTGTCCATGTACGACGGCTGATGTGGCTGTATCTGTGCAGGTGTGTGTGTGCTGTGTCAGGGTGGCCGTTTGTTCACTGCGTGCTGTGTGTCAACGCTCCATGGCCAGGGTAGTATGCCACTGTTGGTGGCTGTGGCATTGTGCCCTATTGCTCTGTGCGATGTGTGTACATTGCTTGTAGTTGTTGACATGTACTGTGTGATGGGTGTGTGACACACTCATTGAATGTGCTCCTGTTCTGTCTCCCACCCCTAGGTCCCTACAGGTCCTCCGGATTCAATTGCCATGCCACGCATCAGGTGCCTTTCCGCCCAAGGTGGCCGTTGTATTCCGTACAAATAAAACACAGGGCACAAACAGCAGTTAGTGAAAAAGGTGCATTTATTACAAACTGTGACATGTGATTGTGTGTAAGGTGATGACAAAAGTGGTGCGTGCAGTGACAATGAGCTGTCGGTCATGGCTGCGTGATGATCAGGGTGTACCCACTGGTTCTATGTCCATAGTCCAACACACACATGCCATCCAGATGGCTGTGTGGAGTGGGATCGTAGTCCAGGTCAATGCAGTGGCTGGTCAAGGAAGGCTGGCGGAAGGCTGGCTGGCTGCCTCACTTGCGACTGGAGCGTGCGAAGTCCTCCCGGGAGATCTGTTTCCTCGTCGGACGGCCCCTTCCACGTTTGCGAGGGGGTGCCTGCTTGCGACATGCTGGTGGTTGAGGTGTGATCACTGGCTGTGGACGCAGGGGAACTGGACACTGCTGCTCCACCCTGCGCCCCGGCAGGTGGTGGCGGAGGGGAGCTGCTGTCCCTGGCTGTGACCTCACCGCCACCACCAGCTGTCCCATGAGGTCCACGATTTGGCCCATACGGGCGTCCATGGACCTCAACACCCCCAGCACCTCACGCGTGTCTGAGGCAGACCGGACCCATTGTCCTTGGGCCTCTTCATAGGCCCCAAGGACTCTGGCCAAGTGAGGCAGGGCATGGCTCCCAGGGGAGGCTGGCGTTTCCCTGACCCTGCTCCTCCTACCAGTCCTGCTGCCACCGGCCTGCCCACTAGCCACATTGCTCACCACGGTCCTCGCTGTGGCTCCCAGGGTGGATCCAGTCGTCCGGGCCACCACCTGCGCTGGGGCTGGTGCCAGCGGAGACGTGGCGGTGGTGGCGGCGGTGGTGGTCGGTGCGGCGATGGTGGCGGTTGCGGCAGTGGTAGTGGCCACAATGACCGTGGGTGTGGCCGCAACGACAGTGGCAGCAGGGGGCTGTGAATGTTCAGCAGCCCTGGATGATGGGTTGGTGGGTAGGAGGGGTCCTGGGGAGCGGCTGGGCCCTGCCACACCAGATGGGCCTGCTTCGTTGTCCGTGTCCGAGGAGGAGGACAGATCCTCCAGATCCGTGTGTCCTCGTTGGGGGCTTGTAGGCTGGCTGTGCTGGCTGCTGGCTCCATCCCCAGCATCCAGCAGTTCGTCACCTGTGGAGAGAATGAGATTAGTTATTGTGTTGCACCTGGCGAAGTATGTATTTGTCGTCTGACATTGACAGTTCGTGCAATCTCGTACATGGGTTTCCCGGAGGCGTGTGTGTGGCTGTAGCATCTGTAGTTGTGTGTGCTTGGCAATGGGACTGTGTGCTGTGCACATGTGGCATGGGACGGATTGGCCATGCCGATGGGTGTGTTGCTGTGCCCCTACTTATTGTGACTCTGGTGTATGCGGGCTCCTGGCCCATCCTGGGTCTGGTTTGTACTTTGCTTTTGGGGTTCAAATGGAACGCTTAGGAACGCATATGGCAACATGGGGGCCATGCCCCAGATTCGCATTTGGGAGGGAATATGCTTTTGGGGTTCAAATGGAGCAGCTTAGGAACGCATATGGCAACATGGGGGCCATGCCCCAGATTCGCACTTGGGATGGAATATGCTTTTGGGGTTCAAATGGAACGCTTAGGAACGCATATGGCAACATGGGGGCCATGCCCCAGATTGGCGTTTGGGAGGGAATATGCTTTTGGGGTTCAAATGGAACGCTTAGGAACGCATATGGCAACATGGGGGCCATGCCCCAGATTCGCATTTGGGAGGGAATATGCTTTTGGGGTACATGCTGTGAGCCATGTGTGCCGAACGTGACATGTGTTGTGGCAGCATGACAGTGCATGGTTTGAGGTGTGTGCATGCTTGACATGGCCTGCATATTTGCTGTCTGTTGTGATTACTGGACATGGCATTGGACGCATCGTTATGAGTGAGTGATGGTTGTGTGCCAGCCAACGTATTGCAGTTGTCCCATCTCCTTGGTGTGCGTGCTGCCCTGTGCCATGTGCATCACTGCAGTGCTCGGGGGGGTGTGGCCCATGTTGTGTGTTGTTGCTCACAGTGTGTCGTGCACTTCATTGACTTCTGGCACATGGTTGGTCATGGGCATGTATCTTAGCGTGACTGCTGTATGTGTGGCAGCTGTGCGGATGACATGCCTTTCATGAGACTGGGGCTGACGGATGGGATGGATGGTATGTTGTTTGTGCATGGTGTGTCTGTGTGTTTGATGGGTTCAGTGGTGTTCGTGTGCATATATGTTGTTCCGCTCTGTTGCGTCTAGTGTTGTTTGTCTTACATAGGCGTAGTTGTGGGGTGTGTGGTTGACAGGCAGTTGGGGCTACATGGACAGGACTTCAATGGTGTTTCGGTTGTGTGTGATGAGTTGCACAGTGGCTGCCGTGTGGTACTATATTCAGTGTGGCCTGTGCATGCAGACGTGGCTCCTTGGGTGTTGCTATGTCTGTGATGGGTCATGTGGGGTGTGAGTCTGTTGTTCATGTCCGTGTGCACATTGTTCACTTGTTCGTGACGGTGGGCGGTGCTGCGTGTTCGTCTGCTACGTGACATGTCCCATGTGTTGGTCGTGTTCCGGTCCTCATGCCTCCAGTAATCCAGCCCTGTCCAGTTTCCCACCTGCAGGTTGTTCGTGCGTGCACTGTACTGGATGCCACATGGTTCTAAGCGGGGGTGCTCCATGTTGCAGGTCTGTGGGGGTGGGGGGTGTTGTGGGTCGTGGGGGTGGCTGGACACCCACTGACACCGATTGCTGTGGACCGTGATGTCTGCCTTTCGGCTGTCGTTGTGCACTGCGGTGGCTGACACGTGGCTGTGGGGTGTGGGGGATGCTCCTCCTTGCTGTGCTGTGGGACTAGGGGCCTGGTGTGTGTTGTACTTGGGCTGTCCACCGTCCCACCCACTGCACTTTGTGTTCCTGCCACTTACCTGTTACTTGTCGGTTAGTGCAGCTGTGGCGGACACATGGGTGTGGTGGGTGCTCGTTGTGGCGCTTCTGGCATATTTGGGGACCTGTTGGTGGTTACGTGGCTGGCTGAGTGTACACATGTCCCCACGCATCTTACAGTTGTTCGGTTTGGGCTGTGTGTGGTGGTGTCTGTTGCATGTGTGTGTGATGTGTTGTGTATTGTGTGCTGGACATGGGGGTGTTTGTCCCTGGGAGCTGTGGCATGGTGGTAGTGCATGTGAGTACATAGCGGTGTGCTGGTATACATTAGTTTGTACTTACCAGCCTCCACTCCCCCTGCTAATCCGGCGAGGATCTCCGGATGGATTACGACTCGCACCTTCTCCTCCCACGCTTTGAAGGTCTTAAAGAGCGCGGGATTCCCTCCGCCAGTGACGGCAGCCAGCTCTCTGTTTTTGCCCTCCTTCTTCTTGACCAGGCTCTTTACGTCATTCCAACGTTTGTTGATCTCGACTCTGTTCCTGGGCAGGGTCCCGACTGCATTGACCTGGTCTACGATCCGGTTCCACATTCTGTTTCTGGTGGCTAGTGGTGTGTGCTGGACCATGTTCCCATAGATTTGTGGGTACACCTTGATGATCTCGTCGACCATGACCGTCAGCTCAATGGGCGTGAACTTGGGCATTCTTTGTGGTGCCATGGTGTTTGGGGTGCTGGTGCGGTGTGTGTTGTGTAATGTGCAGGGGGTTTGTGGTGCCGGTGTTTGGTGGTGGTGGTGGTGGTGGTGTTTGTGATGTGTGCGTTTCTGTGGTGTGCTGCTGTCCTTGCTGTGTCACTGTGTCCTCTCCTCTCCTCTCTGGTTTGCAATGTAGCAAGGGGTTGTGGTCTGTGGGAGTGCTGCTTTTGTACTCACCTATGTGGGTGTGTCCTCATGGTCTGTTGTTTTCAGGTGTGTTGTGTCTGGGGTTCTGGCCTTTGTATTTTTTGTTTGTCCGGGGGATGTTTTCGGGATATGTACTGTGCTTGTGTATTTGTGCGTGCCTTGCTGTGTGGACTTGTTGGCCATGTTGTGTGCTATTGGTTTTGTGTGCGGATGGTTTCTGTGCAGGTACGTGGGCGCCATGGCTTCTGCCGTGTCGATTCTCATCGGCGTTGTTTGCGCTGGCGGGCGGTATATTTGTGGTTTTCTGCGCTCATGGCGGTGCGATCGTAATCTCACGTGCGGTGTGTCGGCCGTGAGGCGGGCGGTTTTGTGTTGTCGTGCGTGTTTCCGTCCGTGGCGGGCGGTTTGTCTCCGACTCGGACGTTGGCGGGCGGTATTTTGTGTGCTTTTCCGCCGATGGCGGTATTCGGTTTGTGTAATCGTAATGGCGTGGTCGGTGTTCAGGCGGTGTGTGCGGGCGGATTTTTGCCGCTTCCATGCCTGGCGGTGTTATTTACGCCGGGTATCGTAATGTGCCCCTAAATAAGCCTTCCTTGGTACAGCATACAAATTACAAAACATTATATAGTGGAAGGTGTCCTGCGGAGACACATTGTTGCAGTCGCAGGTATCAAGAGTGTGAACATTGTACCTACTCTGGGGAAGGCCAGCAAATAGTGCAAAAGGTGCTATAACTGGTAACTAAAAGTGATCATAATTACTGTTTACAACTGAAAGATATGGTTCCATTGTATGAACAGATTTCAGCAAGATGTATCTACGTACCCGGAGCAATTGAAGGGCAGTTTCTTCTCTTTTTTTATTTTAAACATATTTTTATTGGTATTTGGTATGATTTGTCACACGAGTACACAAACAAAACAGGTGAATAGGAACATTACATTAAATGATGTTTAAATCGGTGAGCAGACAAAATATCGAAAATAATATATCGATATACAAAAATATCGAAGTTAAAATATCGAAGGGACAGAATATCGAAGGGACAGAATATCGATGGACAGAATATCGACCCTAAGGTAAGTAATATCGAATTTTTTAATATCGATGTTACTAATATCGATATTTGTATTATTGTTATGTATTTTGTTATGTTTTTAATATGTATGTGTTATATGTGTTTTTGTTAAGTGTTCTACTTGTTTAAAAATATATGTATACAATTTTTATATGTTAATAAAAAAAATGTAAGTTAATTTTTTTTTTTGTACTGTAGCGGGTTGTGGGTTTATAGGGGAATAGGGTGGGAAGTAATTTAATTATACTAAATTAATTATTAATTTTTAGGAATTATAAATTAATTTTAATTATTTTTTGCGTTTAAGTTCTGTAGCGGGTTGTGGGTTTATAGGGGAATAGGGTGGGAAGTAATTTAATTGTAATTAAGTTATAATTTATTTTAATTAATTGTTATTGATAATTATATAATTGTTAATTAATTAATAATTGGTAATTAATTTTTATTAATTGGTGATTAATTTTTATTAATTCATTAATTGATCATCATGTAATTTAAATGTAATTAACTTATAATTTATTTTAATTAATTGGTATTGATAATTATATTATTGTTAATTAATTGATAATTGGTAATCAATTATTATTAATTGGTAATTAATTATTATTAATTAGTTATTAATTTTTATTAATTGATTAATTGATCATTATGTTAAGTGTATTATTTTATCATTGGAGTGTGTTGTGCGTTTATAGGGGAATACTTTTGGAAGTAATTGAAATCTAATTAAGTAATTATTAAATTTATTTTTGGGTATTGATAATTAATTTATTGGATATTAATTATTAATAGGTAATTTTTTAAATTACAATTTTTTGGTTCTAAAAATTAATTTATTGTTGTTTTATTATTAATTGGTAATTAAATATTATTAAATATTATTTATTGATAAATTTAATTAATATATTAAGAATTATTTATTAATTGATAATTAATGTTTAATTATTATTATTATTGGTATAAAAAAGCATTTAATTGTTTAATATTAGTTAATTGGTAATTAAGTTTTAATAATTTATATGTTTTTTGTTATTAAAAATATTTTATTGTTCAATATTTATTATTTAGTAATTAATATTTATTAATTATTATTTATTGGTATTTATTATTAATTTATTGTTAATAAATTTTCTATTGGTAATTATGTTTTTAATAATTATTTATTGGTATTGGTAAATAGTTTAGAGTTATTTAATAATTAATTAATTATTTTAAAAAATTAATTTATTTATAAGTATGTTATTTGTAACTTCTACGCTATCCAACACTTCCCCTACTGTTGCACTCTCTGGAGTTGGAATAGTAATTTTTACCCCTACGCTATCCAACACTTTCCCTACTGTTGCACTCTCTGGAGTGGGAATAGTAATTTTTACCCCTACGCTATCCAACACTTTCCCTACTGTTGCACTCCCTGGAGTGGGAATAGTAATTTTTACCCCTACGCTATCCAACACTTTCCCTACTGTTGCACTCACTGGAGTGGGAATAGTAATTTTTACCCCTACGCTATCCAACACTTTCCCTACTGTTGCACTCTCTGGAGTGGGAATAGTAATTTTTACCCCTACGCTATCCAACACTTTCCCTACTGTTGCACTCTCTGGAGTGGGAATAGTAATTTTTACCCCTACGCTATCCAACACTTTCCCTACTGTTGCACTCACTGGAGTGGGAATAGTCATTTTTACCCTCACGCTATCCAACGCTTTCCCTCCTGTTGCACTCCCTGGAGTGGGAATAGTAATTTCTACCCCTACGCTATCCAACACTTTCCCTACTGTTGCACTCTCTGGAGTTGGAATAGTAATTTTTACCCCTACGCTATCCAACACCTTCCCTACTGTTGCACTCTCTGGAGTGGGAATAGTAATTTTTACCCCTACGCTATCCAACATTTTTCTTACTGTTGTTTTTTTGGGGGTTGTAATAGTAGTTTTATTCCCTACGCTATTTAATATTTTTTGTATTATTTTAGTTAATATAGTATATAATTAATTTTCAAAATATTAAAAGTAAATTTAATTTTTTTAATTTATTATAATTATTTAATTTTTATTTATGTTATTGTTTTATGTGTATAGATGTATTTGTAATTTATAATATTTTTTAATAATTTATAATTTATTAAAATAATTATTGAAACTTATTATAAAGTAAGTATATATATTATATGTATATGTTTAATTGATGTTTTATTTAATTATATATGTTACTTATTCATTTTAAAAATTATAAAATATTTTTAACTATGTTTATTTTAATTATAAGTATTATTTAGTTTATTTTACATATTATTTTTAACAAAAAACCCCCGATATTTTTGATAACGATATTTTTGACAATCGATATTGTTTTTTCGATATTTTTGTACTTACCATGTTGTAGATAGGATTTCGATATTATTGACATCAATATTTTTGTTGCGATATTTTTGTAGGTCGATTTTTTGACCTTCGATATTTTGTCAGTGATCCGTTTAAATCACATCATAGATTGGTACAGACATGGATCCACGGGCAGCAATGACAGTTTTCATTGCAGTTATTTCCTAGGAGCAGAGAACCTGATCGTCTAGAAGTCTGTGCCCCGCCTACTAGCTTTATTAACAGTGGTAAAAAAAAATCACTAACATCATCGGGTATTGACCATATTGTCTAGTACTTGCTTCACTGACATCTGTTTACGGAAACGTGTAAATGGGTGTTTTCCAACAGCGGTCCAGTATGTACGCATACCAGTCGTAATCGTTTAAGAGCTATTCTATTTATTGAGTGCAAACCTTATACCCAAAAGGGAAACAAAATGAAACAGAACATTAAACCTGTGCAGAGGAGAGGACCAGATTTTTTCTACGGCTAGGATTGAAATAGACTCACCCATCCCCATTATCTGGTCAGATCACTTTCTACTTACCTTCAGAATACGCATGGAATCAGGAAGGCCTCAATCATACTGAAAGCTGCGGGCTTGCAGTTTTAGGCCTTTCAATCAGCTTATCTCGGAGGCCTTAGCTAGTTCACTTAGGCAACATCCTATTCCTTTTAGTGGAAACTTAGAGAGTGATGTACTCTCTCTAGAAAGCTGGCTCCAGGATCGTTCTATGGAACTGGCCCCTCACAAAACTCAAGCAGCAAAATCTTGTAGAGCCTCAGCCCCATGGTTTACAGAGGCCCTAAGAAAGAGCAAAAGCGCCTGCAAGTGTCTTGAGAGAATTTGGAGGAAGAACTTTAACCCCGTGAATAAAACTGCATACAAATTGGCCCTGAAGGCCCACTACGTCAAAGTTCGTGAGGAGAAAAATAATTTCCTATCTATGAAAATTGAACAAGCCGGGAACAGCAGTAAGGAACTTTTTAAAATTGTAAAAGACTTCTCCTCCCCTAACGCAATCAATTGCCCATTCACCCCCTCTAATGAATGGACTAATCATATTGCGCAATACTTTTACAATAAAATTAAAACCATCCAAGACTCGTTTGGGGAGCTCAAGCAAGGGATGGTAACACAGGTTTGTCCTCCCCTGTCACTTCTAATTCAGGTGGGGCCCTCCTGCAGTTCCCCCCCATTTCGTTAGCTAAATCACTTAAGATAATGAAGGCATTGAAATCCGGCTCCCCCTCGGACCCTTGCCCTGCGAAAGTATTGGTATCCATTGCCGAGGTGATCAACCCAGCAGTCAATCTGGTTTTGAACCTCTCCCTGTCCAAGGGATTAATGCCTGACAGCTGGAAACACGGAAAAATTCTCCCGCTTTTAAAGAAACCTTTAGCGGATCCTTCTGTAGCCAGTAATTACAGGCCAATATCGCTGCTACCTTTCTTCTCCAAGACTCTGGAGAAATATGTAAATGTTGTTATCACAGATTTCGTAGAGGCCAATCGTATTACACCCGAGCAGTCAGGGTTTAGAGCCAATTTTAGTACAGAGACGGCCTTACTGGACGTTTCGGAAACTATTAAAATGACCCTTGACAGATGAGGCAAAGCGGTACTGATTCTATTGGACCTCTCCGCGGCCTTTGATACCGTGCTCCATGACTTACTCCTGCCTAGACTCCAGGACTGCGGCATTGGTGGCACGGTCCTTAGGTGGTTCACCTCCTTTTTGGGAAGCCGACAGCAAACAGTATGGTCTCCCCCTTTTTCGGCCCTTATCCCCCCTATGAAAGTAGGAGTTCCACAGGGCTTGGTTTTGAGCCCAACTCTGTTTAACGTGTATATGGCTCCCCTTGCGCTTCTGGCAGAGGAATACGGCGCAAAAGTAATATATTACGCCGATGACACGCAGCTGTTATTCACCTGCGAGAAGGATGATGCGCTGAGAGGTAGGGTGATAAATGCTTGTCTGGCGAAGGTGTTCGCCTGGTTCAGGTAAAATCAATTGCTATGCAATTGCTATGCAAATTAAAGTAAGTTATTATTAACCCAGGCGAGGAATGGCGCCAATGGTGGCCTCAGAATATGTCCCCTCCAGCAAGTCCAGTAACCACCGTGAAAAACCTTGGGATGAAACTGGACGCTGACATGTCTATGAAGTCCCAGGTCCAAACAGTGGCCGGCTTGTGCTTTGGGCTACTGAAAATGCTGAGGAACTTCCTCCCTTTACTCCCAGTCTCACATAGGAAAACAGTGGTCCAGGCCCTGATTATATCGAGGCTGGATTATGTCAATGTTCTGTACTTGGGCCTCCCAGACTATCTATTGGGCCGCATGCAGGTGGTACAAAATGCGGCGGCAAGAGTCATACTTATGGTAGGGCCCAGGGCACACATGACCCCTCACCTGAAGTCCCTGCACTGGCTCCCGGTGCGAAAGAGGATAAACTTCAAAGCCCTAGTACTGGCCTTCAAGGCTTTCCATAACATAGGGGCGCCTTACATCAGGAATAGAATTCAGCACTATGCTCCACTCAGAACCTTGAGGTCCTCGACCCAGTGGCTGTCGACTATTCCAAAGTTCTCTCGCATGGGGGGTCGCTCCTTCCAGGTGGTGGCTTCTCAGCTGTGGAATAGCCTGCCGTCCTCCCTAAGACAGGCGCAGGATCTCCTTAGTTTCAGGAGAAATCTAAAAACCTGGCTTTTCCAACATTAGAAGAGGTCGACCTGCCGGTGTGTGCACCGCTCTGTTAGGGGGTCTTTTCAGCACCGGGACACTCTCTGGAGTAGCCGCGCGCTTTACAAGTGCCCAGTAACATAACATAACATAACATAGTAGTTGACCGTACCACCTGAGGGGAGAGTCATAGTGCGAAGAGAGCGCTAGTGAATCCGAAGGGGGGGGCGGAAAGGGCTCCCTGTTACCGCCATGTCTCCCTCGCCTGATCATCAGAACTCTAACTGACAAGCACTCATGATCGATTGTCACCTGGTTCAACACTCAGGGCCCACTGGGGACCGCACCGGACCGCCACGCCTGGCGCCCCAAGGCCAGGCCCCCGGTCCCAGCCCCGCCTCCTCGCTATCTGTATCCGCAGGTTTCTCCCATGCCGCCAGCGCCTCTCTCCATTGTTCTGCTATTGGGTGCTTCCGCAGTCCCCTGGACTCTTCCCAGCTGAGCGCTCTACCTTCTGCCCCAGCCCACCTGATGACGTCCCCATTCCAAGTTTCGAACTGAGGCCCCCTTCGAGATTTCCATTCCATCGCTATTCTGCGCTTAGCAAGGCCTAGTGCGAGATCTACCAGCCTATTCCCAACTTTGCGCTTTGGCGGCCTAGGGAAGAGACCCAACAGACAGGTCTGCACTGTGAGGGCCAGCATCCTGCCCAACGCCACCCTAAGCTTGCCCAGGACTGCCTCCCAGAAGGGACGCAGGCCCCGGCAATCCCATGTCATGTGGCCAAAGTCTGCATCGGGGTGCATGCATCTGGGGCATTGTCGGGCTTCTCCCCCATAAGTCACATTAAGGTGGTGAGGTGTCATGTAGGACATATGTGTATAATTGAATTGTATGTATTTTAGACGAGTTTTGCGGGAGATCTTTTTGGGATAATGCAAGACCCTGCGCCATTCTGAATCTGTAAGTTCTCTGCCCCCGACTCAGTCCCACTTTGCCCTTAACCCACTCAGGGGACCTACGGCCGTTGCTTGCAACGTGGCGTATAGCCATTTCACTAGATGGCCTGCTGTACCAAGGGTAAATAAGGCGTGTAGCACCGGGTGAGTCTCCGGTTCTTCCCTCCCTCTGTTCCATAACTGCGCAAACGTGCGCGTCAGGGCCTCATATTGTAAAAATTGTCCTGGGGGAAGTCCACAGTCCTCGATCAGCTCACTAAACGGGAGCAGGACTTTGTCCAGGTAGCAATCCCCAACATTGTCCAACCCTACGGCCGACCAACGAGCCAATTGCTCGCTCGTGAATATAACTTGGGGGTCGCCATGTGGTAACCCCACGAGGGGCAACATGGGGGTGTACTTGGCGGATCGCCGCTCCTTACTCTGGCACCGACTCCAAGTGTGGAAGGCTGTGCGCTGCAACAGTGAACAATAAGGGGTGGGCGTTGCTGGGATTAGTAGCTTTGCTATCAATAGACTGGGACGGGACTCTGGATGCGATAAGCACGTGCCCTCCTTGTTCACTCCCTCTACCCATTGCGCTAGCCACTAGCTGAGCAGCGAGCATATAAAGTTCAAAGTTCGGTACCCCTAGCCCCCCTTCTGACATAGGGCGTTGTAGCATTTTAAAAGACATCCTAGGGCGCCCGCCTCCCCACACCAAGTCCCGTAGAAGGGCGTGCAAGTGGCGGAACCAGCTGCTTGGCATAAGGACCGGGAGATTAACAAAGAAATACAAGAGCCGAGGCAGCATGACCATTTTAGATAGAGTGATCCGGGCCATAATAGGTAGTTGCAATGTGTGCCAAAAATGTACACAAGAGCGCAGCGACCGCAACGCCCTGCCCAAGTTTCCTTCCTACAAATCATCCAAGGAGTGGAAGATGTGCATGCCTAAATATTTAAACGTACTCTGAGCCCAGAGTATGTCGGCCATCAAAGCCACCGGTCTGTGCAACGGTCCTGCTATTGGGAACAGATATGTCTTAGCTTTGTTGACCCGAAGGCCCGAGAGAAGCGCAAATTCATCCAGGATTTGCATGGCCGCGGAGGTGCCAGTGGCTGCGTCTGTCATGTATATCAGCAGGTCATCAGCGTATAAAGAGACGTGATGTAACCGCCCTCCCATAGACAGACCTATCCCGTCACCTCCCTGGCGGATCCTTTCCGCGAGGAGCTCGATTGCCAGGGCAAACAGGAGGGGAGAAAGGGGGCACCCCTGCCTAGTCCCACGGGATATCTTATACTGTCTGGAAATTGTTCTGCCTGTTTTAACCCTTGTCGTAGGTGAAACATAAAGGAGTCGCACCCACCGCACCCACTCCTCCCCCAAGCCCATGCGCAGAATCACCTCAAACAAGTACTCCCAACCCACTGTGTCGAAAGCTTTTTCTAAGTCGACAGAAAGGACCACCGCCTGGTGTTTGGTTGGGGCCTCAACATGGTAGAGTATGGAGTACAGCCTGCGGAGGTTATAAGAGGTACTGCTAGAGGGGATAAAGCCATTTTGGTCAGGGTGAACCAGAGTCCACATGTGAGGGAGTAGCCTGCCAGCTAACAACTTACTGAGGATCTTAAAGTCCAGATTAAGCATGGAGAGAGGCCTGAAATCTTTCACTCCAGTCTCTGACTTCTTAGTCTTTGGGAGAGGGACTCTCACCACTATCGTACGCGGCTGCATACAGCCTGACTAATTGTGGTGCTAATATATCGGCGAAGCGTTGGTAAAATTCCGCTGGAAGGCCGTTTGGACCCGGCGTTTTGCCAGCTGCTAACGCACTAATAGCTGCTTTGATTTCCTGTAAATTTATCGGTTCTCCCAATTCCTCCCGATCTTCCTCCTCCAATGTACGGAGCGGTAGAGGGCCCAAGAACTCATTTATATCCAGCCGGGGAGCCGCAGCGGGTGCCCAATACAATCGCTCATAATATGCTAAGAAGGAATCGTTAATCGCGTCCGGGTCGTACACTCCCTCTCCCGTATCCAGGCTAAGTCGGGTGATTGGCAATCCCGCTAGTTCAGGTTTAATTAACCTAGCTAGGAGTCGTCCCGCCTTCCCTTCCTCCCTCTGCACTCTATCCAAATATTCCTTATAGTTGTAACATCTCAACCGCCCAATTGCATCATTATATTTTGCGCGTGTGGCCTGCAGGGACACGCGAGCAGCGGCATCAGTACCCTGGATGTCATCTAAGCTGCGGATGCTCCCCTTCAGGTCTAGTAGTTCTTGGCGGAGCGCCCTGTGGGCACCACTCACCTGTCCCATACAGTGACCCCTTACGACCACTTTAAATGCCTCCCACTCCACTCCACTTGAGCAGAAGCGACTGCATTGGCGTTGATGGGGAAGTATGTGTCTAGGAGTGTATGTAATGACGTGCGGAAAAAAGCATCCTCAAGCATTGTCGGATTCAGTTTCCAGGTGGGGATCGGAGGTCGCCTACCCGGGAGCTGATGCGTCATAAGCAGTGGACTATGGTCCAACACTGTATGCCCTAAATATTCGGTGTGTATGATGGAGCTATTAAAGGCAGGAGAGCAGAGAAACGTGTCAAGCCTAGTGTGTACCTGATGGACCGGTGAGAAAAAGGAGTACTCCCTATCTCTATTGTGTTGCAGTCTCCAGGTGTCCTCAAGGCCCAATGGGATTTCCAAGCGCGGAATCCCAGAGCCGTACGATATGGCTGAGACCCCGACAAGGGAGGGTGCGAACGGTCAGTGGCAACATCTGCAACACAGTTAAAGTCCCCCCCTAGTACTATATGTCCCTGGAAGTTATTAGCCAGTGAGGCTGAGAAGGGCTCCAGGAAACCGATCTGGTCTTGATTAGGCGCGTAAATATTGCCAAGTGTCACTCCCTGACCCGCCAATCTCCCCGTGATCAGGGCATACCGTCCCTCTGCATCCAGCCACACCCGCTCAAGGGCATAAGGGACCCCCGGCTTGACCCAAATCAGTACTCCTCTGGCAAAAGCCGAGGAGGTGGTCGCGAAGACCTAGGGCAGTTTCTTCTCTTGTCGTGTAGTTCCTATATAACCTTTGCAGGATCTGCGCATTTGGATAACATAAACTGTGGGATTGGTGGCAGACTGATTCTGTGCACCCCCACTGGGTATGTTAGCCTGTCTGTATCAGCTAGCTCTTAGTGCCACTATATTCTCCTCTTACCAAGGAGAGAATAGATTCTGGCAACCTCAGAACATTGACAACCCTGATCCCTCAGAATCGTGGAAACAATATACTACCTTTCGCTCAGTCACTCGTGCTCACTTAGTTTGTCTCAGAGAGATACACAGAATAAACAGGCTGGGCGTTTTCAATAAGGATTTATTGAACAGTTGTTATTCTAGTGTAGAATAGATGAGCTGTAACAACCATTAGACAGTAGCAGAGATATATGATTAGAAGTACTACGAAAGTAAAGGGATGGTAAAGTTCTACCATCGGCAGTAATCATGAATATATACAAGTACATAAAACACATGATAAACTGTGCTTACTCCTACGACGCCTCCCTAACTAGATGTACCTAAATGTACCTAGCATCTGTGTAGGTGTTATGCCAAGAATCCCTCTAGGATCTAGTCAACCCCATTACCTGAGAGTGAGAGAATATGGGACCCCGTCCTGGTCTCGAGTTGGACACCCACGAGGGATGTTAGACCACTGTCGGCTGGAGTGTCTGCATGCAGGAACCTCAGGGTCTCTGGTCAGTGTGTCAGCCGGGAAGTCTCGGTCTCCTCTCCCCTTCTAAGCAAGATGTGATGTATATATACCCATAGGTCTCCCCAGGGGTCCTACCTTACTGTGTTACTGTATCGGCCTAAAGGATAACGTCGTGCCTGAACTTTATACAGAGATATTATACAGGAGATGTTAGTCCTGCTGTGCTTCCAAGTAGCCTCATGCATAATGTATGAGATTCGAACTAGGGGGAAACCCGCGTTCTGAATGCAGTGTCGTATCTAGGTAAAAGGTCAGTCCCTAAGAACCGTTATGTATGTAATGTAGGGAAGAATAAAGGTGAAAGGTTGCAATGTTACCTGTGCCTATATAGGGTACCTATATGGAATATAACACTCTGACAGAAATTATTAGCCTCATAAAATTATCCCTTGTCCAGTTACGATCAGATTTCACTTTAATCGCAGGGGCATTAATTAGGTCGACCCTACCTAGACTCTGCAGGGCCTCCTTAACATGCTTAAGCCAAGGCATAATTAGGGAGTGGTCAAGGGCAAGGCCTCTTTCAGTATCTCTTTATTCAACTTGGTTTCCTCCCCTGACCAAATATCTATCCAGAGAAGAACAGGACGGAGCACCATTATGTCCGTTATGTAACCAGCTCCCAGTTCCTGATGTACTGCAAAAGTTGAGACACTTTGGGGGACACACAATAGTCACTTTAAAAAAATGTTTTCGACGTCTGCAGCTGGTTCAGTTTGGTGTACCCCCAGATCTCACTCCCATAGACGATCTTTGAGATACATGTGGCTTGATAAACCTGAAATAATGCCCTAATGGTTCTTCTACCAAACCTGGATGCAAAATTAAAAATCGCAGTTTTTGCCCCTATAAAATCAGCTTTTTTCCCGTTTACCATGAGGCTCCAACTTAAAGATGAATCAAAAAATGTTCCCAAGTATGAGAATGCCCTAGTCATGGGTAAAGTATGTGTTATAAGATGAAAGGATTTTGTTTTAGTTGAGTGGGGGCCCACAATCATCACATAGGATTTGCTGACATTAACCAACAAAGCTACATTATCCTTGAAAGCTGCAAAAAAGTCCAGCAGGGCCTAAAAGCCCCTTGCCGTTTTGAACATAGAATCTGCATCATCTGCATAAAGTAATATGGGCAGGGGTCGGGACCCAACATGTGGACAATCAGCGTGGGCAGGGCTTTAAGTGGGCCGGGTCTACACCAGCAGTTTTTTAAAGGAGCCCTCGAAAAGGGTCTCTATCGGGCTCTGTTTTGTGCCCTGGCACAGGCGGTCCGTTTTTATCCGGACTGCAGTGACAGCAAGCACATCGATGTGCGCGTGCAAACACTGCTCACTTCTCACTAGTGGAGAAGTTACGGCATGACGTCATGCCAGGTGAGCATTGTGGGGGAAGGGAAATCCTTTAAAGAGAGTCATTTTCTCTCTGGATTTCCCTTCCCTTTTTGAAACTCAGGAGCAGCAGCATTGTCGTGGTGTCACCAGGGCTTTAAGTGGAAGCTTTTTCAATATTATATACAAGCCATAGTTGCTGCCTATTTATCTTATGCAACTACCAACCATTGACAAAGCCAATAGTCCTGATTTGTTGTAGGTATGATGTTGCTTATCATATATCTGGATGCAATGACAGAAACAGCAAAATACAAGTCGGGCGGCACACTATGCTAAGCACAGATTTTTAGCTTACGTGTTTTAAGCCACGCCCTTAATTACATTGGCCACGCCCCTTTGAGAGACCCTCCAGTTTTTTCATCCCACTTAAAGCCATGAGCGTGGGTATCTATCAGGGCCTGCTCCAGTTTGTTCACGTATAGGGTGAATAAAAAGGGGCCAAGATGCATCCGTGCCTCACTCCTCTACCAATGTTAAAACAGCGGGTGCGTTCCAGGTTATGAGAGTAATGCACCAAGGCCGAAGCTTTAGCATGGAGATCTCTCAGGAAGTATACTATGTCCTAATCCTCCCTTATGAATAACATTAGCTTCCACAGCTTGTCTCTATGAACCCGGTCAAAGGCCGAGGTGAGATCCATAAAGGCGAGATAGATGGAACCTGAACAAGAGACCGGATGTTTACTTAAGACCAAGAACAGATTTAAACATTAGTCCACTGTCGATCTCCCTGACCAGAAACCATACTACACACTGGATAAGATATTATATTCCTCAGCCCACAATACTAGCCTGTCCAAAAGGGCATGTCCCACCACCTTAACCACTGAGCCTATCAGGGAAATTGGCCTGTAACATTGGGGGTTATCCCAGTCTCCCTTTTTAAATACAGGAACAATGATAGAGATAGCCAATGACTGTGGAGGACCCTCCAAAACTGCAGCATTCAGGGTTTGAGTCAAAACTGGAGCCCAGACCTCTATATCATTAATGTATAGGTCTGGTGGTATACTGTCTGGTCCTGGGGCCTTCTTCTTAGATAAACCTTGTATGCCCTTCTTGACTTCATCTAGTGTAAATACCAAATCGGAAGTACCTTCCTCCAGGAATCCTCCATTACCATCAATAGATGGGAGATCGCTGCTATATATTCCCTCAAAATGGGAAAGCCAACTATCTTCTGTGATATACGAGGCGAGTGCTGCTGTGTCATCCGGAGTGAAAAGGGGGATGTTATTAATGCTCCAGAATTTGGCGCTACATCTCAACGTGCTTTCTTCGAGTAAATTATCCAACCCTATGTCTCTTAATGCACTCCTGCGTCTCACAGTTTCCACCTTGTACTCTTTATGGCAAATCTTAATAAGGTGCAGAATCCCTGGGTTTTGTATGCAAGGCACATTTTAGGTGTCTTGACACTTGGGAACACTCGCTATCAAACCATTTGGGTGCCATAAAATGCTGCTTGGGAGCAGGGACGTCCACGAGGGTGGACACAGTGTGAGAGATAGAATTAAAGGCCTACAATATCTCTCTGGGTTAGAATTACTAGTCAGGCAGGTTGTGAACTCAGATGCACATCTTGAGTAAAGCGTCTGATTGAAGCTTTCAGGAACTACTTCTGACCACCTAAGTCTTCTACCCTGGCTGGTTATCTTGCAGGAGCTATTAGCCACTAGCGGGCTCTTGCACACAGTCTGAGTCCAACATAAGTACAAACAAACAGGGTTGTGGTCACTGAAGGGGCTCTGCGTAATTGTAATGTCTCTGACATTAAGAAAAATGGGGTCTGAAACGAAAATAAAATCAAACATTGTATCACTCCTCCGCCCTGTAAATGCGGGAACCTAAACCTTTAGAGGGAAAGAGCTTATCAAGGGAGAAGAACAGGTTAAATTTGTTCAAGATCCCATTTAGCAATGTACCTTGATAACAATGTTCCATGTGAAGTCCAGCCGAAAACATGCAACATTGAGCACTATTGCCCACTGCCAAAGTGTTCCCACAGAGATGAATGTTAAAATCGCCTGCAAGGATAAGATTGCCCCTCATCTTATTGGTGCCATCGAGCGTACACAGGAAGAAGCCCAGAGTATGAATGTTGCAAGCATCATCATTCATTATAAAAATTCAACAACACATATTTCTCAGACCCTGCAAAAGAACATGATGGTGCCTGAAGGGTAGAGACCTCCGTATCAAGTACCTCAAACCTTCCATTCACTACCAAGGAAACAAAAATAATCAAACCCCCTTTGGGTCTACCAGCCCGAGACTCAATAGCAGGATCAAAACAAGACTTATACCCCTAGTATAGTTAGTGGTAGACCTGGTTTCCTGTAGACAAATGATCTCAAATCTACAGATAAAAGATAACCAGTTCTCATCATTGAATTTGGCTGAGAGCCCTGCAATGTTCCAGCTGATTAAATTGAGCATCTTGGAGTTGGAATCAGCGTGGTCGATCACAGAAGGTGCCGGTGGGACCTGATTGGTATTACTCGGATAGTCCTGCTCTAACAGTCAATCGCAAACATCAAGGGAATTCAACCACCTGACAGGGAACTAAAAAGTCTCCACACCAATCTAGAGACTGGAGCTTTGCTGCATGTCAGGGGACCAGTCCCAGTGACATTACCAAGCACCACAACATAAGGGGTAGCCTCGGGGGGCAAGTTAATGACTACACAGTAATTAGGTCATAGTCAAATTAGGTACAAACAAGGTGGGTAGGCAGTACATCAGATGATATAGCATAGGGTAATGCATGTAAGTTTCTACAAAATCATACATGTACATAGTTTGTCGTAATGTCTTATGGAGAGTGTATCTCCTCACAAATCCCTCACTGGACACCACTGGCTAAACATTGCGCAACAGCACATGGCTGAAAGGTGCACAAAATAGGCTTTTTAGTTTGAGTGCAGTCAATGGCATTATCCGCAGACAGCCTTTTCTAAATCTAGGAGGATTCATGTTTTATCCTATACACAACATAGTGCAGCATTTTGTCAGGCAGTACCCCATTGCATGAAATATAGTAAATCTTGGCCAAGGTGTGAAGTGCTGAGGGTTTGTGCATTTGTGCAGTGAGTAGTCTGACTGATTGTCAGGCCAATCATGTCTATATCAATATCCCTATTTCATGTAGGGATGCCCCCTTACATATACACTTCCTGGTCCTTCCTTAAGCTGTACCTATTCTGAACCAGTGGAGATTAAGACTAGTGGAAAGTGCATGGCAGACTCGGGTCAAGCCTGACCCCTGCCTTCCTTTGGCAAGACTCTTATATGTGTATATATGCACCTGCACAGTAGGAGCATAACCACGCATTGCCTTTCCTAGGATAGAATTGAGGAAATGCATCCATCATCTGGCTTTTACAAACATCACTCACATAAGGGGAAGATGCTGGTGCCAGCAGACCCATGTCCCTTCACCCACATGGGTGGTGGAAATCTAGCATAAAAATTTGTCAACCCTTTTTTAAGGATGTGTACTTCATATAAAGCCAGAAAGTAGAATGCTCCCACTGGCACTGGTCAAATTTGTGAATTGAATGGCCTGCATATTATGCATCCTGCTTAAGACTTGTGAATCAGGCGTACTAGTGCGTAGGCAGACCACTTTGTGAATTGGGCCTACTGGTCTTACGGCAGAGTCTAGAGTACTATTCTAAACCCAGTTGGGTTTCTGGACTCTGTTTAAAGGGGTTGCAGCTGGTCTGGGGCCTTTTTACTCTTTTCTCTCCGTGTTAATGAATAAGCGGGTGTCTACAACGAAAATGTAATCATGTGACCCAGCCAACAGGGCAGATTCTCTGACATCATTTATTGAATTTTCAGGTTAGTCTTATCTGGTTCCCTGACAGGGAGCCCCATAGGTTTGTGAAATTAACTTGAGGAAGAAGGGTGACCAAATAGTTGGTCACGTCAGTAGTCCCTGAAGAGGTATTCATGCCAAGGACCAAGGGCCTGATTTAGAGTCTGGTGTATAGAATTCTCTGTCATAAATGTGACGGGGACCCAGTCTGCCATATTACAAGGGCACTATATCCTATGGATTTATAATACGGTGGACAGGATATCATTCATGTTTGTAACAAAGTATCCCATCCATCAAACTCTAAATCAGGCCCCAAGTCGCAGGATAGAGCTTAATTTTAAAGCACTACCCAAGGCCACACTCAGGACTATCCTGAGAGGGGTCTTGGCATCAAGGGTCATGCCAGATGCTAGGAAGCCACCCACTTTCTTGTAGTAGGGAATCATTGCCTTTGAATAGAGAACCACGGTAGCATCACATTCTGGTAGGTCTCTAGGAGTCAAATATATGCCTGTTCTCCATGGATCTCTCCTGTTGCTCACTCGTGACTGGCTACACGTAAGAGAGGAAAATGGGAAGATGAATGGTGACTGAGTGCACCAGTGGAAGAGTCAGAGGATCATAATACCAGAATGCAGTGATGTGAAGGGTGCCACAAGAGCCTCACATAGAAAGTAGGGTTCCATCACTTAATGATGAGGTGCAGTTTAGTTCATCGACAGACTGACAGAGGATTTGCCTCCAGCATCCTCAATTAACAGCATGTCACAGGAGCCGCAGCGAAGAGGTAAGCACCTTATAGGAGCCCATGGCTCCACGGAATTATGCAATAGTGGGGATGAATGTCTATGAGTCCTACTTGGTCTTGGAGAGGTGTGAGAGGTTGGATGAGAATAAATCCTCACACGGTCTAGGAAAGGTGAAAAGAATTTGTTCACTCGGTCACAATTAAGTATTTTGCTAACTGTGAATGGACTTCAGACTATCCCCATCCTCATGTGGTGGCAACCTAGTCAGATTAATACAAAACAAAAGAAGGCCCCTGAGTAAACGATTGACAGGCAGAGAACAAGGGGAACAATAGCAAAAACACACAAAAAATATAGAAAACACTGCCTGATTACTTCAATGGGAGGAATATCTCACCAATTTAAACGGATGTTTCACGAATCATCTCGGAATACATATTATGAATGTCTAAAGATTTAAACTGCGGGACTTCACCGAAACACGAGTCGTCGCATTACCAGGAAACGAGACGCAATGATTTGATTAGATGATATATCTAAAGATTATGTTTAGGAAACAAAATCATTACATTTTTGTTCGCTAAATAATTGAATGGCAAAACATTTTTCGCTTTCTTTACAGGGTACACTGTACATACTATTTGGAGGTGCTACCATTTATTCTTCTTGCTGTTTTGTTTGTTTTTGGGTTGTTGGAATATTTAAGGGTAGTCTGTAGAACTAATGTGGTGTGAGTGGTATGGGTGATGAGCTGAGCATTGTAGGGGCTATGTTTCTGGTTACTCCCGAGTTTATGGTGATCTCTTCTTATTTTTATGAACTGTTGGAATGTTTTGACTTGTGATGTGTATGGACATTTTTATATTTATATGGATATGATTTTAATAAACAGTATATATATTTTGTGATAAAAATTCTGATTATTTCTCATGTGTTTTCTGAACATGCAGTTTAAATCTTTAGACGTTCATACATATATATTCCCGAATGATTCGTTAAACATCCGTTTAAATTGGTGAGATATTCCTCCCATTGAAGTAATCAGGCAGTGTTTTCTATATTTTTTTGTGCTTTTGCTATGGCAACCTAGTCATAACAATTTGTCACTCCCCGGGTTGCCCAGAATACAGCCGGATTCAAGATGGACTGGATGAAGAGCGAAATGAAAATAAGAGGAGTTGATACTCCATGCCTACATTGACATTGTTTGCTCAATGACCCCACCCGGGAAAAAACCTACAGAGAGGTA
This sequence comes from Calotriton arnoldi, assembly GCA_963921515.1. Lineage (NCBI taxonomy): Eukaryota > Metazoa > Chordata > Amphibia > Caudata > Salamandridae > Calotriton > Calotriton arnoldi. The sequence continues at coordinate 1,401,398 of CAWUFW010003771.1, read as the reverse complement.
CGAACCACAGCCAGGAGGACCCTTTCTGTGGGAAAGTCTGTCTAGGTTTACGAAGACATAAAATGACTAACAGCTGCACCAACACATAGCTGCAGTTTCCAGCAGAACATGAAGGCTTTGCGAAGGTCTGTTTAAAGGATCCCTGGCGGTGTTGCGGTAGTCTTGAGGCCGCAATATGCTTGGCATGGCCGCTGGAGGCCCCACCACGCATATTACTAGTTTCCTCACTGCCACACTTTTTTTGGCGGTGCGACCGCCATGAAAAGTGTGGCGGTGAGAAAACAAAGGGGGCCCTGGTGCCACTGCACCATGGGTTGCATGCAGGGGGGGGGCACATGTTGTGCCCCCCTGTCTGCATGCACCCCCAGTTCCTGCAGGGCATGGACTTGACAGTCCAAGCCCTGCAGGAACTGCCTTTGACGCTCCCATTGCAGTGCCTTTTTCAAAGGCACTTCCATGGGACCGCCAAAGATCTGCCTGCCAGAGACTTTAAAAGTTGTTCTCTGGCAGGCGGTTTTATATGGCTTTGGCGGTCTCGGAGCGGGGCGGCGGCAGCGTGACGGCTCCACTCCGAGACCGCCAAAGTCATATTAAGGCCCTTTGCCTTGTGCCACCTCAGATGTATGTGAGGGTTCAATTGGAGGTACTTTAAAAGGAAGCAAATATAAACATAATACTGACTGGGGTCCCCAGAATGGCCCCTGTAGGTAAAGGTGTGGACGCAGAAATGCTTGCCTGTATTCAGTGTTAATGTGTGCCTAAGGAGTCGCCTGCAGCATGTCAAGAACTCATGTCCCTGATTGCTAACTCGTTGGTAAAGTGAGAACACCTCTCCTACTTACCCTACACAGCAGCAACTCCTATCTAGGTAGTGGAAAATGGTAAGTGTCCTGTTGTGCACACATTAACCCCGGGATGTGCGCAAGGCATTACAATACTCTGCTTATTAGCCCGCCACGTTCAGAGAACTATTCGTTTTTATTTTATGAATTTGTGTAATCTACATTTGTCTATACATACCTTCCCTCAAATTCCACAGTTTATACTCAGCAGCGAAAGTGGTAGGTGAATAAGGATGTTTTGGAGCTTTACAAGTGATTTGTAATATTTTATCAAACTTTCTGACTCAAGGATTTTAAAATGTATCGTTGGGCGTTTTTAATTTTAGAATCCTTAAAAATAAACATATATACCACTAGCAATATTAACACCTGAGCACCTTGTGTTTGAGCAGCACCAACACACATTTTACTTTTGATTGTGCACTCGTGATTTTGGTATGCTTCACTTCTATTCTGGGCCAGTGACACTAGGAAATCAAAAAATAATCCCTAGCCAATATGTGAATGTCATCATTTTATTGTAAGTCCTCTTGCCAGTTCGTTTTTTAAAGATTCAGTAAAAGCTAAGGTTGTAGTTGACACACATACCTGAATCTGCTTTGCTGGAGAGCATACATTGTGAGGACTTGATAACTAAAGGATAACTTTTTTATATAGAACTTTATACAGACGTTTTGTTGCTTCTAAGCACTTTAAATAATCTGGTGTTACTATAAGTGAATTTAACAGTACTCGATATATCGATCTCTAAATGATGAAAGGCTAAGTTGGCCCTTCGAGGGTCATGACCTGGAGGTCAGACAGATGTCATCACCACATTGCCGGCGTTGTGCTTGAGTTTGCAGATATGAAGTCTGCACAAATAAGCGCGTGAAAAGCAAGCCAAGAATAAACGGCAGGTTTAAAAGTGTTTCCGTGCCTTCTTATGTGTTCTTGGCATTCTGCAGGAGAGCTCGCTGCTGTCAGTTTGAGGAGTTTTCTAACACGATCACTCCCCGGCTCCCTCGCGCTTCCAGTCTTCGATACGAAGAAATAATAATATATCACCGGCCTGACCCTTTGGCCTTTATGAGTTATCTGTTTTAGAAAGATGTGAAACCGCCTTTATATCCACCATAATAGATATTTAGAGATTGCCGATCAATAGCGAACAAGTTTGCTGCTTGTAGTTAATGGGTGCCAAAGGGCCGCGCCGACATTGACCTCTTGACACGCTCGGTGACAAAAAATCTATACAAAAATAAATAAGAAAAGGCCCTGTCATTCACCAAAGTTGTGAATATAGATCTGCAGCAGGTAATTGTTATTTTCTGGGCAGAACTGTCGCAGAGTTTCAATTGTAAACCAATGTTTTGGGACCCTTCAGTTCTGACAAATGTAAGATTAATAACTAGCTCTCGCTGGCCTTCTCTCTACGGCAACACCGTGTTACACACAGCGCCGCACTTGTCCTTTCTTTGTTTCCACATTGTTGAGTGCGTAAACGGATGATGACACTTTTGCTCCTCAGGATTGAATTGTGTGTTATCCAATCTCATTCTATTAACACATTTAATAATGTTCTATAATGAAAAGTGAGACGCGTTTGTCTTCAAATCTTCACCTTGACACAAACAATATCTTCTTTAGATTTCATTTATTAGTGCCCAAATTCATACCAGGTATTTTTGAAGTATTCACATTAATGTGGCACATTTCACTGTTCGTCTTGGGGCAAGTGCTCTGGTGGCAGAAGGTGGAAGTGGAAAAGGGTGGATGTGGCCACAAGATGCTCTGACTGAGCCGGCACGCTTCCTGTAGGGAGTGTATTTCCGGCAGCAGCGATGTGGGGGTCATGGGTCGCAGGTACAATGCAGCATCAGTGGATACTATCAGGTGAACTGATGCAGGGTGTAACCACAGGGATTTACCGGATGCCCTGCGTGTGAGAAACGGGTCCTTGAGACCTTGTTGGGATGACGCGCTTGGTTATGCTGTCTTAGGAAGGTGTGGTGGTGCAGGTCTACAACACCAGCAGTATGCTCACACATATGCATGTTGTAAGCCATATTTGATTGGGAAAAGATAAGAGGACCATGAATGAATGGTGGTCATGGTGAAGGGCCTCATAACATGGCACAAACATTCAGCAGTGCTTCTCTGTTGCTTGGAACTGGAACAGCTTCAGGATCTTGAGATCTAGTATTTCTAATTCGATTTCGTATCTAATTTGTTTCCTTGCTTTTCTGACCAGCCTCGTCTATATCTGGATACCTCAGGGGCGTAGCTAAGGGGGGGCGGTGGGGGCGGACCGCCCCAGGCGGCATGAGTTTTGGGGGCGACGGCCGGCCCCCCTCCCCCCGCTCTTACATGCGGCCGACGTGGCCACATGAATAGCCAGCACCCATCCCCCCCGCTCTTCGATCAGGCAAACGCAGGGGCTGCAGCGGGCGGCCTAAGGCTTAGCTACACCACTAGGATACCTGTTCTGAACCAGTATGCAGTGACATGGCTCTTCTATCCTAATCTGCCACCTGGAGCTCTCTTTGCTGCATTACATCTCTGTACCTGTGGTGCTTGTTTTGTTTAAGGAGAGCAGTATTTTCCCTGGCAGCCAACCTTCGACTGGTATTGGTCCCTTCATTTTGGTGTACAGTTAATGTTTTCTGTCATTAGAGTGCGGGCTGTTATGTTTGATTCCAGTCCAGTCACTGCGCAAGGCATACATTGGTCCTTTCTCTATGAAAGACCTTAGTTTGATCTCATTTACACAAGGCTTTGATTTAATTTGGCCCAAGGAATGAATGCATTTAATGTACCTGCAGAAAGATGCTCAGCAGCATTAATAAAGCAACTCCTCTCTTCTCTAGAGGTGGACCACATCTCAATGATCATTATTTTTTTTCTCCTTTGCTTTGTTCCTGGTCTCTTGAAACATTCCATAGACATGCTTTGTCTTAGGAGTTCATCAGCCGACCTGAGGAACTTGTCTAAATTTTGGCTAATCTCCAGTTTACTACACGTCAGCGAGATAATTGAAAATGAGATCACTAGATAGTTACAAAACTTTGTGAAACTCAATCACATTCTTTACAACCACCACTCTTGGTCAGGACTGCAACGTTCATTAAAACTACCCAGGCCAAAAATCTGAGAGGTTCTGCTTCTATGCTTGGATGAAAATAAGAAATCAGCCCTCATACAAAGCCTCTCAGCAGTCTACAAAGCGATACCAAAGGGGATGATGGACGGAGCGCTTGAGCCAATCAAACACTCACCCCCAGTCAACTGATCTGGGTTTAATCCATCATCATTCTTTAGCTCACTCCACCACCCCAGTTCAGACATGGCCATATGCAAATCAGTCTGACCCTGTGCCTCATGGGAACAGTCCAGCCCGAACTGCCAAGCCATGTCTTCCCTGGACCGGAAACAAGCATCCTGGGACCGGTTTCTGGCTATTCAGCCGTCATCAGCCAGGCTAGCTTGAATCCAGTGGCAAAGTGAGCAAGGGACCCACGTCTGGGCATACCCTGCCAACTTAGGGCGAACAAAGCGATACCAAAGGGGATGATGGACGGAGCGCTTGAGCCAATCAAACACTCACCCCCAGTCAACTGATCTGGGTTTAATCCATCATCATTCTTTAGCTCACTCCACCACCCCAGTTCAGACATGGCCATATGCAAATCAGTCTGACCCTGTGCCTCATGGGAACAGTCCAGCCCGAACTGCCAAGCCATGTCTTCCCTGGACCGGAAACAAGCATCCTGGGACCAGTTTCTGGCTATTCAGCCGTCATCAGCCAGGCTAGCTTGAATCCAGTGGCAAAGTGAGCAAGGGACCCACGTCTGGGCATACCCTGCCAACTTAGGGTGAACAAAGCGATACCAAAGGGGATGATGGACGGAGCGCTTGAGCCAATCAAACACTCACCCCCAGTCAACTGATCTGGGTTTAATCCATCATCATTCTTTAGCTCACTCCACCACCCCAGTTCAGACATGGCCATATGCAAATCAGTCTGACCCTGTGCCTCATGGGAACAGTCCAGCCCAAACTGCAAAGCCATGTCTTCCCTGGACCGGAAACAAGCATCCTGGGACCGGTTGCTGGCTATTCAGCCGTCATCAGCCAGGCTAGCTTGAATCCAGCACCACAAAGCATGATAACTGGCTGCTAGGACTGGAGGAGTGGTCTGGAATTATGGTTCCACACTGGAATGAATGTTGTCCTGCTCCAATCATAGCTGACAAGTTCAGTTGTATCAACAGGTTTTCACAACAGGTTGTCCCTACCGTGTCTGATGTTCAACATCCATACATGCATTTTGGTCCTGCTCTTTGAGTAGTATCAGGCAATTCTCCAAATATACTCCATTGATGCTCAAATCCACTTGTATTTGGAATACTTCACATGACAGGACTTCACTTTTGCTTGGATCATGTGTTACATTGAGTGAATTATAGCTTCCTATGCTTCAACAGGGCCAAGGCTGAGATATTGGTGGTGCGTAGAACAGAAACCACAATCCAGTTTTGTCACCACACACTATGTTTTTCCTAGCAACATTTGCTTTTCTAATTGTGTCTAATTAGGGTTTCCATGTGCATCACCCAATCAACCCCAACCATGGCTTGAATGACAAAATCAAACAGTAAACTGTACAGTTTGTGTGTGATACACACCTTAAGTCCTAAACACCAATGCATTTTAATTTTGTGCACAACAAAGAATCTTAGGGGAAAACACATGCTTTTTTGATGTCCTCTTAACTGTTTTCTTCTTCATGGAACTGAATGAAATTTGGCAAACTAGCCCTTAGCTGCATACACTAAGGGACTGCCAAATCAGGCACAGGTCTGTCCATGGGGTCAAACGTTATAGACAAATCAAAAAATGGCTTTTGCAGCGGAATCATGATTATATATATTAGAATCATAACTATGTATATTATACAAGTGACAATAGCACCTGTGTAGATATAGTTAGGTCAGCGTTCCTACTAAAAAGGCATATTTTGTTTTCTTAACAAGTTTGACAAATCTGCACAAACCTTTCCAGTAAAAAGTACATGCAGTTTGGGTTCATGGTGGCAAGTTTTGTGCAGATCCATCATGTAGTGGCACACAAAAGAGTGGGAGTCCCAAAAGGAACATTTTTCCATGTTAACATCTGTAGGATACTTTGCTCCTCAATATAGAAAAAACACTGAACATAATTACACCAGTCTTGGCATGTAAGCAGCACTTTACTCAAAAAAGTGCGTTTACTTGGTTTGAGGTACATCTTTTTTGTAGTTTTCAGAAAATTTGCCTTTAAAAAGTGGTCCAATATGAACGTGCTACATTTTAGAGTTATGTTGACAGTTGGAAAGGTGTATTTTGATTTGCCTATAACTTTAGCACTGTTTGACAAATTTGCATGAAATTTGGCAGATACTTAGAATGTTTAGATTAATTTTGGTGTTTTTATATTTGTGCAGACTCATCAAGGGGGAGGACCATTTAGCAGGAGGGTCAAAGAAGTGTTCATTTGTTAATAACTGTGGTATCATTTAACAAATCCACATGAAATGTGGCGTACATTCAGCTTGTTAAGTCTTTTGAGGGTATCACAGGCTTGGTGCAGATCCATCAAGTAGCAGTAAAGATAAAGGGAGAGCAAAAATGATTTCTTGTGCTAGTAATATATATGCTTGAAATTTAGCAGGCTGTTAGAACGTTAACCACATTTCAGGAATCTCCGATTTGAATCAGATTCGCCAAGGGGATAAAGTTAAAGTGGAAATCTGTTGTAAGACATCAAAGCTAAAAGTATATCAAATAGTTCTTGACCCCTTTAGCACTGCTGCATGCATGTAAAAAGTGCAAAGGCCAGCTCCCAATGGCACCACAATGAGTGCTGCTCAGGAGTTGGCAGGGGCTGCGGGGGCTTTGGGACTGCTCCACAGCTCCAACTTAAATGAAAGGGGTGGGTGATCCAGTTGGGCACCAGGGCATCGATGGAAAAAAATGCAATGGCCGGCTCCCATCGGCACCACAATGGGTGCTGGCTGGGGAGCCTGCAGTGGAGGTAGGGCCTGGAGCTCCCCCCATAGCCACCAATGATGCTCATGTTGTGGGTGCCCCGGGTAGGCACTTAAGTACACATAAAAAAAAACAAAAAATAATAACAAAAAAGCATCAGGAGCCGCTCATTTATTATTCACTGCTGCTTGCAAAAAGCATCCCATAATGCCCTGCAAGGGCTTTTTAAAATTACATTTTGACTTCCTGGTGGTGTCCCTAGAAAGGGCAGAGCCACCACCAATCATTTTTTTAATGTTGTCAAGGGCTGCAGGGAGCGCAGCAGCCCTCCCCCCCCACCAACATTTGAAAGAAAAACACAGTAAGTCTCCTGGGTCATTGAATCCCTGACGCCAGGAGAGCTTAGAATATATTTTGTAGAGTAGGGACCCTTTGTGGATAGTTCTATGACTGCAATTTGTGCCTGAAAAATGTTTAAAAAAATCTCAAAGACGTGCTTAATATTTCACTATTATTAAGCATTGCAATGTGTAGATTTATGAAATGTACATTTGATTATAGTTATGGTTGACTTTTTCACAAAGGTAATTGGTCTGCTTTATATGTGCTGCTGTGCTGACCCTTTGATAAAGCCAATAGGTCATGCCACTTTTTATTTTTTAGTATTTTGAGCCTTTGACAAAGCCAGTAGGTGTGCCTTACTTAAAATGACACCCTTCATATTGTTACATGACATAGTCAGCAGTGCACAGCGGGGGGTAGATTCTGTGGGGGTTGGGCACAAAGCCTGACTGCATGCCAGGCGCTAAGACTAACTACATGCCGCGCACGGCGATGGACATCTTACTTTACGTTAAAAAACACGATACAAATTCGCTGAAAAGACCAAAGGTTAAAGTGACATTATAGTTAGGAATTGTCATAATATCTTACTTTACTTTAAAAAAACTTTAGAAATTTACTCAAAAAGCCAAAGGTTAAAGGGACGTTATAAGTAGGTGAAAGTGTCAGTTAAAACATACCATTTTAAATGAACAGAACCACTGAAATTCACCAGTTATAGTAACTATAACTCGTGCTCTAAAGTAACCATAACTCGCACCCTTGCAATGCACTGGGAATTACCTCACATATTACATCACTCATGACATATTCTAGGGCATCACTAGTAAAATCACTGCAACATTTGAAATGAATTATTGATGAAAACGCTATGCATAGCCGGGACGCGGATAGCTGCGCATTTCACATTCACTGCTTCAGTTGGGGGGGGGGGTGACTCATAATGCCCTGCAAGGGCTTTAAAAAAAAAAAATTGCTGCTGGAGATGCTCCTAAAAGGGGCAAGAGCATCACCAAGCATTTTGTAATGTTGTGGAGGGCTGCAGGGAGCGCAGAAGCTCCCCAAGCAACATTAAAAAAAACACAGTAAGACTCCTGGGTCATTGAATCCCTGTCCTCAGGAGAGCTTACCATATAATTTTAAAGCACTGTGAGTGGAAGCTGTATGCTTTTCAGCTGTAGTGCAGACGCCTCCTGTGGTTAATTCTATAGCTGCATTTTGTGGTCTGAAATTTTTTTTAAAGAGACTCAAAGACATGTTAATGTTATTTTTAATAAGGCTTTACTGAAATTATTTTATGGCACTCATTTATATTAAACTTTGTTGTGGGTGAATTTATAAAATATACAATTGATTATGGTTATTGGTGACTATTTGACAAAGGCAAGAGGTCTGTCTTACAAGCTGATGTTCTGACCCATTGATAAAGCCACAGGCCTGCTTTTTAATATTTTAGTGTTCTGACCCTTTGACAAAGTGAGTAGGTGTGCCTTACTTAAAATGACATCCTTTACTTTGTTACATCACATAGTCAGCTGTGTGTGCCAGCGGAGGTTTAACAGGCCCTCGCCATTTACAGACAAAGGCAATGTGCACCGAGGAGTAGGATGCCCACTAACGGTGATGGACATCTTACTTTACCTTAAAAAAAAACATACAAGTTCACTGAAAAAGCCTAAGGTTAAAGTTACATTATAGTTAGGAATTGTAATAATATCTTACTTTACATTAAAAAACATAGAAATTCACTGAAAAAACAAAGGTAAAATGGATATTATAGTTATATGAAAATGTCAGTTAAAACATGGTGTTTTAAAGTAACAAAACCACTGAACTTTGTCAGTTATCTCAAGTAACTATAACTCGAGCCCTGAAGTAACAGAAATCTCATCCTTGCTATGCACTGCTTATACCCCCACATATTACATCACTGATGACATGTTCAATGACAACATTGATAACATCACTGATGACATTTGAAATTATATCATTTATAACAACACTGTGCATGGTGAGGACGTGAGTTATAGGTGCTACAGGGCTTGAGTTTAGTGTCTAGCCAAATCTATACCTCTGTGACGAGCTCCAATAAGAGCAAAACACATGACAGGGGCTGCTTTTATTAATTCCATGTTAGCTTGGATGGTATTTTACCAATAAAAAAGCTGTAATACTGTGCCTGGAATGGTAAAACGCTTTTGTCATTTTTCAGCTCAGTGTGGATGGCACTTGCTATTCCTATGCTTAAAGACTTTGATTCAAAAATGACAAAAGGCTTTGTCACTTTCATGTATGGTATTGTGCTAAACCTATACTTAAAAACTGCTAGAAAAAACAACTTTTTAGGTGAGCAGATTTGGAGGGTTTGTGATGTTATAGAGAGTGCCATGTAAAGGAGCTTGTCTTCACCTAAAACATGGGAACGAATCAAGTTTCCTTGCTTTCTTTTTTCCATAATTTATGTGGCACTCTAAGCTTGAAAGGGCATTGTTTTGACTTATACTGGTTGCTCCATTGTGTCTGGAAAAAGCTACAACTCTCTGACAAGCTCCAGTAAGAGTAAAACACATATGGGAGGGGCTGCTTTTATTCATTCCAAGGTGGCTTGGATGGTATTTTACCAATCCAAAGCTGTAATATTGTGCTTGGAATGGTAAAAGGCTTTTGTCATTTTTCAACTCATCGTGGATGGCACTTGCTATTCATATGCTTAAAGACTTAGTTGCAAAAATGGCAAAGGCCTTGTGGCTTTCTAGCTCAGCCATTGCGCTAATCATATGCTTAAAATCTTTGCTAGAAAAACAGACGCTTGAGGTGAGCAGATTTGGAGTGTTAGGGGGTGTTATAGAGTGTTCGATGGAAAGGACCTGCTCTCCACCTAAAACTTGGAAAGTACTCACAGTTCCCTGCTTCCTTTTTTGCATAATTTATGCGGCACACCAGCGTGAAAGGCCATTGGTTTGGTCTATGTATATGTATTTATCGTATTTTATCGCTTTCCTTTTACTGCACAGTTATTTGTAGCAGGTCCCATGGTGGGGTCGCCAGGCCCAATGTATCACCTACAGTTTTTCATTCAGTGAAAAGTTATCAGTCAAAGGACCGGTTTCAGATCTATTTTTTGCCTTTGGTGTAAGCCCATCACCATGTGTACCAATGCGTTTTCGATCAATCTCTTGGTTTTAATCATAGACAAAAATAGGTCTTCCCTTTCGAGCATTTGCCCATAGTTTAGAAACCCAGCCTCTGTGTCACATAATTTCGTTGTGTGCCGTGTGGGATTTTTTGTCTCCGCTACATTTTATAATTGTTCCAGATGGTTTAATCGTTGAGGAGCTCATTTGTTGAATCAACACCCAGGAAGTCTTGCAAGGGGAATATCAACCATTATTTATATCACGTTCTCCTAACCCCCGCCCGATTTGTATCTCTTCGGAGGTTCTGTATATCATTCTAAATGCACATGACATTCTTCATCCTTGTAGAGCCTATAGGGGTAGGGTGTGCCCTAATAATGCATTTTGATTCCAATTGACATACTTTATGGATTCTGTTCCCTCTTCATTTCTGTTTTTCCCCACTGTCATTTGCATAGAATTGCATTGATCTGCACTCCTTACTGTGGTTGCGACCATAATGTTTTGTCATTGTGTAATAGTAATCTTTATTTTTGATTTCTCTTTTATGTTCTAGAATTTTGGACAGTGCAACTAAGGAATTTAGGGAAGGCCGAATTAAAAGAAAGAATAGAAAATGTAGAAGGGATCTATTAGGCTATCAAGTCTGGAGAGTTTATACCTTTGCAAAGACACAGAATCAACATGATCAGTTCTAACGTCCATATCATAATCTGAAATAGATACATCTGAGAGCAGAGCAGTAGTGGCTGCAACATCAAGGATACTAATCATTTAAAAAAAAGAAAAGAAAAGTAAAGCGACATCAAAAAGGCAATACCCCAATATTCAACACCAGAACCAAGACATATGCATACTTTAACAGTCAATGTACAGACAAGAACCAGATGGAACCACCAGGCACCCAGACAAATGCCAGAACAAAAAATAACAATTCAACAAAACAAGAACCTAACAATGAACTTGTCAAATATTCCCTTACGTCCAAATGTCACAAGCATACTAGATAAAGCTCTGACCGTTTGACCCACAGCCAGATGGATATTGGGAACACTTCATTCATTGTTTAAGGATGAGCCACAATCCAAATAGCAATCAGAAGAGGCACAAACTGCAAACTTCTTGGCCCAGGATCTCGAGGACCTCAATATACTCACAAATTTATCAAATGTAAACCAGGAAGACAAAGATATAGAAAGTAAATTCTAGAATTCTTTTTTCAGTTGAAGGTGGTGCTGCCCACATATTTTAAGCCTTACAGACATTCCAGTAGATGCACTGTGTATGAGCTTTCGATGTGAGGAGTTTCCTTATTGTCTGTCTCATGCCATTTCTCCAGAGAAATTGTTTGATATTTTTAGCTTTCGTACAGTGCACACTTTACAGTGGTTACGTGGTTTGAAACTAATGCTCTTTCCTTGGAAAAGAGACTGTGAACAAGTATGTCTTTCACAGATCGTGCCTTCCTGTAAGTGGTGACAGGATACTGGACTATTTTTTGTGTGTTGTCTGGATCCTCCTCAATTAAAAGCCAATGTTTATGTGGGATTGTTACAAAAATTTTGTATCATACTCGAATTTTTCTTATGGCTGACTGAGTCAAATCTTATAGTTAGTTTATGACCTAATTTGTATTAATTGGGCAACTCAGAAGTTTTCATTTTTATCATGTGAGGGCCTGAGTTTGCCCAGAGCTGATAATGTTTTTTATATCTTGCTTTTGTGTATTTACAATAGTTTTAGTGAACGTGTGCAAATATTTTTTTTGCATCGCAACAAAGTAACAATTCACCTACAATCTCAAAATCTAGCTTACACGCCCATCCCTGATTGGTTCCCTCTTTGCTTTTGGCCCTGCTGCCTTTTGGCCTGGTTCACGCGAAACAAATACCACTCCTCCCTCCCCCCCCCCCAAATGACAGAATCTCATTTTCACTCGAGCCATTTTTATATAAAAAACTCCAACGTGACCCAATTTGGTGATTTAGGAGCTACAATGGACATAAAAAACATACTAATAAATGCAAAACGAATACTGACCTGTTGGAATATGTGCGTCTCTTCATTTATTTGAAGAAATCTTGTGCTTTACTAAAAATATAGGGGCATATTAGCAAGACCCACGTTAAAATTATCGCCGTTTTAGCGGCAGGAAACTGCCGCTAAAACGGCGATAATGGGCTTGCTAATATGCGTTATAGAATTCCAATAGAAGCCCAGGTTAGATGTGCAGGACATCTAACCTGGGCTTCTATTGGAATTCCATAACGCATATTAGCAAGCCCATTATCGCCGTTTTAGCGGCAGTTTCCTGCCGCTAAAACGGCGATAATTGTATCGCCAGTCTTGCTAATATGCCCCATACTTTTTACTTCACAAGTCTAAGGTAAGAGGGCCTGCTTAAATAGGGAATCGCCTGAATGGGTAGTGCAATACACACAATCCTGTGACTTCCTTCCTTTATTGATTTACTTATCTCAAGGTATTTATAAAGTACATAGCCATTCCTGGATGGTTATATGTCTCACCACTGCTTGTCACAACATCAGGAATCACTAAATAGCCTCTACATCAGGAGTCATAGAGTGGGAGTACCATTACATTTGAACTTCAAAGGTAGATAGTGAATATTTTATTATTTGCACATTTGTTTACATTTAGTTAATTGAAGAGCTGGCACTCACGGGCTGATCTAAAACAGCTCAAACATGGACTCTAACAAATGTGAAAGAACCTTGAAAGTACAAAGCACAGCCAGGAAGATGTCTTTTTTCAACACAATCAGACTGAGGCGTATGGCTCCAAAGCCTGTAAGAGGTAGGGGTGGAAGGAAGATATGAGGTGGAAAAACAATAATAGGGACAAAGGAACGATCCAGGAGAGGAAAAACAAAACCAAAGAACCATAGCAAACAAGGTCTTGCATTACTGAAAGTTTGAGCTATTGGCGTTGCAAATAATAATGCAACGCCAATAGCTCAAACTTTCAGTAATGCGAGACCTATTGCATTGCATATGCTTGTTAACTTATGTGTTTTGAAGTGAAGTGGATGTATGTGATGGCAATTGTGAGGAAAATGATACACAGTAATTAAACTTGATAAGCTAAGTACCATCACCTGCTTCCGGTACATGCGTTCAGGGCAGTAGAAGTATGCACGAAGGCTGCGAACTGGGCCAAAATGTTGGTGAAATCATTTAGCCGGAAATTACGTTCCAAGACGAAGCTCTGTCGCAACAAAAATAGGACTGAAATATTGTATTTCCACAATGAGGCTCGCAAGGATGCCATCTTGGAATGAAGCAGACTACAATTCAACAAACAGAGATATGGGGTGCATGTAAAATTAATTACTTAAAGCCTTTACTGGAGAGAGATTCTGTTCACACTGCAACGCATCCCGCCAGCATCTATCTGTGAGTGACTTGCAGCTGGCTTAACGGTCATGTGTGCTAATAGCATCAACATGCGTTTATCTACCATTGTTAAAATAGAAACACAACAGTCTGCCAGCAGCTGCAAGACCACACTTTCACCCTTGCTGCCTAGCGTGAGAAAGGGAGAGAAGGGAGTTGGGCGAGCAGGGCGCCTTTCTTTTTTCTTCTGCGCAGCTGGCCAACTCTGTTTTTTCAATATTGTATGTTTCTTTTGAGCAGCGTGGTAAACAAAAACACAGCCACTATTATTGAAGATGAAGTGCGGCATGCTGTGCTGTTTAGAAGAGCATACGGTATTGAGGGAGTGGAATTGGGTGAACCGCACAGAGGAAAGGAAAGGCGCGCAACCACCATTGTTTAAGAAAAAGTGTGGTGTGCTGCGCTGCTTTAAAAAAAAATATATATATATTGTTGTGTGCAGTGGCAAAATCGAGTTTGGTGAGCCACAAATAAGAAAAGAAAGGTGCAGCCACGATTATTGCAGCTGAGGCGTGCCACGCTGGTTAAAAAAAAGCATTGCGGAAGAGCGTGTCCTGCCTGCAACAGCAGAAAAGAAAGGAGCAGATGCTATTATTACAGCTGCGGCGTGCTGCGCTGCTTAAAAAAAAGCATTGCGGGAGAGCATGTCGGAGAAAGTGATTTAAGAAAATAGTGCTCACAGGCTATAGTTAAAACATCTAGAGTACCAACACATGTGACAGGGGCCATCCTTATGGGAGGATACAACAGGAGAAAGGAAGGTAGTAAGGAGGGACTACTAAGCCTATTGACGAATCAAAAGCCACCATTTACAAAGGACAGTAACAGGAGCCAATTCAAGATGGGCGAAAAATGGGCGGAGTTTAAAGTCCATACCTGAATACAACATGTCTCGAAGAGACAGCGCAAGCGCTGCCTAGGCGAGACCTAAAAAGGAGTATGAAATACAAGAAAGTGATGCAAAATTTTAAATAAATTACCCCTGAAAAAAGAAACTAACCATGGCAGAAAATCCAATATTGAAAAAAGGATTGCAGTTTTGTCTAGAAACCCACCATGAACCACCAGAGACATGGATAAACATTTACAAATTTGTTCGTAGAATAAAATTGGCAAAGTTTCATGCCAAATGAAAAGGAAGAAGGACAAATATGTACCCCCAAACAAACTCCAGTTATTTGGTCATAGAGGACAGCACAACTATAAGAGTGTCACACAATTTAGAGAATGAAAACAAGAATGACAATAAACTATTGAGAGAGTTGGGCATTGAAGAAATAGAAATATCAAGTTGCAGCAAAGCGAAATTGAGATTCTGCCCAGCCTTGCCTGTGGGTAATAAAATTGATACATTTTGTGAAATGGAAATCCATATAATCTTTATTCGGCAAGTGCTGCCATAAAAGTTCACATGAATACAATTCACATAAAAACTTTAAAATCGATAAAAACAATAAAATCCTTCAAAACCATCATAAAAAGCTATTAACGAGCAGTACTTAGGTAGTAGCATAATCTGTAAACATTGCTAGTCATGAAATTACACTGAACAGGCTTCAGCCAGATAACGTGTACTTCTGGATTCCAATAGAAAATTAGCACCTCATTAGAGAAGGCTATTTAGTTAGACGGTGGAGCTAAAATATTTCCGATGGATCACATTACCAACAACAAGGGTCAGTGGAATAAAATTGTCAGGGCCCTACACTTCCCTGTCTGGTTCTCCACACACCCAGTAAGAAACGGTACACAGCAAATACGACCAAGGGTGCTGTATTGGATCTGAGGATTCTAGAAACAATCCTAAAGTGGAAATGGAAATCAAGGACATCAATGTAATGAAACTACAAACCATAAAGAAAAGGAGAAAATGTGCAAAATCCAGAGAGGTGATGAACGCCCTAAAAAATGATGATTCAATTGAAATCAAAACTACTAAATAAGGGTGGATACTTTGTCATCATGGTGTCTATATGAAAGAAGCATTGAGACAACTGCAAGATAGTATTGTTATGAAGCATCGGAGAAGCACAGTTATAAAGATATTGCCAAATGGTACCATAACAAATTATGCTACTGAAGAGATCAGAATCTATTTGACGAAAATGAATTAAGTTAACTATCAACATCATTTCCTACAACCTACGATCTTCTTCCTTTCTAAAATTCATAAAGATATCAATAATCCTAGGAATACCAGTTATATCCGCAAGGGCATCACTATTTGAGAAGACATCAATTGGTATAGACCACTTCCTAGCTGTTATTGTGATGTTGCTAAATTCATATTTAAAAGAAACAGGAGATTTATTCTCACATTTACAAAACATACTGCAGTCAGAGAATTATCACCATATAACGATGGATGTCAAAGCTCTATGTATTTCAATACCACATGAAACAGGCATCGAGGCATTAAAATATTTTCTAATGAAAAGAAATATCAGTAAATTGAAACATACTCAAATGTTACTAGAAATGATTGAAATATGTCTGGAAAACAACATGTTCACTTTCAGCCATCATCTTTGTGAAATATGGGCTTGGAAACCACTGCCTTGTCTTCAAAAAAGTGGTTTGAGGCAGGGAATCCTAACACAGAGATCCGACTGGGATTGAGGTCTAGATACTGGCACTTAATGTAATCCATGCACAACTTTAGACAAGACATGATGGTCCCCATTTCCAGAGGCCTGTCAATTCCAATGGGCCAGGCACCAGGACTTGCAGGTAAGTTTTTGTTTTTCTCATAGAAATTGCTCAAAGCAGCCATAATCTCTGTATGAAACCAGCCGAAAATTGGCACTGAAATAATGATTACCCCTTGTTATTCTACACAAACTTGCTATCCCCGTTATTCACCCCCTGAATTACTGGGACCCCCAATAATGATAAATCTGAGTCAGGAACATGAGTTTGGGGTTTTAAGGGGTCACTCCTAAAGAGGGCCTGTGTCAGAAACTAAAGCTGACCAACTTCTCTAATAATCAGTTTTAGGAATCACGGTAACACATGTTTTCAAGAGACATTATTAGAAAATAAAACGACCTTATCAGGAAAGGAAGCGACACCGCCCCTCTTGGAGACTCTGCTTGCTTGGTACTGTACACAGCGCATTAATATGTCACACTCCAGTAACACGGCCCTGGAGCCTCGATGGTCCCCCGCTGCTCAGCTCGGCTGGAAACACATTTGTCCTGACTGTTCCTTTCTTCGCCCCCCTCCCATCTGCCTAAGATGAATCACTGCTGCAACCAGACTGACTCCGAGGGCAGCGCCGGGGCTCGAGGAGCTAACCTGCCTCCCGTGGCTTAAACATTTTAATTAATGTCAACACTAATGCACAAATGAGAGTTAATCACTGCGTTGGAGGGCCTTCTAATTTACCAAGTTTATTCATTAAAACTTTCCTCACTGAACTTTGATTGAATGTCATGCTTTTTAAAACGGCCTTAACAGACTTTTCTTCTGCCTCCGGGCTTTTTAACTACAGCAGGAGACGACCAAGAAGAGGGGGTCTTGGAAAGACCCACTCAGCGATGTGCTAGAAAGAGTACTTTTAAAGGTTTCCTTGGAAGCACAAATAAATAATAACCCTGTAAAGGTTTATATCCCACAAAAATGTTTGTTCTGAAATCCACATATTGTAAATCTGAAGTAAAAAAAAACACCTATGATCTTTGCCGGGCTTAAAATATTCGTGAGTTTGGCTAGTGCAGTTCTTTTAGAATCAAGATGATCGAATCAAAGCCTCCCATTAGGTCTATTAACCAGCAGCAGCTCAATTCAAAA
The DNA here is from genome assembly GCA_963921515.1 of Calotriton arnoldi. Classification (NCBI taxonomy): domain Eukaryota; kingdom Metazoa; phylum Chordata; class Amphibia; order Caudata; family Salamandridae; genus Calotriton; species Calotriton arnoldi. Next base: position 1,383,861 of record CAWUFW010003771.1, on the reverse strand, counting down.
TCTATCACGGCCTATCTGTGTTAAGAGCCTTGCAGGAGAATCTATTTCTACCTCTGTAAACAGACAACAACTAACTCTATCCCGATACTCTGGACCAGGTTAAAAAACACATGAGGGCATCTATAACAAGAGCTTTACAACCTTACATGGGTGTACATTTACTATGTTTTAGAACTCACAAAGGGAAAAATTGCTCAGTTACAGTTTTCAGGGCGTACTCCTGGAAATCTTTTGGACTTCCATTTGTGCACGAACATATGCTCAAATATATATATTTGCTCATGCACAAATCGGAAGAGCAGGTGCACTTACTAACTTTTTTTCCCCCTTTTTCTTCATGGGGAAAAATAGTTTTCTTTCTGAGGAGACACTTTTTCCTTTAAAACCTCACAAATTGTGTGGGTGTTCCCTCTCCTTTCCAACCTGGAAAGGAATTTACTCCTACTCTGTTCAGAAGTAAATTTCTGCCCTTTTTCTGTAAACGGAAGAAGGGTGCTTATAAATATTCATACATATAAGGTTTGTGTAAATGCACAGGGCATTCCAGCCTAGGAACGCACATGCCCCATTATTTTATGAATAACTCATTTTTACAAGTGCATAACCAACATCTGTGAATGTCAAAAGCGTTACTGCATGTGCAAAAAAAGGCCAATTGCACACATAAGCACTTATGAATTGCGAATTGTGATAATAATACTCTCACCCTTAACCGCTTAAAAGCCCCTCCAGCCCCCGCCATTACTATATCATTCCACTTCTTCCTTGGCTGGTCTGGACTTTACTGTGTACTTCACCTCTAAGGCTGATCTCACTCCAGCATCCTCTCCATCTAACTCTCTACTTCCATATTTCCCCGACTCCTGTTCACCTTCCAATTCTCCCAAGTGTAACTGGTTTACTTTTGTGTATGAAGCTGAAGTTGCCCACTTGTTGACCTGTACTCATTTTACTGCATGGCCGTTTCATGGCCTTTATCCAAGAGGGGTGCAAAAATTGAGTGTCAAATCCGTCAGGGAAAGCATTCTTAGCAGAAGGGTATTGGGCACATAACTAGCGGTTTAACCCCATGCAATGGGGAATAACGTGCAAAAACAGTCTTTGCGACCGAATTTTCTGCATATTATTCCTCTTAACACACTGTTTGGCCCACACTATGTGTGCTCAGTAAACATGCGATCAGTCACAGTTTGTATGCGATCAATAAATAAAGTCTAGCGCTAATAACCTTGTGCTCAATTGTAAGCTTACAGAAGCGCTATGAATCAGGCTGATAGTGTCTTTTTCCCTGTCTGCTTCATTTGTTAAGGCACCTGACATTTCTAGTCCCCATACTTGGCTGTCATAATTACATTTTGTCTTTCATTTTTCAAATCAGCAACTGTGCTGTACCATCTAGAAAAATATATTTTTGTTTTCATAGACACTCAAATTAGCCTTGTTCTGCCTTTGCTTAAAAAGGACAACCTTAATGCCATGGATAAAAACAACTATCGCCCTATCTCCAGACTTCCTTTCGCCGCAAAGCTAGTGGAGAAGGTAATGAATGAACAACTAGCAGAGTATATAGAAGAAAACTATCTATTGGATGACACACAGCACGGGTTCAGAAAAAGCCACAGTACTGAATACGCTTTGGTGTTAGCCACCGAAGACATCCGTGAAACGCTAGACAAGGGAGGAACGGCAGCTTTAATTTTGCTTGATCTCTCCGCGGTGTTTGACACGGTCAACCATGAGATTCTGGTTCACCGTCTGCAGAACCTGGGGATAGAGGATACATCACTAGATCTCCTCCAATCCTTTTTATCCAATAGACAACAAAGTGTGGCGTTGGGCAATTTTACATCCAGGCCTTTCTCCCTGCCCTGTGGAGTCCCTCAGGGCTCAGCCTTAAGCCCAACACTGTTCAACCTTTATGTCATACTGCTGGCAACACTTATCAAGAAATCGGGCTTCTCCTTAACATCTTATGCAGATGACACTCAAATCGTGGTGTCATTAGCAAAATCTGACAATAACTCAGGTTCTGTTTTCAGGACCTGCATGAGCAATGTAAGCATTGGATGAACAACAACTGTCTTAAATTAAATGGCACTAAAACTGAGGTCATTATTTTCGGCAATATTCCTTCCTTCTGGACGCCGGAGTGGTGGCCGCCAGAGCTGGGCCTCCTTCCCGAATCAACTAACAAAGTAAAAAATCTTGGTTTCCTGTTAGACAAAGAGATGAAGCTGAAAGACCAAGTGAATAAAATTACGTCCACTTCATCTTGCTCTTTGAGGCTTGTAAAAAAGATTGAAAAATTCCTGCCACCTGAGCTTTTGAAAACAGTAGTCATCGCACTAGTTCTTTCTAGGATTGACTACTGTAATAGCCTTTATCTCAATCTTGCCGTAGGTCCCCTGAAAAGGCTTCAGACCCTGCAGAATGCAGCTGCACACTTTCTTTTTAAAACTCCTAAATATGAATCTGCCAGGGGAGCCATCCGGAAACTCCACTGGCTACCAGTCAGACAACATGTCGAGTTTAAGGCTCTTTGCCTGGCATACAAATCATTGCATTGACTGGGGCCAATCCGTTTCAAGGAGAAGCTCAAATGGTATATCCCAGGGAGGACGCTTCGCTCAGGCTCTGCTATGAACCTGACAATCCCCCCTTTTAAGAGGACCACTTGGGGAGGGAAGAGCTTTTTCAGGACTACAGCTGTCCTCTGGAACGGCCTACCACTGACACTAAAAGCCGCCCCCTCTTTATTTGCTTTCAGAAAGGCCCTGAAGACCTGGCTCTTCACCCAGGACTAGGAGATATTGGGGTATCGGCAAGAACTCCCATCAGCTTTGCAGTTATAACCGATTCTATAGTGCCAAGAGGCCCTCGGGCAAGAATTTGCGCTTTATAAATTACAAATCAAATCAAACCTATTTCCTTTCTCCTTATTTATCCCCAAAATCTAAGAAGGAATTTTGCACTCTAAGCTCTCCTAATTTCTTCTTGTACACCATGTTTTGTTCTTGTGCAACCTGGGTTTGCGCTGGTGACATTATGAAATCTGCTTTTCTTTCTACCGCAAATGTTATTTCTGCTACATAACATCAAAAGCTCTCCTCTATTTTCTTACTTCTTTTTGATTTTGTGGATCATCGTTACCTCTCGGCTGGTCACAGCTCCCCAGCCCTACCTCTTCTGGCCTGCCTCTTTGTTTAGCAGTTGCCTAGCAACTGCCCGCACTCTCTCGCATCTCCTGACGCCACTTTCCCGCCACTGCTGCTCCCACCTTTCTGCCTCTCCACAAGCCCCTCCCACCTCCCAGGACTTTTAATGGAGGCCACAGCGTGGTCTCGGTGAGCAGGGCCTGACCTCTCGGCCAATCTGCTGCATGTCTGCTTGCCTGTCTATTTCTTTAGCTGTTGCCTAGCAACTGCTTGCATTCTCTGTGGCTCCTGACGCCACTTTCCTGCCACTACTGCTCCTGCCCACCGCCAGCCCTACTCATGACTTTTAATGGAGGCCGCAGCACGGGCGCGTTTCAGGAGCGCCAAAGCCACGCCAAATGTAAGCCCATCTGTGCCCGCCCATGCCCTGTGCTACTTTCACCGAAACACCACGAGGAGCTCCTGGCCATAGACACCAAAACAAGAGCCAATTCACGTCCTCCCTACAATCAACCAAAGGACCCTTCACTTGTTGCCACTGCTGCTTCTCCTGTGACACATGACCACCTGCCCTCACTGACACCTTTGCCATCTCCACACAGAAAACCCCAAACAACCCAGAACCGCTCAAATGCATCCTGCTGAATGCCCGCTCCCTCTGCAAACATGCCACGTAAATCTGGGACACCATCACCACCCTCTCCCTGAACATTGCCTTCATCACCGAAACGTGGCTCAACCCCTCCTCGAACCACGACATCACCACTGCCACCCCCGATGGCTACAAGATGATACACCGAGACCACACCAAAAAACATGGCAGGGGCATCGCCATCATCTTCAAGGAAACCATCCGATGTACTGTTACCAACAACGACCCAATGCCTTTCAAGGAACACCTCAACTTCTGACTACAGTCCGAAGCTAAGACCACGATACAAGGCACCCTCGCTTACAAACCCCAAGACCCCAAGACCCCGACCGGCCTTCTGCGATGCCATCTCCAGCCTCATCACCACCCTTCCCATCGACTCCCTCCACTACGTCCTACTCAGTGATCTCAATTTCCACATCGATGACCCCAACGACGCCAACTCCGCCTCCCTCCTGGAGAACCTCAACAGCATCGGCCTCACCAAGCTGGTCACCGAACCCATGCACAAAGCTGGACACACACTTGCCACCATCTTCACCTCCAGCGACAAAATCGAATTCACCCACGTCACAGAACTCACCTGGACCAACCATGCCATCGTTCACGTTAAGATCTCCGACTCCCAGCAAACCATCTCCAAGCACCAGAGCACCACCCAGAACTTCACCGCCTGGCTCACCAAATGTGCTGACAGAGTCACCCCACTGAAACCAGCAAAAGCCAACAACACCCCAAAACAAGCCAGATGGTACACTCCAGAGCTCAGAACTACCAAACGCAACTGCTACCAACTCGAGATGTGCTGGCGTATGACTAAGGACCCCTCTAACAGAGCCGCCCACAAAGCAGCCCTTAACAACTACCACCTCCACAAGGAAGCCAAGAGAGCAGCAATCACCGTCCGCATCAACACAGCGGCCAACCATACGAAAGAATTCTTCAAAATCATCAAGGAATTCTCCAATCCGACAGCTACTGAGACCTCCATCCACCCCTCCCAAGAACTCTGCGACACCCTCTCAGACTACTTCCACAGCAAGATTACCACCATCTACAGCAACTTCGACCCCCAACTCACTACTATCAGTCTCAACAACCTCCCTCAACCAGCAAACACCAGCCGCCTGATAACCACCTGGTCCCTGATCACCACTCAGACCACCTCAACCATCATGTCGTCCATCCACCCCGGGGCACCCACCAACCCCTGCCCCCACCATCTCTTCAACCTCAGAACAAACCCTATCAGCACGGAACTCACCAGCATTCTCAACACCTCCATCTCCACTGCAGCCTTCCCAGACAGATGGAGACACGCGGAGGTCAGACCACTCCTAAAAAAGCCCTCCACCAACCCCAGAAACCTAAAAAATTACAGACTGATCTCCCTGCTACCCTAACCAGCCAAAGTACTCGAGAAAGCCATCAACCAACTGCTTACCAAATACCTTGAACTAAATCATCTCCACGACGCCTCACAATCAGGATTTCGTGCCAACTACTGCACGGAGACCGCACTGATTGCCGCCACCGATGACATCAGGACCCTCCTTAACTGCGGAGAAACAGTAGCCCTGACCCTCCTTGACCTCTCTGCTGCATTCAATACAGTCCCCCACCACACCCTGCTCTATAGACTCTACAACGTTGGCATTTAGCAAGACGCCCTCAAGTGGATTGCCTCTTTCCTCTCAGGACGCACACAGAGAGTCCGTCTGCCCCCCTTCACCTCCACACCCAAGGACATCACATGCGGCATACTTCAAGGGTCAACCCTGTTCAACATCTACATGACCCCCTCGCAGACATCATCAGATCCCACAGACTCAACATAATGTCCTACGCTGACGATACTCAACTGATCCTCTCGCTCACTGAGGACCCCAACAACACCAAAACCAACTTCTGCAACACCATGACCGACGTAGCCAAATGGATAAGAGACACCTGCCTCAAACTAAACTGCGACAAGATAGAAGTACTGATCTTCAGGAAGAACCCCTCCGCATGGGACCTCAGCTGGTGGCCGTCTGGTACAAAATTGCTTTGCCACTTAATAAATAATAAACAGTGGAGAGAAATTCAATTACTCCAACACTTAATCAATGAAGAATTCAATGAAGAAGAGAAAAACACACCAATCATGAATAAATCAAAGGAATGTATTGAAAGATTAATCACTTTTTTCTTTTTCACATTTTTTGTGGTATTGAGATGACACAATAAGGCTGTCACAAGCAATAAACAAAGCTATTTTTTTTAGAAACGGTGCAAGGGTGATTAAGTGACAAGAGTGCAAAAAAGTGCTGGATGTGAGTAAAATATATACAGTGCTGTATAAATGGTTTAAAATGGTCATTCAAAAGTCATCCGTCCCTAAGTACATGAATCTCCAGTCCGACTGGGACTTAGTTTGCCTTTCACATGGAGTGGAGAGAATAGGGTCTGGATTTAGACAAGCACGTTGGCGTTTCGACCCAGAAGAGTGCATGGATTGATGGTAGTCACAGCGGGTCTTCCTCAGGACGAAGTAAACACAGGGACAGCCTGTACAATTAAAAAGGGGGGTTTATAAACCTCCTCTGGCTACCCATCCAGAAGACATGCCAGTTCAAGATCCTCACGCTCGCATACAAAGCTCTAAACAACCAAGGACCATCCTACATCAACCATCGACTAAGCTTCCACCTCCTTCTGCAGGACACATGCGCTCCGTCCTCGCTTGCCCTCGCTCACCCCCGCATCCATCGCACCCACAGCGGGGGCAGCTCCTTCTCCTACATTACCGCCAAGACCTGAAACAACCTGCCCCTCCACCTCCGAACAGCACACTCCCTGATGGACTTGAACTCAAGACCTGGCTGTTTTACGGAGACACGGCAACCCCAGCGCCCAGATACCCTTAGGGGTGACAGTGCTGCACTATACAAATACTGTATGATTAGTTGACATTCTGCTTTCTTCTCTGGGTTATTCAGCTGTCTCACAGTGGATTTCCTTGCCCCTTTTAGCAGGTCCATGTTCTTTGTCACGAAATGGTTGCCGAGTCACCTCTTTTTCTATTTTTTGTGAGTTTAATTGCTATTTTCACTTATTTCTCTTGTTCCATCGGCTGTTTTTAACACCTATATTCTCTTTTCTTTTCCCTCCTCAATTCTTTTATGGACCTCTTTTAGCCTGTCCTTCTGTTTTCCTTGTTGAATCCCAAATAAAACTGAACTCTTCGTTTTACTAGCCTCTTTTTTATTCAAACCACTTCTTTCAATTTCCTTCACATTTCTTTGGGTCTACCTGTATTTATTCAAATTTTCTAATTTTCTCATTGTTCCCGCTTCCTCTTCCACTGTTTCACTGTATTTGCTTCAGTGCGATTGCTTACTATTTACATGCCAATATGTTTTCAGTGCCTCGCACCTTCTTCTTCGTCACATCTTGCATCTGTACATCAACTTTCGTGACAACTCTGTTCTGATCTCCTGCTCTTCTGCCCATTCTGTGTCCTTCTTGTGCTCCATTTAACTTTTGTGTTTTTGTTCTTACTGCACCGAATTGTTGGAATTTTCTTAATTCATCAATTTGTCTTTTTTTCATTAAGACTGCCGAATTCAAGAAGGACCTCAAGACGTGGCTGTTCGAATGATCCTACACCCAGAGGGTCCAGCAGCCTCCGCCCCGTGCCTTGAGACCCTCACGGGTGAGTAGCCGCGCTTTACAAGCCCCTGATTGATTGATTGATTGAAGAAGAGGTTAATGGAACATCATCTTGCTAATATGTTTGCATCTTTACTTATAAGTGATCCCTTGTCTCTTTTAGGTTGAATTTTGTAAACATTATTATTGTACTAAACTCGTTTAACAGTCTCTCCACACATTTTCAATACTCAATCCATTTCTCACAAATATTTACTGCTTTCTTTCAAATATTACTGTGCAGGTTCAGAGTTTATTATTGTATTTGTGGTATGCCAATTATAAAAATTTACTACCTAGCCTATGGCATGCACAGATTTAGAAGGTAGATTTTCAGCCAATTTATTTACTTAATTTTGCTATTAGAACCATTGAACATACATTTAACTCTCATAGTACAAAATACATTTCTAAAAACACCTGCACAGTTTGGACCTGGTAACTCTCTGTAAGAGGTCCAAGTCTCCATTTTGTTCTCTCATTATTTTTTCTCCTTTTGGACACCTGAATTTTGTACCTCAATTGTGGTAGTAAAACCGCTAATCAGGGATCAGCTACTCTGTGTTTTGTATAAAATATTTTTTTATTCACTCTCTGTGCAGTCCCTGGAATTGGCTGATACGGTGTTAGCTTACCCGGCTAACATAGAAGGGTGTCAAATAGTAATATATAAAAAATTATGTATGAACTGTAATAGTTCTGGCACCCAGGTCAGTTACATATATATCCTTTGTGAGGACCTGGACTAAGGTACTATTTCTCTACATCAAAGAACGGCCAAATAAACACCCGACAGGCTGGTCATTAGCTCAATACCTTCTAAATTATTAATATGTCCTTATATTTCTACATTTGCATAGTGGCAGCTACTGACTTGGTATCTATAGTGTATATGTAAATAGGCCTCAGATGATCAGTTTTCTTTCACCAATAGTGTGTATACTATGTCTTTTACATTAAGAATGACTTGAGGCTGAAGTAATAAAGTAGCACCTTCCTGTTTGGAAAGAGAGAGAAATTCACGCTCATGGCCCTTATTCACCACTGCCTCTGCTCCAACTTTGAAAGGATCCTGAGAAAATGGATAAGAGATTCATGATGGGAAATTTCCTGGGCTCAGCCAAGCTTTGCAGGAAATTGTGACCAATTCATAACCTTTCGCCTGCTATTTACAGCTTGGTTCATGGGTAAAAATGGGTGCAAACAGGGCAGTTACATTTAGGAATCCAATTGACCATAATCTTTCATCTTTTATTTGGTGGTATATTCCACTAACCTAAAAGAGAACAAATGGGCACCAAATCGCTGACAATTGTTAACACCCATTCAGCCATTTTTAACAGCAAACTTTAAATCAAGAACAAAACTTGACAGGAACCTAGAACAATCACGAATATTCCAGGACAGTGTTTTGCAAACAGTTTGTAGTAAAATACTAGAATATGCACGTTTGGGTGTCTGCAAGGCTCACTCACTTCCCTCAAAGTTAGAAGACTTGTCTATGGTGTTATATGAATGTATTGATTGTGGAAGCAACCAAATAGGTTTCCACGAGGAGAAGTTGGGAAGGAGAATGGAGATTTGATTTGCTAAGAAAACATTCAGCCATGTTGGATTTTATCTTTAGGGCCCTCTGGGTCAATAGCCCTCCATAAGGCACTCTCCCAGAGCTAAACATTTATTACACTGTTGAGAAAGTGGGAGTGAAGTCAATGGAATCTAGTAAGAGATTGGTTTTAATGTACATATTAAGTGCATGCAAAGTTTTTAACAACCCAATGTGTTAGAGGAATTTCCTTGTAGCTGACTTAGCTAGGTTAGTTTTAAAAGAGTGGAGTTGAAACAAAACAAAGAGACCTGTCTTGATAGGAAAGCATTATGCATATGGACTTTTATCTGCAGAGGGAGCTGACACAATTCCTCTACATTTAGGCTTTTTCCCAGAGCTGAATATATACCATACTTTTGGGAATGCAGAAGCAGGGACTGTAGAAAACAATAAGAGGTTGGTTTCTGATTGCCTATTAATAACATGCTTATTTAATTTTTTGAGAAGCCATGCTCACCCACTTAATCTTCAGAACAATATTTAAAGAGGAGAAAGGACTTACTATCTTCGACCGAAAAGTAACCATGCTTTGCCTACTGAATGAAAACTGGAAGAAATGTTCTAATATATGGCCGGATTTTCTGCTGCAAGGACTTGTTCCAAGATTTGTGAGTGAACATTTCCTGAACAGAGTTACAAGACCAAATGACTCTTGGTCTGCCTGTGGTGCACAGCAAATATACCTGTTACAGAATTGTAATATTCCCAATTAAACAGTGTGCTATTGAGAAAATTATGTTGTCCTTTACTAGTTATGGGAACAACTCAGCAATGGTATCAAGAGCACTGGTTTCTTTTAGAACAGTCCACATCTGGAATCTACTGGAAACAAATACTGGGTAATCTGCACAAAACAGTGTGTATCAACAAGATAACTGACCACATTAAACCAATTTAGGGGTTAACTGGCACACACACAGTTTTGCGGATTGGTCATGCATTTATTACACTAAAATACATTGGCTTAGTGGACCTACAGGAAAATCCAATAGTACTAATAAAATGAAGCTGAAACTTGACGAAGGAAATGATCAATATGGACATCCTTACTTCTTTCATATATCGGTGGCTAATCCCAATGATTGATGGTCACTATACTTTCAAGTCTGGTTGGCAAATGGACCCATTAATATTTCTATTGCTAACTAGTCTGGTGTCTTAGTGGACTAATGTGTCCACTCTAGGGGCCTGTGTGTGACCTCATGGTCACAGGTTCAAATCCCGGCGGGTCCACTCAGCCTTTCATCCTTCTGAGGTCAATTAAATGAGTACCGTTGAGTAACAATAAACATCTGTTATTCAGCGCCAAGATACCCTTGGGTGAACTGCACTTTACAAATGCACATGTTAACTAGACTACTTTGCCCATCTGTTTGGGACTTACTTTTGTGATAATTTTTAACTAGATAATATTAAGTATTTTCTTATTTTACCCCACCCACCAGTCTGTATAAAAAATGTGCTTCCTACTCCAGTTTAGGAGAACCGGGATAGCTCATTTTTGAGAGGCGTGATCTATTTGGTGTAGGAACACAGAGATGTTAGTACAGGCTTAGTTGTGGGCCTCATGGAAATCATTGAATCATTTTTGCAATAAAGCCTTAGACCCCCAGGGAATAATGTTACTATTTGTACTAAACTACATCACCAGACAGTGGCATGGGTCTGGATTGTGTCTTAGCTCAGATCTAAATGGACGTATGTGAGCTGTTGTAGTGCAGGCTGTATAACAAGGGAATAACGGGAGTTGTATAGGAGGAACAGTCACCCAGGTAAATATGAAATATGCCACGCTAACAAACTGCTAGATGTTTGCAGACCCACCTCGTAGATATTCATGACCGTGAAAGAGTATTAATTTACTATTTCATTTTTAGTTGGTAGTGATGGAGTGAGGTTTGTAAAAATACATCCTCATGAAATTAAGTAACCCCATAATAATGTATTGACTGCATGGACTAACCAACCCTGAATGCACACATTCACACATGGGGCAAACGCATTTTACATAATATACTAAACCATGATGGCATGAGCACGTATTAACTGTTTGCGCTTTGAAAAATCGTACTAATGCATGTTTATGCTATGCTGTACATTGCACATTTTGCATGTTGTGCACAAATAACGAAAAGGTTGCTTTAAATTAATAGCTTTCGCTAGGAATTAATTAACACAGGGTATTAGTATGGTGGGAGGTAACCATAATTGGTTTTATTTCATGAATTAATATTCTTTTGTGTTTATTTGCTTTAGTACGAGATTGGGCCTGCATGAAAATGGCCTCTTGTCTGAACCAGCATGTGGTTGTCTTGGTCTGCACGGAGGACGCATGCGCTGAGATGGTTTGCCTGCTTACGAACTGCAGAGTGCACCAGCTGATGTAATCCGAGTGAAGGCCATGTTGACCCGTGTCCTATTGTTTATGTGCCAAGACGCGACAGCGACTGTGGGAACTGCCATCACTACGTGCAATTTGTATGTGAAGCGGATGTCATAATATGAAAATGTTGCAAAATGTATAACTATTGATATTAGTAGTATGCGAATGTATTTATCCTTAATACTTCCTTTGTTAAAACCGGTATGGGATGGATTTGCGAGGAGAACTGGATGAGGCGACCCTAACATGATTTTTGACATCCAATCACAGACCGAGTTTCTACTAATACTGCAACATTGTAAGATAGTGAGCTAGGCATTAAGGTATAATTGATATCCCAATTAGAGGTGTGAAGATCAGACGAACCTGAGAGAGCAGAGAGAGAGAACGCAGAGAACATCTAGACGTCGAGAGGGAAGCGCACCAAGACAGAGAGAGCAGATCAGCATTGAGCCAGAGAACCCCTTAGGTACGAGAACGTTGCGGGAGTGCTTGGGAGGAGACTGCGTCCGAGGAGAACTAACTCAAGGTAGATAGGATTGGGAGATTATATTTGTTTGCAAACTTAGCTGCATCTATCCTGTTAACTTTGTCTTCTGAGCCTATCTCTGGGGACCCCTTGCCACAACCTCGGCCAAGGAAGTGGTTTCCGTATTCTTTGGTGGGTATCACCCTCCTTAAATGCTTTAATTTTGCAATATATTTCTGCAAGTGTTTATGCTGTACCTTCTCTTCCCCTATTCCTATGCACGCTTTGATGTCGATACAAATGAGTCATTTTGATTACATTGCTTGATAATTTGTTCTCTTATATGTGATCTTGTGTGTGCACTGATAATCTGAATTATGAGCATTTAATTTTGATAAGATAAAATTATTAACCGAATAAATGACTCTGTGGTTATTTAGTTAAGGTATTACACTGTTTAGTTAATCATAGTCACCATCAACTCTTCAACTAATGGTCCATCGATCAAAGGAAGAAGACAGTTGAGATTAAGAATAGTTAGGTATATATATAAATGTTATTAATGTGAAGTATAGTATTGAACATAATAAAACTGACAAATTAAACCCCCCAAATCCAGCACACGTCTTCAGGGATCATTTATGGGTAATGTGTGATGGGCCCTGTTGTTTGGTAAGCAATTTATGTGTGAAGAGATTTTCCTTGGTCCCTGGTTCATCAATTAGGGGTTGCGCTGGATCAGTTTTTCTGGTAGCAGAATGGTGGTTATTATTGATTAGTTTGGTGATTTATTGATTATTGATTAAATGTTTAACATTCTATGTAAAGTGAGTTAGTGTCGCGTTTCTATGTAGTCTTTGGAACACAGGTACAGAAGGGTATCTGGGAAGCCTGAAATAAGGCATAAGAAAAGTGTGAGAAGTGAAATCACACGGGAATAGGTGCATTGTCTGTTTAAATTAGTGGTAACGCTTATGTGTTATTTTAGGGACTATTTAGCGTGTATGTAGAAAAAGAGTGAGATAGCGAAGGGTCCACCTGTGAAACTTTGGCCTTATCCCCAGAAGAGTAACAAGACCTCTTTTCCAACAAAAGGTCCTCTTGTGAAATTTTGGCCTTATCCCTAAAGAAGTAACAGGTCCTCCCCTAGCTTGGATGAAGGGAAGGATAGCGGAATTGTTATACTTGCCCGTTGTCACCAGCCCAATGACCACGGACTACTGCGCTGCTTTAGATAGCTATGTTTATTAGGACAGTACAGGAATGAGTACGGGGTTCTCAGGTTGGGTAGATGGTTTAGTCCGTCCCGGCTTCTTCTGTTGCTGCAGGTCCCTGGACGTCTCTTCTTCCCGGCTCCCTTGGTTTCTTGGTGGTGGTCGTCCCCTCGGTAAAGAAGAGAGAGGCTATCAGTAACGGGTCCCCTTTTTATCAGTTGACCTCCTATTTGCCAGCGCTCCCTTTCCCTCCTCGTCTGTCTGTCACTTTCTCCTGGTCGCTGCACCCACCCTGGCGGGTTTTAGCTTTGCAAGCCCTGAGGAGCCTCTTACTTCAGATGCTACCCCTGGTCCTGATGCCCTGTTTCAGCTTGCCTGGTGCCTGGTGCCGCGCACTGTCTGGTCTTTTCTCCCCAGCAGTGAACAGCGAGAACCCAAAAGAAAAATAACGCAAGTAAAGTTATCAACAACAATGGAAGACGGGAAGGGAATGCCCTCTCTGCTCCCTCCGGCCGCCCTTCATTTTCTACTACTCCCTCCGCTGCACTCTATAGCCCTGTAAAGAGCGCCTGTGTGTGCAGCCACCCGCCCAACCGGCGCCCAGTTCCCCTGAGGACTTGCCTGAAGCCGTGACCCGCTGACAGGGTCGCGGCCGCCTCGTCCAGTATGCCTTCCGCAGGGGACACCTCCGCTTCGCCGTCGTTGGGGTTTCTACTGTCCTCCGGTCCTCTCACCTCCCCGTTTCCTTCTCCCGTGGTCTCCGCTTCCTCCTCCGTAGTCGTCCAGGTCTCGTCCTCGCGCTGGGATACTCCGTTTCTCTCCTCTTCGTCGCAGTCCTCCCACCGTCTCTCGGCGTCTTCCGGGTCTTTTATTCCCGTCATCCCTCTCCTCTCTGGTTTCCCTGGAGACGGTATAGGTCCATGTTCCATGGTGCCCCCAGGGCACTCTCCGCCGTCCCCCTGGAGCTCCCTGCCACAGAGCCTCCCATCCAGGCATGGCCGATCAGGCCATGGGAGAGTAGCCGACCGGGAGAGGTAGTCCACATTCGCCTGTTGGGAACCAGGGCGGTGGGCGATATGAAAAGAGAAAGGTTGCAGTGCCAAAAACCAGCGAAGAACACGGGTGTTGGAATCTTTATGGCGCCCCAACCAAACCAGAGGGGCATGGTCCGACAGAAGGAGAAAAGGACGACCCAACAAGTAATACTGAAGAGCCTGGACAGCCCACTTGATCGCTAGGCACTCCTTTTCGATCGTGGAGTAGCAGGCTTCCCGGGGAAGTAGTTTGCGGCTGAGGTAGACAATGGGGTGCAATTCCCCTGAGTCGAGTTCTTGGGAGAGGACAGCACCTAGGCCCCTATCTGATGCATCCGTTTGTAAGGTGAAGCTTTTTTTGAAATCGGGACAGACCAGGACCGGGTTGCAACACAAGAGCCCTTTCAGGTGGTTGAAGCTGCGTAGCTGTGTTGGGGTCCATTCCTTGATGGTATTCGCGCATGTCCTTTTTAGCATGTCAGTGAGGGGAGCAGCCTCCTCGGAGAAGCGGGGTATGAATCGCCGGTAATATCCAACTAGTCCGAGGAAGGCTCGGATGCCCTTCTTCGTGGAGGGGGCTGCCAGAGTCTTAATGGTGGCTACTTTGTCCACTTGGGGTCGTATCAGGCCGTTCTGTATGCTGTACCCGAGGTAGCGGATAGTGTTTGTGGCCAACATGCACTTTTCGGGGTTCGCTGTTAGTCCTGCTTCCCTAAGGATGGTTAACACCGCTGTGAGGTGGGTAACGTGCTGTTCCCAGGTCCGGCTATATACCACAATGTCATCCAGGTATGCGGAGGCATAGGTACTGTGTGGTCATAGTACCACGTCCATGAGGCGTTGAAAGGTGGCAGGGGCTCCGTGGAGACCAAAGGGCAGGACCTTAAATTGGTACAAGCCCGAAGGGGTGGCAAAAGCCGTTTTTTCTCGTGCCGTGGGTGCCAACGGTATTTGCCAATTCCCCTTTGTCAGGTCCAGGGTGGTCATATACCGGGCTGCGCCCAGTCTCTCTATCATTTCATCGACTCGGGGCATTGGGTAGGAGTCGAAGCGGGAGACGGCGTTTAGGCGCCTGTAATCCACACAGAACCTCATCGTGCCGTTTGGCTTTGGCACTAGAACAATCGGGGAGCACCAAGGGCTATGGGAGGGTTCAATGATATTGCTATGTAGCATGTCCTGTACTTCGTTCTCGACCATCCGCCTTCTGGCTTCTGGTATTCTATATGGTCTCTGTCTGATTGGAGTGGCCTCCTGTGTCACGATATCGTGTTGTACTAGGGGGGTTCTGCCTGGATTCTGGGAGAAGACGTCTCGGAAGTCGTTCACGACTGACATGAGCGTCTCCTCTTGTCCCGGGGAGAACTGAGAGCCCCGGGGAATCTTGGTAAGGCCCCTGACCGTGGCGATCGGTGGAAATGAGATGTTCAGGGGTCTGCTGTCTGACACCAGCAGGTTCATGGGAGGATCCGCTACCCCCCCTCCTCGGTGTCTACCCATTTCTTGAGTAGGTTGACATAGTAGATCTGTCCCGCCCTCCCTGTGTGAGGGACCGCTACTCTGTACGTGACGGGGGTGACCTGGGCGAGTACTACATAAGGGCCCTGCCATTGTGCCAAGAGCTTGTTGTCTGAGGAGGGAAGAAGGAGTAACACCTTGTCACCAACCAGAAACTGCCTAAGGGCCGTTTGTCAGTCATACCCTTTTTTTTTGTTTTTGTTGGGCTGAGTCCAAGTTCTGTCGGACTTCCTCCCATAGGGTGGACAGCCGGTTCTTGAGGTGTGCTGTGTAATCAAGGAGGGTCTTTCCTTCTTCCTCTTCCTCCTCCCATCTTTCTGCTGCCATGTCTACTAAGGTCCGGGGCTTCCTCCTGAACACCAGCTCAAAGGGGCTGTAACCGGTGGAGGACTGGGCATGTGTTCTGATCGCGAAGAGGGTCAAGGGCAGCTGCCTATCCCAGTCCCTCCCTGTGTCGCAGACTGTTTTCCTTAGTATGTTTTTAATGGTGTGATTATACCTTTCTACCAGTCCGTCCGTCTAGGGGTGGTACACAGAGCTACGTATTTGGCGTACCCCCAACAAGTGGCACACTTGGGCCATCAACCTGGACATGAAGGGTGTTCACCGGTCGGTGAGTAGTTCGCGTGGGAACCCGACCCGACTGAAGAATCCTATAATGGCCTGCGCTACGCTAGTGGTGGTCATACTTGTCAGGGGGATCGCTTCTGGGTAGCGGGTGGCGTAGTCGACTAACACCAGGATGTAACGGTATCCTCTTGTGGAGACAACCAGAGGTCTTACGAGATCCATCCCTACTCGGGAAAAGGGGATCTCGATAATAGGTAGGGGACGTAAGGGTGCTTTAGGTACGTGTGGTGGGTTACAGTGTTGACATCGTGGACATGCCGCACAGTATCTCCTGATGTCCATGAAGACCCCAGGCCAGTAAAAGCGCCGTAAGAGGTATTCCTCGGTTTTCTCCCTCCCGTAATGACCCCCACCCGCCTGGTTTTGTGCTAGACAGAGGACATGGTCCCGATAGGGTAGGGGAACAAGGAGCTGTTTGATAGTCCCAGTAGGTTTAATCACCCTCCTATACAACAGACCCCTAGACGTAACGAAACAAGGGCCTACCTGTTGGTCCTCTTCTGGTCTCATCTGGGCCCAGGCATTTCCCAGGGTGGGGTCTTCCTTCTGGGCTGCCCTGAAACTACGCGCTGCTCCTGAGTCTCCTTCCGTACCTGTGGAGGTAGAAGGAGAATCAGCTGTCCCATTCAATACCATCATCTTTCTCTGTTCTCTCTTTTCTTTATGGGTTTTCTTCTTTCTATACCTACCCCCGTCTATCTCGGTTGTGGACAACGGGGCCTCCTTCAGCCAACTCTGTCTGTCTTTCTCCTCGATGGCCCTGGTCAGGAGGTTAGAAAAACCTACGTAATAAGTCCCGATGATCATCTCTTCGACCAAACGGGGTATCCCTCCTACCCTGATTGCGTTCTCCTGGCCTTTATCCCCCAGGGTTACTATGGCTACGGGGTAGGTCTTCTGGTCACCATGCACACACATAATGGTTACCTCCTCTCCCTCCTGCCATTGGTGCTCCTGTATACGTTCCTGGGTGAGGACTGAATGGTGACAGCCGGAGTCGATGAGGACTTTGGTCTCGACCCCGTTCACAGAGAGGAACAGGTGGTACGCTTCCTTCCCTTCTCCCGCCCATAACACCCGACCCCTGGTATACCCTATGTCCATGGGTTCGGCTGGAGGGGCCTTTTGGGGACAATTCCGCGCTATGTGGCCCCATTCTACGCACTGAAAGCATTGGGGTCCCTGGCTGCCTTCTCTGTTGGTAGGCCTTGGCAAGAACCGTGGGTCGATGAGCGGTCTGGGTGGGGGATGTGAGGGACTAGGCGCAGAGAGTCTCCACCTGTGGACTATCGGAGTCGGTATACGTGAGGTGAATGCTCGCAGCTCGGGTACCCTCTGGTGTGCACACGCCAGTTCGATGGCACTGGTGATGGTGACGTTCGGATGCTGCTTCACCCAGGCCCGGGTAGCCGCCGGGAGTCCTTCAATGAACTGTTCCATAAGGACCTTGTCCATCACCTCCTCCATGGTAGAAGAGTGAGGTTGAAGCCAACGGTTCCCCAGGTCTTGCAGTCTGTAGAAAAATGCCCGTGGATTGTCCTGGGGTAGCCACTTCTCTTTCCGAAACCGGCTGCGGTAATGTTCCTGGTCATACCCGAGGCGTTCGAGTATCGCCTTTTTGATCGCCCCCTAAGGTGTGGTGCCAGCCGGGTTTGCGGCCTGGTACGCGGTTTGCAGCTCACCCGATAAAAGGGGTGCGATGTACTGTCCCCATCTGTCAGCAGGCCATTGGGCAGAGCTGGCCACCCTCTCAAAGTTTGTGAAGAAGAAGTCGGGGTCTTCACCCGACTGGTACTTCTGCAGTACCGAGCTCGGGACAATTGGGTGGACCTTGCTGCTGGCGATCGTGTCCGTCAACTTCTGGATGGCAGAGTCCTGTATAACCTGGTTTTGGGCGATGAGGCCTGCCTGGGCCTGCAGGGACTCCTGCAGATGCTCCCTGTCCCTTTTGGCTTCTGTGGTTTGTCCTTCCACCACCAGTTGGAGGTGGCGTTGGCCCTCCGCCAACTGTTTTAGCATATCATCCAAGCTGATGGTCTGGGTCATGTCTCCTTGGTGTCCCTTTGGTTAGGGTGGTGGTCCGGCTGATCCCACTTCTGACACCACTTGTCAGCAGCCCAATGACCACGGACTACTGCGCTGCTTTAGATAGCTATGTTTATTAGGACAGTACAGGAATGAGTACGGGGTTCTCAGGTTGGGTAGATGGTTTAGTCCGTCCCGGCTTCTTCTGTTGCCGCAGGTCCCTGGACGTCTCTTCTTCCCGGCTCCATTGGTTTCTTGGTGGTGGTCGTCCCCTCGGTAAAGAAGAGAGAGGCTATCAGTAATGGGTCCCCTTTTTATCAGTTGGCCTCCTATTTGCCAGCGCTCCCTTTCCCTCCTCGTCTGTCTGTCACTTTCTCCTGGTTGCTGCACCCACCCTGGCGGCTTTTAGCCTCGCAAGGCCTGAGGAGCCTCTTACTTCAGATGCTACCCCTGGTCCTGATGCCCTGTTTCAGCTTGCCTGGTGGCTGGTGCCACGCACTGTCTGGTCTTTTCTCCCCAGCAGTGAACAGCGAGAACCCAAAAGAAAAATAACGCAAGTAAAGTTATCAACAACACTGGAAGACGGGAAGAGTGCAGCCACCCGCCCAACCGGCGCCCAGTTCCCCATAGGACTTGCCTGAAGCCGTGACCCGCTG
Source organism: Calotriton arnoldi (assembly GCA_963921515.1). Taxonomy (NCBI): domain Eukaryota; kingdom Metazoa; phylum Chordata; class Amphibia; order Caudata; family Salamandridae; genus Calotriton; species Calotriton arnoldi. The sequence continues at coordinate 1,364,823 of CAWUFW010003771.1, read as the reverse complement.
ACAGGGTCGCAGCCGCCTCGTCCAGTATGCCTTCCGCAGGGGACACCTCCGCTTCGCCGTGGTTGGGGTTTCTACCGTCCTCCGGTCCTCTCGCCTCCCCGTTTCCTTCTCCCGCGGTCTCCGCTTCCTCCTCCGTAGTCGTCCGGGTCTCGTCCTCGCGCTGGGATACTCCGTTTCTCTCCTCTTCATCGCAGTCCTCCCACCGTCTCTCGGCGTCTTCCGGGTCTTTTATTCCCGTCATCCCTCTCCTCTCTGGTTTCCCTGGAGACGGTATAGGTCCACGTTCCATGGTGCCCCCGGGGCACTCTCTGCCGTCCCCCTGGGGCTCCCTGCTACACCCGTATTGAAAGGAACATTATTGAAAGTGAAAAAGCTATCTCTTTATTTAGTAAACAGACAATGTGGTATTGTTTTATGTTGTGATTAATAAGTTATTGTAAAGAAAAAGGACTTAGAAAAGTGCCGATAATTTTTGTAAAGGGAGGGTCAGCAGTAGGAGGAGAGGCTGACGTCACAAAAAGCCACGCTGGCATTGGTCAGACTGCGAAGACAAGGTAAGCTCAGATTCGCCGGTTGGTGTGAGCCACGCTGGTATTGGACAGGATAGCAGAGACGTAGAAAGCTCCGATTGGAAGAGTTAGAGTGTGTCGCGCTGACATTGGTCAGGTGTCTAGGGAAGCAAAGGAATTTGATTGGTGCAATATAATGGATTGCGTTGACAAAGATTTGGATTTGAGTAAAACTGTTGACAATTAGCAAAAATGTATTTCGAACAACCAAAACAGGAGAAATTGACTTTGTTTGGCAAAATTAAAAGATTCTTTAAAAAAGACAAATCTGTAATAATGAGAGAAGGAGTTCCTATCCCTCCACCAAAGACACCAGCGTCTTCTATGATGTTGAAATATGGTTATCACACATGCATTTGGCTACAAAATTGGGTAGGATATACGAAGAATGATGGTGTGCTAGCTTTTCCAGAGCATGGTTCTTTTAATTTGGCAGTATTGCGCAATTTGAGAGACAAGATGATGGCATTAGATCCAAGATCCAGACCAACACAGTTTGAAGCATTAGTAGAATGGGAAGATGAAAAGTATGAAAGGGAAAGACATAGAGGTGGAAGGATTAATAGATTTATGTTTGGCAGATTTCATAATGAAAAGCATGAGGACAGAATGAAGAGATGGAGAAATGGAGAGATAACTGAAGGATTGTATCCAGTTTTTACGGTAGGAGAGACTGCAGGAAGCAAATGCAAGGAGAAAAGGAAACATTTAGAGCTATTTGATTATGGATATAACCCGAATGAATCTGATGACGAGCTACTGGATGATATATTAGTTAAACGACCACCCCCTTATCAGGAGAATCCGGCGATGGTGACACCAAATGCACCGTCAATGGAAACCCCAATGACACCTCAAATGACACCAGTTCCAACTGTAAGCGATGTAGTGCAGGAAGAAGAAGCAGATTTGGCAATAAAAACGAAAGAGTTAGTTAAAAAATTAAATCAGATGAATATAAAAATAGATGCAATAACTGTTCCAGTAACTATAGGTCCAGCAATACCTGTATTTGAAAAATAGACTTATCCATGAACCTTCCTTGACTATCCCACTAAATTCTGCTGTAGCATCAGCTAGTAGTAGAATTAACGCCGTAAGTGTTCAAAGTGAACAGCCCACTACCGTCACTAGGTTGACACCTCCGACTAATTTAACAGTAAATGAAACACCTAGGGAAGTAATGCAGTTACAGCCAAAAAGAATAGAGTTGGAGGAAATCCCCAGAAGTGAAGTTTCAATAGGTCAGACAACTGAAGAGTTAGATGATTGGGTGAAAAACACAGCCACTACCTATAGATGTATGTAAGTTGAGAGTAGATCTGGAAGAAATGATCCTTGGGACCATAAGTCCAGACAGGCTAAAGACTTAGCAGGATGATGAATTGATGTATCTGTGTAAGAGTATTACTTGGAAAGCGAGAAATCTACATGAAAGGTTAGTGGAAGCTGCGTATGAATTAGGAGTAGACATGGGAAGATCAAAAGTGTTGCAGAAGACATATAGAGTGGATTTTACTGAAAAGGATATAGAAAATATGAATACATCTGGTAGACGATTGCAGATAAAAGAGTTAATGGTTGTTTTGAGAAAATGGGGAGACGTGGAGAGATGGAAGGGTAGATGGATGAGGAAGAAAGGAGAAATGGCTGCTAAAGAAATACATTTACATCCAGTAAGAGAAGTAGAAAATGCAGCTCTGGAATGTCCCATGAGAGAAGTTCCAGGAGGAGGTTATGTGCATGTTCCGTGGTCTAGACAGGATATATTGTCTTTTACAAATGAGTTTCCCAGGTTGAGAGAAAAGCCAGTGGAATGGTACAAACAAGTTGAGAGGTTTGTGAAAGTCTCGAAAGCGTTGCTAAAAGATTTAGATGGATTATTTGAAATTGTTGTCCCTGCGGATTTATGGACAGAATGTAAGATTACAGTTGATTGGCCAAAAGAAGATTATCCTAGGGATTCTAAAACAGGAGCACCGTCTGATGAGGTGATGAAAAAGTACAATCAGGTGATTACTTTTTTGAAAAGTAAAATTTCCCCTAAGGAAACTGATTGGGTAAAAATAGATAGAACCACCCAAGAGCATGCATATTACGAGAGATTGTTACAAGTTTTTAAGCAGTATAGTGGTTTTGAGAATATTGGAGACAAAGATATGGGTCATTTTGTGTACAGGTTTGTGTATGGATTAAGACCTGAGATTAGTCAGATGATACAGCAACACATGTTGTGTTGGCAGGCTAAAACGATTGATGAGATTTTGAGGTATGCAAAATATTGCAGCGATGACATTGAGTCTCGCCATCGCAAATTAAAGGAAAAGATGATGTGGGCGCAAGTAAAGGTAGCAGAGCAGCAGGAAACTCAGTTGAATTCTCAGCCTATAAACCAAATGGGAGGAGTTAGTCAGAATGCTCAAAGACCCAGAGGAGGTAGAGGTAGGGGACAAATGAGCAGGGAAGAGGCGAAAAGGAAATTTCCTTGTCATGTGTGCGGAAAGTATGGACACTGGAAGAATGAGTGTAGATCAGTGCAGAGGACTAATGGAGGAAATCAAATTTTAACCCTACAGGTGCAGAGTGAGGTAGGTGTGCAACTGCAACAGCCACCGCAGCAGCAGGTAGTTACTACCCAGTATCAGGTCCCGCAACCACCGTTGCCACACAATGTAAATGCTCAAAGATACAGTGCGGATACAGGGTTCCACGGAGGAGACCAGGTTGGTAAAAATACTAACACAAATGTGATTCCCCAATTTTGGATGCAATGTGATGGGAGTGATGTTGAGTCGAATCAATGATGCTGCCTGAGGGGGGAGGAAGAGTGCGTGCTTGGAGTTACTCTAGAGGTAGATCAGTCAGGTCCATTTGTTGACGGAAAAGTGGAAGGTAATGATATCACCTTTCTTGTGGACACTGGTGCTACCCGTTCTACTGTGAGAGCAGCAGAAATTCCAAACATACCCCTCTCGGGAGAAACTATCCAAGTAGTAGGAGTCTCGAATAAACAGATTAATACTCCAGTTGCTAAACCAATTGAAGTGCATATTGGTCCCTTTAAAGACATGCATCGGTTCGTAGCGTGTGACTCGAGTCCAGTGAATTTGTTAGGGAGAGATTTGTTGTGCAAAATGAATTGCACAATTTACTGCACACCGGATGGTATTGCATTCCAGACACCTGATGAGGATGTCGCTTTTAAAATGGTGCTAGCAAAACAAGGAACAGAAGTGAATGAGTTATTTTCGCTTCTTACAGATAAAAGTGTGCCTGAAGAACTGATGAAGGTAGTGAATTCAGATGTGTGGGACTTCACAGGACAAGAGATTGGGTTAATGAAAAAAGTAGACCCGATTAAAATTACAGTGAAAGATGGTGTTGACTATCCAAATACACCACAGTATAAAATGAAGCCAGAAGTAATAGCAGGAATAACTCCTGTAATTGATCAAATGATTGAACAAGGAATTTTAAAAGAAATAATGAGTAGTCCTTGTAATTCACCTATTATGGGATTGAAAAAGCCAAATGGAGCCTATAGAATAGTGCAAGATTTGAGAAAGGTGAATAAAATTGTTGTGCCTTGTTGCCCAGTTGTGCCAAACCAAGCAGTGGTTCTCTATCAAATCCCACATGATGCGGAATGGTATACTGTGATTGATTTGTGTCATGCATTCTTTTCGATTCCCCTGCATCCGGATAGCCAGTATTTATTTGCTTTCCGGTTTGGAGACCGTGTTTTGGCATGGTGCCGAGTTCCTCAAGGGTATACTGAGAGTCCTTTAATTTTTAACCAGATCTTGAAAAAGTGTCTGGAAGATTTGAGAATGTCTGAAGGGTCTGTTCTGGTTCAGTATATTGATGACCTACTGGTGGCATCAAAGACTCGAGAAGCCTGTGTTGCAGACACTATTGCTTTACTGAACCATTTGGCAGACGGTGGACATAAAGTGTCCCCTTAAAAATTACAATTCTGTCAGCGAGAAGTCCAATACTTAGGTCACAAGATTGAGAAGGGAGTCAGAAAGGTAACATCAGAGCATATTCGTGTGATCAAAGACATGAAACCACCCACAACTCAAAGAGAAGTGTGAATGTTCTTGGGAGTGGTTGGATATTGTAGACAGTGGATCAGTGGATTTTCACTGATGGCGAAATCTCTACAGAGGCTGACAAGGAATGATGTGAAAGACCCAATTAAATTGGATGAAGAGAGCATGGAAGCTTTTGTTAAATTGAAAGACAGTCTGTCAGGCGCCGGCATTGGGGATGCCTGATTATTCAAAAGATTTTGCATTATATTGCAGTGAAAGAGATGGGTGTGCGCTTGCAGTTCTAACTCAGAGACATGGAATGGCGAGATGACCTGTGGCATATTTTTCTGCTACTTTAGATTCAGTAGCTGCCGCATTACCTGGATGTTTGAAAGCAGTAGCTGCTACTTGTGTGAGTCTGGAACAAAGTGAAGGGATCATATTGGGTCATCCTGTGAGAGTGTATGTGCCACATTCAGTTGAAATCCTCTTAACAAGAACACAGACTCAGCACCTCACCTATAGTCGGCTGACTAGGTATGAGAGAGTGATTCTGGGTGCAGAAAATGTGACAATAGTGAGATGTACAAATGTGAATCCTTCCACTTTATTGCCAGATGCTTGGGTTGAAGAAGTGAGGGATGAAGCAGAACATGATTGTTTGAATGTGACTGAATTTTGTACCAAGCCCCGTCCTGATATTAAGGATGTTCCTCTTGAAGAATCTGATTGTGTGATGTTTGTTGATGGTTCCTGTTTACGATCTGGAACAGGTGTGTTGAGTTCTGCCTATGCCGTCTGTACTGTAGTGGCAATTCTGGAAGCATCCTGACTAAAAGGGGTAAAATCTGCACAAGTCGCCGAATTGGTAGCTCTAATTCGAGCCTGTAAATTGGGAAAAAGTCAGAAGGTGACTAGAATTACCGATAGCCAATATGGCTTTGGCATTGTGCATGACTTTGGAGAACTATGGATGCAGAGGGGATTCCTGACCTCTTCGGGGTCCCCCATCAGGAATAGTCAATTTGTAAAGGAATTGCTTGAAGCATTACAATTGCCAAAACTAATTGCAGTGGTCAAATGTGCCGCACATAAGTCAGGAGATGATTATGTGACTCAAGGCAACAGATTTGCTGACCAAGTAGCACAATATTGTGCAAAGAATGAGACTTCCATAAATCGGGGAAAAACAAAAGAAAATACGGTTTGTCAACTTATGTTTACTAACAACATTGAAACATGGGATGAAGTGAGACAATTGCAGGAAGAGGCAGGTGATGAAGAGAAACAGGAATGGGAAAAGGCGGGATATAGGAGACGAGAAGATGATGATGTATGGGTATACATTGATGGGAGACCAGTCATGCCAGATAGTTTACTTTCTCATATGGCAAGGATGTACCATGGGATGACACATATTGGCCGAGATGCCATGGTCAGATCATTCAAACAAACGTGGTTTAATACCAAGTTCAGGACTATTGCAGAGAGTCTTTGCCAAAGATGCATTACGTGCCAACAGCAAACACAGGAAAAAAAACAATAGTTAGTCTGGGAACAATACGGAGGGCAGAAGGTCCTTTTACCAGACTACAACTCGATTTTATCGAGTTGCCCCCATGTAATAAGCTCTAGTATGTGTTAGTAATTGTGTGTTTGTTTTCCCGTTGGGTGGAAGCCTATCCCACAAGAAGGAATGAGAGTTTGACAGTGGCAAAACTTTTGTTGAGGGAATACATTCCTAGATATGGTTTTCCAGTCACTATGGAAACAGATAGAGGAACACACTTTACTAGTGAAACAATCAAACTGATTTGTGAGGCATTGAGCATTCAACCAAAATTTCATTGTGCCTATCGTCCAGAGGCTTCTGGAATAGTAGAGCAGATAAATGGCACAATAAAGAACAGGTTAGGCAAAGTGTGTAAATCCACAGCACTGAATTGGCCTGACGCTTTACCCCTAGTTTGGATGAGTCTCAGAAGCATTCCTGACAAAAAGACAGTATTGAGTCCACATGAGATCTTGATGGGAAGAGCAATGAGACAAGCATTTATACCTGCCAACAAATTGATAAATATATCTGATGATCTCATCCTTGACTATTGCAAAGGATTGGCTGATGTGGTACGTTCTGTGTTTCATCAGGTTGGAGCAGACGCGACTACAACACAGCAGACTCAAGCCCATGACCTGGGCCCTGGTGACTGGGATCACGTGAAAATGCATAGAAGAAAAACTTGCCTAGAGCCCCGCTGGGAAGGACCATATCAGGTCATATTGGTGACGACTACAGCAGTAAAGTGTGCTGGCTTACCAAATTGGATTCATGACAGTCACACTCAGCGAGTCCCAAGTCCACTTGAACCACGAGTAGAGCGGCATCTGGAGATCTCAAGTCCGAGCTCTGAATCAGAAGCTGAAGTACAAGAAATTGGTGAAGTTAGAGCAATAGACTCTGAAACTGGTGAACATAAACAAAAGGACTCTGAAGAGCAGTTTGATGATGAATTGCTTAGCACAAGTCAAGTAAAGTGGGCACCAGCTACTGGGACTGAAGAAACTGCTGATGAACAAGAAGAAGGACAAATCTTCGATGGAGAGGGAAAGGATAAAAAGGAGATAGGTGAAAGAAATACAGAAGAAGAAAAAGAAAAAGAAGAAGAAAGCAAACTCAAAGTAGGTGCAAAGAAACGAAGGTACGAATTGAACAAAGAAGAAGAAGAAGTTCAACCAAAAAGGGCAAAGAAAGACGACCATTGGCCAAGCGGAGTTAAAAGACTGAAATACAGGGTGGTGAAAGGAAGACCCGAGAATAGGCCAGAACAGATAAACAAAGTTCCAGGTGAGATAGAACAGGGAGAGTCGGATGATGAATCAGTGCTGCGACCAAAGAGAGTGAGAAAACCAAACAAAAAGTTCAAGTCACCTGACTGGATTTACATAGTGTTGGAGGAGATTGAAGAAGAAGATTTAAACAAAGAAAGAAACAGCACTGACAAAGAGCAAGAAGAAAAGAGTGACCTAAATCCACCTTAAAAGACTGTAAACAAATTAAGGTGTCACGTTATCAACTGAAGAAATTTTCTGAAGATCCAGAAGACGTCCTGGAAAATTGGATTAGTTAAAATAAAAGAAGGGGTAAAGAAGAAAGCTTTTGAAGTGTGGGATCACACTGCATTTTAAATTTTTGTAGAAAATATTTGAAAAAGGTTTAGAAAATCCATTAGAACGTTATAAGGATTAATATTACTATGGCAGATACACAAGTAACAAGACCTAGATGTAGTTTTATGTGTTGGTGTTATACAGCTTGTTTGTGTGTATTTTGTATACTGATAGTATTCTGGATAATATTAACAATTATAATACCTTTACATATGATAAAAGAAGATACACCTTGTCCTAACAATTTGACAAGTCCAAGGGTAGACACTGACATTAAGCAAACTCCTATTACTCACTTGAATCAAATATATGCTAGTAGTCTGCATCACAATAGATCAGTTACTAATTTTTCCCTGAATGTTTTCACTAAATTACTTTACGAATATGTGGAAACAATGGATGTGAGTGACTGTTATGTGTGTATACACTTACCATTGTCTGTTTCAGAAGGTGTAACCTACCATCACCTTCCTTTGACTTATGGTGTGACCTGTAGTGTCTTATCAAGTTTGCTGTATAGAACAGGTAAACTAGATTATTATTATTCCAATGTAGATACAATCTTTTCTAAAGTCCCTGTAATACCTGAGCTGAATAAGATAGCACCCGCACATGTCATGGGAGATTTTTTCCTGACAACCAAGCCTTTAGATATAGAATACGCTAATAAAAATAATTTAACATGTAAATTGAAAAAGGAAGAGAAGATCTTTTTGGAGTTGGTGGAAGAGAGAAGGGCTAAGTTTCAGAGAACATCTGTTGAAGAGAAATTACAGACACCACCTTGGGTTTTCAGAGAAGGCAACTATGATAAAGGCGAGACTTATGCTGCAATGGCCCTGGATTGGTCGCAGAAGGGAAAATTATGCTTACGCAGGGAAAAGACTAACTACAACAATTACTTCATTGGTTCCAGTGAATGTGAAGATACCTATAAAATTATTGGGGGTTGGGGATTAAAGGGAGGAACTGACCCTGCCTTGCCAGGCATATATTATGTCTGTGGGAGGAAAGCCTATTATCGGCTACCAGATCACTGGTATGGAACTTGTTATCTTGGGATTGTCTTTCCAAAAGTCTACCATGTAGACAAAAGTACAAATGGATCCATGAAGTAAAACAAGGACTAAAACGTGTAAAAAGAGAAAGTTTTTCAGAAATTGTAGGTGATATATTTGGAGCATTGATACCTGGAGTTAGGGTTACACTGAATGCATATAAAATTCGACAATTGTCCACAGTGGTTGATCGTTTATCAACGGATACTGCTGGAGGATTCCTGATGATTGACACTGAAATGATTGCCATGAGATCTATGGTTATGCAAAATCGACTTGCCCTTGATATATTATTGGCAAAAGAGGGTGGAGTCTGTGGAATGCTGAAGGTTCAACATTGTTGCACTTACATTCCAGATAAAAGTAAGAATCTGGAAGGATACAGTCAGAATATCACTGATTTGCATAAGAAAGTAACACAACTAGAGGTTGACGGTGTCTGGGAGTTTCTCTACGATAAGCAATTGGCTTTCTTCTATAGGTAGTTCCTTAGTAGGAAAAATAATAGTACCAATAGTTTCTGTAGCTGTTATGATATTCATAATAAGAATGACTTATGTTTGTATGAAGAAACGACGCAAAGAAAAGAAAGAAAGGAAATTAAGTAAGGAACGTAAAGAAAGGAAAAGAGAGATAGATGAGATAGAATTGGAGGATTTTAAAGAAAAATTGTATGTAAAATGTAAGGAGCAAGGGCCAGAAGACAAAATAACAGCTATATAACTTGGTAAACCGTATGTTTAAGGATTTTTATGATGGTAAACCATCAAAGGGGAATTGATGGAGTGAAGTTTGTAAAAATACATCCTCATGAAATTAAGTAACCCCATAATAATGTATTGACTGCAAGGACTAACCAACCCTGAATGCACACATTCACACATGGGGCAAACGCATTTGACATAATATACTAAACCATGATGGCATGAGCACGTATTAACTGTTTGCGCTTTGAAAAATCGTACTAATGCATGTTTATGCTATGTTGTACATTGCACATTTTGCATGTTGTGCACAAATAACGAAAAGGTTGCTTTAAATTAATAGCTTTCGCTAGGAATTAATTAACAGAGGGTATTAGTATGGTGGGAGGTAACCATAATGGGTTTTATTTCATGAATTAATATTCTTTTGTGTTTATTTGCTTTAGTACGAGATTGGGCCTGCATGAAAATGGCCTCTTGTCTGAACCAGCATGTGGTTGTCTTGGTCTGCACGGAGGACCCATGCGCTGAGATGGTTTGCCTGCTTACGAACTGCAGAGTGCACCAGCTGATGTAATCCGAGTGAAGGCCATGTTGACCCGTGTCCTATTGTTTATGTGCCAAGACGCGACAGCGACTGTGGGAACTGCCATCACTACGTGCAATTTGAATGTGAAGCGGATGTCATAATATGAAAATGTTGCAAAATGTATAACTATTGATATTAGTAGTATGCAAATGTATTTATCCTTAATACTTAATACTTCCTTTGTTAAAACCGGTATGGGATGGATTTGCGCAATGCCAAAATCAAGGCGTGCCTCATCAATTGCAGATCATTGCCCAAACACGCGGAGGATGTCTGGTCAACCTTAATTGAGGCTACTTGGGATGTTATGTTTTTAACTGAAACCTGGTTAAACAAGGACGCAATGTCAACAATTGCATTAGCTATCCCACCAGGTTTCAAAATGTGCTACGCCAATCGAGAAGGTGAAAAGAGGGGGGGTGGGGTGGCTATTATTTTTAAAGACTCGTGGGAGCTTGTGTTCTCTGCCCCTCTCCTTGTACAGGGCATCGAGGGGCTTAATTTTTGTTTACAAATCAACCCCTCGACCGCCCTAGCGGGCATTCTTATCTATAGACCACCTGATTGTGCAACGACTGCATCCCAGACTCTGTGCAATTTCATTCCTCAAAAATCGGTATTGTATACCAACTTTATAGCCCTGGGAGATTTTAATCTGCATGTGGACGACCTGAACTGTCCACAAGCAACGCAATTGGTCGCTTCCTTAGCAGGTGCCAATCTTGAACAACAGGTGTCCGCACCGACCCATAAAGCAGGGCACACCTTGGATTTAGTCTTCACTAATATCACTACCATCGATATGGAGACCCCGTCCCCGCTGGTCTGGTCAGATCACTACCTGATCCCTTTTTCGATTACTCTGCCAAAACCGGGTCAAGCTAAAGACACACGTTTTATTCTTAAGAGAAACTGGAAGAACTTGTCTGAGGCTTCATTAAGCCCTATTCTGCAGGACAATTACCCCCGCCTATCCTCGGACCCCAATGTAGAGTCAGCTGCTATACATCAATGGATTGCCACTGCCATGGAGTCAGTCGCGCCGGCCAGAGTAGTGAAATCTATTAGGGCTCCCTGGTTCTCTGATGCCCTTAAAGAATCAAAAAGCAGGTGCAAAAAACTGGAACGCCAGTGGAGGCTGCGCTACTGCGACCTAGCTAAGGTAACCTACAAAAAAGCATTAAAAGACTTTCATAAATCCCTAAAAGTAGCCAGGCGAGACTACATTGTTACACGCATCCACAACGCTGACCACTCCATTACAGAGGTTTTTAAAGTAGTCCAAACCTTTCTCAAACCCAAGGCTATAGAGACGGGAATGATTCCGTCCCTAGCTTTGTGTGAAAATATTGCTAGTCATTTTGATAATAAAATTCTAAAGGTCTACGACTCCTTCTCGACCCCTGAGGCAACTGAGAAATCGGATCTCTCCCAGGGCACGGGTGAGGTTCTTTCGTTCACCAACTTCACACCAATCTCACCTCAGGATGCGCTAGCTGAAATCCAAAAATGCCGCTCTGGCGCCCCAGATGATCCTTGCCCTCCCAAATTGTGGAAAATGTTAGCTCTCTCCCTGATGGGCAGGCTGCTTCACATATGGAACACCTCCCTAGACACAGGCATCTTTCCTGACCAATGGAAACATGCAACACTTCTCCCTTTGCAAAAGAAACCAAATGGTGACCCAGGCGACCTCAGCAACCTTAGACCCATCTCTCTGCTCCCCGCCCCAGGAAAGATGCTGGAGAAGATGGACCAGCGCCAACTGACCACTTTTATTGAGCAGCATAGCGCATTGCATGACACACAACCTGGTTTCCGGGCGGGATTCAGTACGGAGACCGCTCTCCTTGAGGTGGCAGAGTCGGTAAGATGGTCGCTGGATTCAGGAGCATCAGCATTGCTGGTGCTCCTGGATCTATCCGCTGCGTTCGACACTGTCGATCATACCATATTGAACCAGAGACTACAAGGTGTGGGCTTTGGTGGGAAAGTGTTGACCTGGCTGACATCCTATCTGAGTGGGCGCACGCAGAGAGTTGCCCTACAACCGTTCGAATCTGAACCAAAACAGCTCTGGTGCGGTGTCCCCCAGGGCTCAGCTTTGAGTCCTTTGCTTTTTAACTTATATCTGGCTCCACTGTTTTCCCTGATTGCCAACTGGGGAGTGAAGGCGATCTCCTATGCTGACGACACCCAGTTAGTTTTTCCATTTAAGGAGCGGACAATAGATGCCTTCAAGAACTTTAAGGGCTGTCTGCGCGACATAGCTCTATGGATGAACTCGAATAAATTAAAGCTTAACGCTGGGAAGACACAGGTTTTGTTCTTCGGGAAAGGCCCAGTGCCAGACTCTGATTTATGGTGGCCATCAGAAATGGGTCCACCTCCATCCCCTGCCACACGTATCCGAAATTTAGGAGTGAGATGGGAGGCGGACCTCTCTTTCTCAGCTCAAATACAGCAGGTCTCTGCAACCTGTCTCAGTAAACTAAAAAATCTCCGGAAAGTTCTACACTTCCTACCGGAAGATTGCCGCAAAGCAGTAGTCCATGCCACAGTTACATCCAGGCTGGACTACGCAAATAGTCTATATCTGGGCCTTCCCAAGTACGCCATTTGCCGCCTTCAGATGATTCAGAATGCGGCTGCGAGGCTGGTTCGTCGTATACCATTTCGACACCATGTCTCTCCGCACCTACAAAAGCTCCACTGGCTCCCAGTTGAGAAAAGAATTAAATTTAAGGCTATGACGTTGGCCCATCGGGCCCTTAATGGAAAGTGCCCTGGTTATCTGAAGGAAAGACTGTGTCTTTATAAGCAAAATCGTACACTGCGATCCAATTCTCATAATTTGCTGCGCACCCCATGATTTGCGAAATCACGTTTGGGCGGCAGAGCTTTCACAGTCAGAACGGCTTCGCTGTGGAATGCTTTACCAGGGCCCCTGCGACAGGCCAATTCTGAAGCCTGTTTTAGAAGGGCCCTGAAGTCGTGGCTTTTTATGGCTGACTAAATAGGGCTCGTTGGTACCGGTGCTCTCTCTGGTCGCAATTACCTGTTGCTTCAGCGCCGGGACACCCCTGTTTGGGGTAGCTGTTGCGCTTTATAAGCTCCAGTATTATTATTTGCGAGGAGAACTGGATGAGGCGACCCTAACATGATTTTTGACAACCAATCACAGACCGAGTTTCTACTAATACTGCAACATTGTAAGATAGTGAGCTAGGCATTAAGGTATAATTGATATCCGAATTAGGGGTGTGGAGATCAGACGAACCTGAGAGAGCAGAGAGAGAGAACGCAGAGAACATCTAGACGTCGAGAGGGAAGCGCACCAAGACAGAGAGAGCAGATCAGCATTGAGCCAGAGAACACCTTAGGCACGAGAACGTTGCAGGAGTGCTTGGGAGGAGAACTAAATCAAGGTAGATAGGATTGGGAGATTATATTTGTTTGCAAATTTAGCTGCATCTGTCCTGTTAACTTTGTCTTCTGAGCCTATCTCTGGGGACCCCTTGCCACAACCTCGGCCAAGGAAGTGGTTTCCTTATTCTTTGGTGGGTATCACCCTCCTTAAATGCTTTAATTTTGCAATATATTTCTGCAAGTTTTTATGCTGTACCTTCTCTTCCCCTATTCCTATGCACGCTTTGATGTCGATACAAATGAGTCATTTTGATTACATTGCTTGATAATTTGTTCTCTTATATGTGATCTTGTGTGTGCACTGATAATCTGAATTACGAGCATTTAATTTTAATAAGATAAAATTATTAACCGAATAAATGACTCTGTGGTTATTTAGTTAAGGTATTACACTGTTTAGTTAATCATAGTCACCATCAACTCTTCAACTAATGGTCCATCGACCAAAGGAAGAAGACAGTTGAGATTAAGAATAATTAGGTATATATATAAATGTTATTAATGTGAAGTATAGTATTGAACATAATAAAACTGACAGATTAAACCCCCCAAATCCAGCGCCCGTCTTCAGGGATCATTTATGGGTAATGTGTGATGGGCCGCGTTGTTTGGTAAGCAATTTATGTGTGAAGAGATTTTCCTTGGTCCCTGGTTCATCAATTAGGAGTTGCGCTGGATCAGTAGGATGATAGAACTATGCGTTTGGCCTTGTGATGGTTTCTCCTCTTTAGTCAAACCAATATGAACATTCACGACAGTGAATTTTGAAACCGTCTCTTTTATTTTTTAAGCTATAATAACCTAAAATAGTCGAACAAGTGTTCATTGGCAAGCCATTGCATTTAGTAGATTTCCTTGTTTTTATTAAAAAAAATTATGATGGAACGATTATATAAACTCAGTAAAGAGAAATTCTGTCCTGGCTGCTGTCTGGCATTTTTGCCACACCATATCCACTAAACAAAAGTTGATTAACTCTTCCCAGCATCTGAAGTTAATGAGATTATGATTGTTGTGTAAATTCTTTAATATCGTCATCATGAGTTCTGTTTCAATTATTTGAATTGAAATGTTTTATTTTATTTTATTTTATGGGCGCTCGTAAAATTTCCGGGAAGACAGTTTGTTTTAGTGTAGCACTAGAAAGCCGAATTCCTTCCTGACTTGTTCCATGCAGGTAATCAAAACGCTGCTACTTTATCAATATATATCAGCCCATAACCCTAGAGTGACCTTTTGCAATGAGCGATCAGTGAAAAGTAACTTAGCCTCAAATGTGTCTGGGTTAAGGGTCCTCCATATAAATATTTTCGGCATGTTCTATGTTTCTAAATTGTCATTTACCTTTTTACCACAATTAAAGTCAATTTGAGTTTATTGCTGTAGTAAACGGGTTCATGAAATATCACTTAAAATTATCCGTCAGGTTTCAGCTATGCCAGTTTATTGTTAAGGGGGCAGCGTCGTCTTTATTTGTTTATTCATGGGTGATTGTACAGGTACAACATGCCACCCACAGATCACCATTCACAGGAACATGGAGCCCGGCGTCTAGAGTGTGTATTTGTTCCTAGGGGGTTAAACTTCTAAATACTAATATGTATTGGTATTTATAGAGTGCAAACTTAGCTGAGAGAGCAAGAGGGATCACTGTCCATCAGTAGCGGCTCCTGGTGGGAGTGCTGCTGGGCGGTGACGCGGGGCGGGGGAGGGGCAGGGTGGGGGGTAGTAAACTCTGGAATACGGCCCAACAGAGGTAAGTAAACAAATAAATAAATAAAATGAATGTCATTGCGCGCGCTGCATCGCCAAATGTGATGCAGTGCACGCAACGAATTTCGTTTTATTTATTTATTTGTTTTCTTACCTCTGTTGGGCCGTATTCCAGAGTTTACTACCCCCCACCCTGCCCCTCCCCTGCCCCGTCACCGCCCGGCAGCACTCCCACCAGGAGCCGCTACTGCTGTCCATTAGGGGGACTTGTAAGATCGAGTGTAGCAAGTCTGAATTTACATCCCGCTATTACACATACTTTCATATTTAAAATTGCATTTTATACATTAACATTTTGGGGGCACAGGGAGCTAAAGTGATTTGCTCAGAATCACACAATTTTCAGTTAGTGCCATTGCTGGGATTTCAACCTAGACCCGCTGGTTACACACTTAGGCCCTAATCAGGATGTCGGTCAGTAAGCCTCCGTCCGCTCGTCGGAGGCTTACCGACCGACATCCTTGGTTTGAATTCTGACCACCGTATTACGATTATGGCAGTCGGAATTCAAACCGGCTGTCAATCTGGCTGGCTTCCGACAGGCTCAAGGAGCCTGTCGGCCAGTCGGGAACCGAACATAACCCCTTATGGACGGCTTTTCCGCCGTCGGGATTATGGTGTTGGTTTCTGACAGGCTTTCCATGTCGGGCTTTCCGACATGGAAAGCCTGTCGGAAAGCGACTTTGGGGGCCCCTAGCAGGGCCCCCTTCTCTCCACGGCCTATAGTGCCCCCCTTTAAATCCCTGCATCGTGTGGCAGGCACCGTGAGGTGGCTGCACCACAATGTAGGGATTTACGGTAACTCCCATATTTCTATGGGAGCTTGTGCTGCGACCCGTTTCCGACTGCCGCACAAGCTCCCATAGGGAAAGGGGAGTTTGCAACCGCACCATGTGCGGTTGCATCCTAATTGCGGTTTCGGACCGTCTACCCGAGGTCAGTCGGTTTCGAAACCGCAGGGATGTCGGTCGGAGGCAACAACGACCGACATCCTAATTAGGGCCATAGCATCCTAGCTACTAGTCCACATTCCGTCCCTGACATGCCTCAGTCTATCTCTGTGGCAATATGAGAGGATTCTGCACAGCACTGAACAGCCTCATGACAGGGCTTGGTCTGGTATCTCTTTTGATGAAGGCCAAATAAACGTTCTATTGACCGTTATTGAAGCCTGGCATTGTTAAAATAATGTGTAATGTTACAGACCAAATAATGGTCCAAACAACCTATAAAATATAGTTGAAGATAAGATTGAAAACTACCTTCCAGGTTTCAAAGCCATGCGGGTAATGTGATGTTCATTACTGGAATTGTGTCGTTTGCATATGAAATGCTATGGTCAAACCATACCGACACATTAACTTTACCTTTGTGTTGAATTTGTTTTACCACCTCTAGCCTCCTACACATATATAAGGTAGCAGGGTACTGTTGCTGTGGGTTTCCAGTCAGTAATTCACCTAGAGATATGTCTTCTAAGCTTTCATAGCATTGTGATTTTTAAGGCAGGGCTGAGCTCAGCCATACTCTTGTACACTTCCTCACGATATGGTCCAAATGAATGAATAAACATATTTTTAACTTTACCTAACTCTCCATTTCTGTTTGATTTGAGCCCAGATTTAATTAAGGTTTAAGCTGGTGCTGCTCACCTGATGGAAAACAACGCAAAGCATCGCAAAGTGTTTCTAACGAGTCCACACTGCAAAACCCATTTTGTCCCAAAAGTTGACCTTCACGGTGCATGCAAACCTCTTTGCATCACCCTCCCTGCTAATGGCCATGTCTGGGATAAGTCATGGCAAAAACCTTTGGTCTTGGTGCAAAGTCTAAAGTAGCGTGTTCTGGCTTCGCCCCAAATCGGGTTGTATGATAGAACAATGCATGTCTTAAAAACGCATTCCTGAACAACGCGGTCTCAACCACGTCTGCGCCTTTACCCCACATACCTTTACCACGCATACCTGTACAACAAATTTCGTTGTAAAGGCATGATTGGTAAAGGCATATGCGTGGTCAAGATCACCCTGAGCCCTGAGACCCGGCCCACAGATCTGCAATCCACCCCGCCCTAGCCCTAAAAACTAACCCGATCCCACACCCTGAGCCCTAAAACCCAGCCCCCAGGCCAAAAAACGACCCCAGCCCCCTGCCTTGAGCCGCAAAACCGCCCCAGCCCAAAAAACTAGCCTGCCCCGCCCTGAGCCCTAAAACACGGCCCTAGCCCTATGTACCAAGCTGCGTCCCAGTCCTTCCCGTCCCGATCCTTTCTGTTCTCTCCCCACCCATCCGCTCTGCAACTAGAGCGCTGACTGCCTTAACCCCGCATATGCGTGATTAAGGCATCTGCATAGTCAAGGCAAGCATTGTTCCATTTGCTTTGCTTTGTAATGGCACCCATGGTTTATCCCGCTTTATTAATGCCGTTTCCCCCCAAATCCTAACGTGATGTAGAAGCAGTCATAAGCTAGGAATCAGGCTGTATCTCACCAAGTATATCTACGTGGAACATATGTGCTTTACCCTAAAGCACACATTTTAGGTGTTTTCCCTCTGTGCTGTGGAATTTGTACTGGTAGTTGTATCTCCAGTACAATCCTAGTTTCAACATTGTTGTGCAACAGCGAAAGACTTGCCTAACGCAGAGTGGCTCAGGTTTAGAATGAGCACCACAGGTGATGACATCATGAGGAGACTCTTACTAAATATGCTGCAGTGCTATTTATATATATAATCTATATATCGGTCCTTTAGTGTGTTAATAATTCTCCAAATCCCATACTATCTAACCATCTTATAAATTCTTGTAAATCACTGTTAACTCGCATAGAGAGTTGTGTTTGAAACATAAGATTTTAACATATCTTGCTAAGGTAATGTTGTATGCTGGTTCTAGTTTTTATGTTTTATATTTTATTCATTTTCTTTTTAATATGCCACTCTATCTCAAGCCGCACGACTCTGCCCTTATGTATATTGCCTCGCCATTGAACAGTTCAAGAATATTTTCAGTTAGAAGCCGGCAGTTTTTGCTTCATTCATGTTCCGTGATTACCATTAAATTAAAAAGACTTACATTTTGTGGAATAGCTTTTATATTTTGACTTTTCATTCTAAATTGCCTTTCCAGTGTTTTGGCGCAATCTTTCATTGTTTTGTGTTTATTGCAAAAATGTCCACTGAATGCACAACCTCTTATGAAGCTAGTATAATTGTTCTCTCTCCATTTGAAATGCAAGGCAATTATGTCACATCGTTTATGAATGAGGTGTTACATTTTTATTTTTCTATCATGACAGTGTCTTTTCTCCACAAGTAATATCACTTCCCGTGGACTTTCCTGCTACAAGAATGTGACCATAATTGGATAGTCTTACACCATTTGTTATTGGTTTACCTTGTAACAAGCTGCATGTGGAAGTCCATCTGCACCAGCACTCTTTCTCATAGTTTCCCCTTGTTTAATTGATGTTGAACCTCGTAAGTGCCTCTCCATTTTAGAGATAGGATCCCTAGCCCTTTGTGTAATTACTTCCACAGCTGATGAAAGCAGTAGAGGGGCATATTCTCAAGGACTTATCGCCGATTTATCGGCACTTTAGCGCCGCAAAAGTGGCGATAGACTTATTGCATTATTCACAAGGTGGTGCAAACTGCCGACATCGCCAGTTTTCCTGCGATAGCTGCCGCAAAACACATCGCCACGGATGAGAGCGACAATTAACGCTAATGATATGCAGAGTAGGCGTACCCGTGCAAAAACACACGAAAACACCACTTCGCGAAATTCACAACGAGCAGCCAGATCTGCGATGCGACCTGAAAACAGGCGATAAGGCGCGTTAGCAGCAGGGATTTAACACCTGCCTTTTACTGGTGTTAAGCAGGACGACAACCTGCAGTATGAAAGGGAGCCCAGCCCAGAGCCACATCTGAAGACCAACACATGTCATGGATCTAATGATCATGCAGTTCGGAGACCCAAGAGGTCCACAACACCCACCGCCACCACCCCCAGGCCCCCCCCCTCCCGACCCCCCTGGACTACCATCGAGGCAGCGCAGAACAAGACAGCTGACCTTCCGAAAATGGCATGGCCCCTCAGCCACACAATTGCAGAATGTGGGGAGAGGTGGGAACCAAGTATGTGTGAAGGAGGCAAGTCACCCATGAATAAGAATGTACACAATGCCAAGTGTGGCGGTGATGTGCTGGACAGGCTCCAGTATGCAGAGCACAGACATGTCCCTGTGGACATATACTGCTGGTGTGTGCAGTGTTGTGGACAGTGGACGCAAACATCTTACCTCAGGTAGTGGGGAAGACCACGCTCATGTAGCTGTGTCGTCCCCACCTGTACGCGGAAGCGGAGTGGGTTGGTCCGGCGTACGCCACACCAGCGTAGGAGTGTGAATAAATAGACCGGGGCTCTGGGCGTGGTTCACTTCCGTGATGG
Source organism: Calotriton arnoldi (assembly GCA_963921515.1). Lineage (NCBI taxonomy): Eukaryota > Metazoa > Chordata > Amphibia > Caudata > Salamandridae > Calotriton > Calotriton arnoldi. The sequence goes on along the minus strand of CAWUFW010003771.1, from coordinate 1,345,040 downwards.
CCAACGCGTCTGCCAGGGCGGCGCCCCTCACCCTGCCACGAGTCCGCAGCCGTGACCGCCAGCCTCCTCAGCCGATCGCTGCCTTCCGCGACACAGGCCCCCAGGGCACCCAGCGGCACAGCACCGCGGAGTAATGTGTGTGCTGACTACTGCCTTCGGCCTACACTGCGGTCAGCAGGGCGCTCAAATCAAATCCAATCCTGACCTGCGAGGACACGCCATCATCGCTGGCTGCACACCCGCTGAGCGCTTCAGGTGCCACCAACTCAGTGCACCACAAGTCATCGCCACGTGGCTGTGGGCCCTTTCTGAAAGCTGCCTCCGGCCTACACTGCGGTCAGCAGGGCTCACAATTCAAATTCAGTCTTGCTTTGTTTATGGCGCAGTCCAGTAGGCAACAGACATTGCTTCCAGTGCGGGCCGCCCGGACGACGCATCATCGCTGGCTGCACACCCGCTGAGCGCTCCAGGTGCCACTAACTCTGTGCAGCTCAAGTCAACGCCACGTGGCTGTGGGCCCTTGCTGACCGCTGCCTCCGGCCTACACTATGGTCAGCAGGTCCCCCAAGTCAAACTACGCATCATCGCAGGCCGCACACCCGCTGAGCGCTTCAGGTGCCACTAACACTGTGCAGCTCAAGTCAACGCCATGTGGCTGTGGGCCCTTGCTGACCGCTGCCTCCGGCCTACACTGCGGTCAGCAGGTCCCCCAACTCAAACGACGCATCATCGCAGGCCACGCACCCGCTGAGCGCTTCAGGTGCCACTAACTCTGTGCAGCTCAAGTCAACGCCACGTGGCTGTGGGCCCTTGCTGACCGCTGCCTCCGGCCTACACTTCGGTCAGCAGGTCCCCCAAGTCAAACGACGCATCATCACAGGCCGCGCACCCGCTGAGAGCTTCAGGTGCCACCAACTCTGTGCAGCTCAAGTCAACGCCACATGGCTGTGGGCCCTTGCTGACCCCTGACTCCGGCCTACACTGCGGTCAGCAGGGCTCACAATTCGAATTGAGTCTTGATTTATTTTTGGTGCAGTGCTTTAGGCAACAGACATTGCTTCCAGGGCGGCCCGCCCGGACAATGCATCATCGCAGGCCGCACACCCGCCGAGCGCTTCCGGTGCCACGAACTCAGTGCAGCTCAAGTCATGGACCCTTTATGATGTAATCTTTTGTGTGTGAGTCCAGTTCTGGTGCCCCTACCTCAGTGCACTGCAAGTCATGGACCCTTTATGATTGAATCTGTGTGTGTGATCCGATGATCACTGTTCTAGTTGTTGCCAGCACCAACCACTCCCTGAGGGCTGGCTTACACTCACCCCACACCCATCCAGCACAGGCGTCACTGGACATGTGACCCTGGTAATAAAAAGGGGCCGGGCGCACGTGCCCATAGCCAGTTCCACCATACATCTAAGTGTGTCCGTGTGGTCATTATGTATGCGTGATGGCCCCTGGCCCTACCACATCACATCGTGATGTGGGCAGCGGTCGCAAGCATGTCACCTCAGGCAGTGGGTAAGACCTTGGACATGTAGCTTTGTCCCCCCCCTGTAAGCGTAAGCGGAGTGGGCTTGGCCGGCGTACGTCAGTCCAGCGCAGGGGTGTGTAGAATTAGACCGGGGCTCAGGGCGTGGTTCAGTTCTGGCCTGGACAAGGAAGTCACCAATGCGTGATTCTCTGTTGTAGTGTCGGCGCCACCCGGCCCGCAATTGACAATGTTGCAATGTAGCATGCACCTGGAGGGTGGTCTCGCACTAACAGAGAAATGAAGGAGCGCAAGACCGCTCGGGGTCTTGGCTCATACATGCCAAGTGTTGTGTGTATCTGCATTGCCGCAGCATGAGCCAAATGCCTAGCCTTAATCGCAGCGTGAGTTCAGCCAGGCATGAACTCTACATCTGTGTCCGCACTATCCTTACCATAGGCCTACACTCACGTGGCCGCCCACCTTCAACGGCCAACATCACATTGTCGTTGTCAGGCTTGTGGACATGTGCAGACAGGCATGACAATGGTGTGCCTTTGGAGTGCAAGTGATGCAACCGCGCAGCGTACACAAGTGAATAGGCTCAGGGGGAGGGAGGAGCAGCTGTGAGGCAACGTAACACACAGTGATGCCGCTCATTTGCCACATGCAAATCATGTCAAACATGAATCCCAAAGTCGCACACATCCCACCCCACACCCAACAAGCCACATCACAATTCCTGAATGCAAGCAGATGACAAACTGACATTAGGGATGAAAGCTCCTTTGTCTGAACTATCAGGCGGAAGCACATCTGCACATCCGACCTCGGAATTGCATGTGCCCGGCACCCTCTGACAGATACGATAGCCGTTGAGGATGACTCCCACACTACGCACAGCCCGACGACAGACCAATGTATACACACCCCAAACACAGAAGTCCTTGCTCGGAGTTATCTTGCATGGAATGGCCTTCACACTTACTCCCACACCAACCCACGCGTACAACCGTTGCACACTTAAACAACTCATTGATCCGAGCTGTGGCATTTCATCCACAGAACTGGCGCAGGTCAGAACAGTGCCGCTTCAACCAGGGCCACTAACGCAATGTCAGAACATCCCGGACACATGCACAACCCCTGTCACGTGGAACTGTACCGTGCATGTATACTGCATTTACTGGGGGCACTGCCATTGGTAGTGCTGCGGGTCAGTTACCGGCTAAGCTTCCGCCTTGCCAACATCACCTGCGTTCAGCCTGTGTTGCATTGTCGATCGTGCATATTCGAGTGGTCCATGGATGTCTGCCTATCCAACAGGATGGTAGGCGAACCGGATTTTGCCATGTGTGTGCGCCCCCTGTTGGCCCACGACCAGGAGTGTCACCGTGATACCCGTCTATGGGATGCCTGGATACTTGGCATACATGCGATATTGCAGAACTCCTCGTGTGCAGTGACCAGATTGAGCCGCTCCCCTATTGGGCTGTAGTGCTAATTGGTGACAGGGGGTGGACGCAGCACATCTGTCCGGACCTGCTAATGGATAGCCTCGCCGTCCTGTTCGATGGAGTCGACAACGACCTCATGTTGGAAATGATTGCCTACGAAGCTGCAATCGCTTTCATGCACGTGTAACTACGTACCTGCAGCCACAACAGTTTGGAACCCATTGCACATGTCGCGACACCTTGTTGCATCTTGGGGTTCTGGTCACATATCCCACGACAACAGTGGACATGGCTGCATTCGCCTGGACCCCGAATACGTGGGCGGACAACCACGCGGGGTAACACACCTGTGAAAGGTGAGGCACTCCCCCGGAGTGGACAGCAGCGCTTGGCAACGTTCCTCAATCTGACATACTGCTGCATTGGTCCGCATGTTGTGGCACTTCTCTTGCCCGTATGACACGCATATGCTAATAAAGTCTATGCACATTGACTTGTATTCAACTGTGATGTTAGTTGTTTTGGATGACGATGTGTGTCTCACTGCCTATCTGGGTCACGGCCATACATGCACATTGATAGCATTACCCAAGGAGTACCATTTATGTGGAATCACTGTCCCTACATTCATCATGCTTAATTGATCAGGGCCATGACACATCAGTGTGAATTGGAATGTTTTATTCGCATTCAGTGGGGTGTTTAAGCGGGCCCAGTACAGGGCCATGCAAACCCCACTTTACATTGTCGCCCCGTGGAGGGCCAGCCAGAGTCCTTTAGGGATTGACAGGTTCATCGGAAGAGGAAGACTTCAGTCCGCAGTGTGCTTGCTGTGTCATTGGTAACCATTCCAAATATGGCAGTCCATGTCGTGGTCCAAGGTGAGTGTCGCTGAGTGTAACGGGGGACAGTGGAAGATGTTATTCCAGGGCATGATGCAGAGGGCAGAAACAAGCTGAAACAGGCCATATGGCGGTGATGTATGCTACCACTTCAATCTTACCACCAAGCCAGATTCATCATCATCTTCGTCCTCTGATGTGTCAGGTGCCTCACATGTGGGTGGTGGTGTTTGGTCTGCCGCACAGTGTGGCACTGACACTTCAGGGGGCGGAGATGTGGATGGAGTAGTAGCAGCAGCATTCATCCGCGCCAGGCCGTGTGGCGGCAATGCCATGATGAGGATCCGCAGGGCATGGAAGATCCCAGCTACATCTCGCTGGTGTGCCGCCGTGGCAGCCAATCGTTCCGCATGCATCCGCTCCATGTTCTCCAAGATCCTCCGCATGTGCCCCAACTCCCGGCTGACATCGCTGGAGCCACTCTGACTAGACACTTGTTCTTGTCTCCGAGTCATGACTCCAGCGATGTCAGCCATGGATTGTTGGAGAGCATGGAGCGGACAGTGGGTGTCCGTTAGGGACTGTAGGTGGACCCTGATGGGACTTAGACACCCACGTATGGCATCTAGTTTGGCTGCCATGAGGTCGAACCCCACCCGCAGCTGATCAGCCATCTTCTCCTGGCACCCTAACACACGGCGTTGGAATGCCATGTGTTGGTCGTAGGGGGCCTGGGAGACAGCTGTGGTGGTGGGTGCTTCCTGATGTGTGATCTGTGCAGGGGGTGGGGTCTCCTAGATGCAGCTGGGCTGCCCTGCTCCTGGAGGTGGGGTGCCGAAGCTGTCCATGAGCTGCTGGAGGGCGTTGGTATCGATGTTGGGGAGGTCCTCTTCGTCATCAGTGCTGAGTTGTTGTGTCTGCTCTGCAGGAGGTGTTGATTCTCCCTCTGCAATGTGAAGGGGAGATGCAGAATGACACTGTGTTCACATGTATGTTCACGCATTGTACAAGTTTACTAACGGACTGCATGACAATATACATTGTGACTGTTTGTAAAGCGATGCCTATTTGATGCGGGACAGTTGACATTTCTACACCATCAGGGATGTGAGGTTGTACTTGTCCATTGTCATCTCACAGATAGTCAAGCAAGAGACTCATGTCGCCGGCCACACTCTGGACAGAATCTTTACCTCCAATACTAGGATCAAAATTGTGGAGGTGATTCCTGTGCCTTGGTCGGACCACAGAGCTATAGTGTTCAACATTAATGCAAACTCACAACAACTAACATCATCTAACACACCTATCACAGTCAAATACCAAGATTGGACTAAAATTAATACTCCCGATCTTAAAAATTCATTATTGGTCACCAAGCCGGACCTAACAGCAGATACAAACGAAGCAGTCCACAGACTAACCACTTGGATCAAAACAGCGGTTGACGCTGCAGCCCCTATTAAGAGTGTTAGATCTAGTAGGAAAAGGCCGTCAGAACCTTGGTTCTCAGAGAAACTTAGAGTTCAGAAACAAATTTGCAGAAGGTCCGAAAGTAAGTGGAGGGTAAATTACGATCAAGCCAAAAGGAGTATGCACTAACATTAGCAGAGTATAAAAGACTGATTATTGAGGAAAAAGTAATTACTTTACGTCGAAAATTCTGGAAGCTAAGAACTCCAGCAGGGAACTGTTCGCTACTGTAAAGAAATTAGCCAACCTTCCAGCCAATGCTAAAACAGTTAGCACCCTGGAATTTTGCAACACCTTGGGACAGTTCTTTATTAATAAAGTTGAGTCAGTTTACAAGACCTTCATAGGTGGTAATCACCCCTTCCCTAAGACACCCAAGCCAGGGCCAGATAGTCACACATCGGGCACGGGCTTCTCCTTTACACCCCCCACATGGGAACAGATTGTCCAAGTAGTGATAGCGACTAAATCAGGAGCCCCGTCAGACCCCTGTCCTCCCAAGGTCTTCCGTTTGTTCCCTGAATTACTCAGTGAACAACTAAACTTACTGTTTAAGGAGATCATACAATCGGGCAAGTTCCCGGATGCATGGAAGACAGCCTCAGTCCTGCCTCTGCTAAAAAAAGCCAATTTAGATCCCGAGGAACCTGGCAGTTACCGGCCAATTTCTCGGATCCTTTTTCATCTAAGGTATTGGAGAAATAGCTTAATACACAGATTACTTCTTTCATTTCCGTTGGAGAACTCCTGGACCACTCTCAGTACGGGTTCAGAGAGGGCCACGGAACCGAGACTGCCTTGATCATGGCAACAGAGGAACTTAGAAGATCACTGGACTCAGGAGGGAAGGCCGCCTTGATTTTGTTGGATCTGTCGGCGGCCTTCGACACTGTCAACCACGAAATATTAATTGCCAGATTGAAGGAGCTGGGATTTCAGGAATCCGCCCTCAATCTTCTTACATCCTATCTAACCGTCAGAACTTTCTCAGTGAAACTGGGAGGCTCTATATCCGAATCATTTGAACTGCCGTGTGGTGTACCTCAGGGCTCCTCTCTGAGCCCCACACTTTTTAATATTTATGTGACTCCGCTAGCCTCGATTATTAGGCAATGTGGTTTTTCGGTGGTCTCTTATGCTGACGACACCCAGGTGGTTGTGTCAGTGTCAAATAATGTGGACGCGACAGCTGATCGTTTTAACAATTGCATGTCACAAGTAAACACCTGGATGCAGACTAACTGCCTAAAATTAAACGGAGAAAAAATGGAGGTCCTGATACTGGGCCCTGATCCGTCTTTCTGGTCACCAAGATGGTGGCCAGATAACCTTGGAGACTGGCGGATGCCAGTCTCCAAGGTTAAGAACCTAGGTGTGGTCTTTGATGACAAACTGATTTTTGACGGTCAAATCAACAAGCTTTCATCCACCATCTGGGGGATCTTAAAAATGATCAGAAAGATTCGTTCTTTCATACCCCCAGAAGCATTAAAGATGTTGGTGACATCTTTGGCCCTTTCGAGATTGGACTACGGCAACACCCTATATGTAGGGCTGCAATCCCAGTATCTACAAAAACTGCAGCGTCTGCAGAACGCCGCCGCCAGATTGATACTGGTGGTCCCCAAACATGAAGCAATCTCCCATAGATTGAGAGCCCTTCACTGGCTCCCAGTGGGGAAGAGAATTATTTTTAAATCACAATGTCTGGCCTATAAGGCACTTCAGGGTAAAGGACCGCTATATCTGAGATCGCACTTGAAATGGTACGTGCCAGCCAGAAATCTCAGATCCTCTCACTTAAAACTGCTACAATTACCCAAGTACAGGCAGGTTCGCTGGGGAGGAAGAAGTTTCATATTGGGAACAGCTAAAATTTGGAACCGTCTGCCAATGCCGATAAAGAACAGTACCTCACTCATGTCCTTCAGAAGACTACTGAAAACTTGGCTCTTCGCCGACTGAGCTTTGAAAATCCATTACGCATCGCTCAACCCTACCACCTCATATGTTCTGCCAAACCCTAGCGCCAAGACGCCTTCGGGCATAAGTGTGCTATATAAGTCGACAAATCAAATCAAATCAAATGCCAAATGCGAATGGCCATTTTCTACACACAAGCGGCAGCAGTTGTGTCCTCTGTTCTGTTGTGAGAGTGTTGCAGTTTGTACCACATTGTTGTCAATGTTGAGGTGCTCTGATTCTTATGTGTGTGTGCTGCATTGTGGGTGTGTTGCCCCTTCAGTTCTGATTTGGCTGGCCCTTCTCCCTTTCAGGCGGTGTGCCTTTCACTTCTGTGCTTACACAGTGCTGAGATGTTGCAGACTTGGGTAAATTGGGCTCTTGGTCGGAGTTGTGACTCTTGGGCATGGTTTGTCCGCAGATGTGCTCTACTTAATTGTGCATGTGTGCCATTGTGCCCATCTCCCCCCGTTCCCCCAGTCCCTGGTCGTTACTCACCCTGTTGCTGTTGGCTCAGGTCATGTTGTGCAGTGTCCGGTCCACCAACTCCTGCCACCGTCTTCCCAATGATGACTCGGGTCACGATTTCCTCCATCTCATCCAGCTCCTGGTGTGTCGCTGGGCTCCCACCTCCAGTCTGCATTGCTGCTCTCAGGTTGGCAGCGATTTTCAGCTTGGTTTTGCGCTTCACATCAGTCCAGCGCTTCTTGCAGTCGTCCACTTCCCTTCTCTTCACTCCGACTGCATTCACCTTGGCCAAGATGGACTGCCATATTGTATTTTTAGTTGCCAATGTCACAGTGGAGGTGATGAACAGTTGGTGGTGGTGTTCTGTCACCTCCGTAATGAGGATCTGGTTTTCCTGCGTACTGAAACGCAGGTTCCTCTTATTCTTCTCCTTGCCCTTCCCTGTCCCCGAGGTCCCAGGCTGGTCCTCGGTGGGGCTTGTGGGGTTCTGGTTGTCCTCTGTACTTGCTCCGGCTCCCTCCATGGTGCTTCACAGTTGTTTGTGTTTTGTAGGTGTTTTTTTTGCCGCTTTTATAGTGATTGTTCCTGACTTACTTGTGGGACTTGCGGGCCTGGCGCTGCTTTTCGCTGGATTTTTATCGCAGTTGGGCCCATCGCAACTTTTTTCACGTTCGGGTTTCCTTTTTTATCGCCGTTGCGGTAGTTGTATCGCGGACATTTGAGGCGTTCTCGGGAAACTATTGCATGTTTCCGCCGTGTTGGGAATACGACGTTGACACGGAGTTATTTTCCCGCGATAGACGGCGATATGGAAAATTGCGTTAGCCTATTTTGGCGATGTTTATCGCACGTTCTTGTGAATATCCCCCAGAGTGTACCGGATATCTTCTTAGCAAATCACCCAGTGGCTTAGTGTTGGCAGTCAGACCACTTATCCTTTATCCAGGAGTTTAGGTAATGTGTGGTAGAGGTTGAGCCAGTGTATCCTTTTGTTGTAATTGAAGTCCTGTCCTTCCTTCTCCTCTTCACACTTCTTCATTACCATATTCCCCCCTCGTCACTATCATATTATTTGTCTTTCCATACTGAGATTAGAAAGGGGTTTTCATAGGACCAACTTTCCTTAGGTCTTAGCTGTGGCAAAGTAGATAGAACCACCCATTTCTATTTTGCAATTTTCTTTGTTCCAGGATCCTGGTGCAGTGTTAAGATTGAGAGATGCCATATGAGCCTAATATATGAGAAGACCTCTCTCTTTTTTCTGCCCAGTTCCTTGGCCCAAAGGAAATACAAATACTTGAATGGTGCATTAGGAGGCTTTAGGAATGCATCATCGAACTACGATATGGTTTTTATTTAATGTTTTACATAGAATATTTTTGATGTTTTATTTTCATTCTCTCTACCATTAACTGGATAACAATAAATATCTGGTGATACCAACATAGTATGAGCGTTTGTTATTTGGTGAATTGTTGTATGTGTGCATTTAAGCTGCCATTGTATTTGGCGCACATTATTAATATATTAAAACAATTTGATCATCCCCTTCCACAATAATGCCCGGGTTTGGAAATGCTCATGGAGTCTAGTGAGAGTAGCCTGCTAGGAGTGTCCTGCGTTAGTTCATTGTGGCTGGAGGCTATCCAAGAAACCCACTTCTTGTCAGTATGAATGCTAAATGCAAACTAAGGTGACCTCCTGGAGAATAATTTCCAACAAGGCAAACTTTGTTGCTTTATTGCTGGGGCTGCTTTTGCAGCTTTGTTTGAAACAAAGGGGCTCATTACGATGTCGGTCGGACGAGCATTCGACCGACATCGCAGTGGGAGTGGAATAGCCCAACTAGTAGTCAGCGGTTCGACCCCCATATTACAATGCGACCACCAGCATGGGGATCTGAAATATGCCCTTTACAACTGCAGCTTGTGGTACAGCCCGGAAAAGGGCTGCAGCACAAGCTGCAATTGACCCAGGCATATTTTTAAACATCCATGCACCTTGTGCCAGACACCACGTGGTGCCTGGTACAAGGAGCATGGATGTTTGGAGGGCACAACATGTGCCCCCCAAGGCCCCATAGCGGAGGCCCAGGTGGGACGGGGGCCCTGCTAGGGGCCTCCAAGGTCCCTTTCCATGTGCCTGTACATGGCGGTCGGACCGCCATGTACAGGCCGAGGGAAACGGACAACGTAATCTCTATGGTAGGTAAAGAATTCCGTTAAATGTTGTCCAGTGCTTTAGGATTTGCTGGGTCCTGGCGTTAGGTTTTGACTTTATTGTTGGTTGCCTCAAACCCATCAACCCTGACATTTCTTTAATGACTGCTGGGTTAGGTGGTGGGTTATCTTTGCTGTGGTGAATGTGAACGCTTTTTGGTTTGAGAAGTAGATGGAGATGAAAGAATGGTCCAACTGAGTTTGTGGAGCACTGACTTGTCAGAGGAAAGGAGGGTGTTTTAATCACTAAGTCCAGGGATTGCCCATCTGTGTCTGTAGTACCATTGTTTTCTCCTGGAAGCTCTGTCACTAGTTTAGAGCCTGGTCTGGTGACCCAAAAATAGCCCATGATTACATAATCTTGGATAGGATCTGCAGGTGAAGGGTCATTTTGAGAAATTTATTCAGGCATGGCATGTTGTAACCTGGTGGGTTTTAGGCCACTGAAATTATTAAGGAGCTGTTAGGATTGATTATGTAGCATGCACCTTTGGCTTTAAATGAAGTGTAAACTGTGTTGGGTAGCTCCATATTGGTCTGTTCAGCACTATGGATTAGTCACTCTGCTATGGAGGATAAGCTTGTGAGCCTCAATGAAAAGGTTGTTGTGGATGGTGAATTTGCTATTTCTGAACCATGTTTTGGTAGGTCAACTTAATAGCAGCTGTTATAGTAAGAGGTGTAATTTTCTAGGGTGTGCTTCTGAGCTGAGTGGGTGTTGATGAGCCCTAGTTTTGTGTGATGAGTGTGTTCAATTCATGGATGGGCTTGACCAGAATGATGGGATCTGGTGGAGGTTGCCTCAATGCATCTGACAGTCTGGCCTAGGCAGCTAGCTGATGGTGCGAAGGGAAAGCTGGATGAGGTTAGCCAGGGGATTCTTTCCCTTAGGGAGCTGTTGTTCATGAGGTGATGGCATTGGTGTTGTTGGGCTTCAGTAGATGCACCTAGTGCTATTGTGATGTTGGTCTGTGGTGTAGAGTATTAAGGCAAGAAGGAAGGTTGTCTGTGGATTGCCTCTGATGTTATGTGGTTAGGATGAGGCAGAAAACAGATACGTTTTGGGATATTGACAGTCTTTTGTTTACTTATTTGAAGTTCTGGAAGGTCCCTTCAAATGAAGCCAAGATTGATGAGATGCAATATGGCCAAAACACACCAGGGTCTCCTTTCTATTTCTCGCATACAAGATGTGGCCTAGCAACTTCTGCTAGGTTTCTTTTTTTGAGTTGGGTTTGGACTAATGATATCCAGTAATGTTAATGTGTAACAAACACACGTTATATAATAATAGTTGTGAGATGTAAATAAAGCCAAAAAAGAAGAGAAACCCATGTGTGGCTCACCCTAGTGGGACACGTGTTACAAATGTATCTGCTTTAGTACTAAAGGGCTGAAAACCTGATATACCTATACTCAAGAGGCACAGAGAAATATGTATCTGACCCCACATGTCCTTTTGTTGGTTGAATTGTGGAGTTAACATCTTATCTTTTTGGAAAGGTATGGAAAGGTACAGGCACCTATTTTCACCTCCCATCTGGACAGGCATGCACAACAAACTCAAAAGAAATACTGCCTGGTTTCCTAACGTTTGCAAACTCAAAAAATGGTTAGTTTCCCATTTTGCTACATTCATGGGTTTGATAAATATTTCAAAATGGAACCTGCTACGTACTGACATATTATTTCAGCTGTCCAGATTCGGATTTTGATGTCGTTTTTCTACCTTTTGCTAGATGACAATGAGGGTAAGGAACCACATATTATGCAAAGAAATATCAGGAGAATAGAATCCCAATCCAACTAACATGTCTTATCGCTACATTCAAGAGAAATCGGTAAATGGATGTGGCCCCCCTCCCACGTCTGAGTATTGTTTTTGGCTGAGAGAGATATAGTAGTATAAAACTCACTTAAAGAAAGATAAAAAAAACACAATTTAGCATGGTGTCCTGGACAGCCAATCACAAGCAATCACTTATATATTGGATCAATATTTTCTTCAAGTAACAAAATCAGAAACTATGTGGGTTTGCCATGTTTGCTTTGCTACTGGAGTTGAAGGATGGTGTCAAGAAAGCTTTCCAAAAATAATAACACATATTCTAACACCAATCATACTACAAACCTATATGGCTTGACTCAAGGTATTTGGACAAAATATCGGAAGAAATTATGTGATACAAAAATATTGTGCCAAGAATATCGGGATATAAAACATTTTGGGGCCGATTCCGATTCGGGCCGGAAGCGCACCTAACAGTATTCGTCCGGAAAAACTACCAGCCGAACGCGTGTTTCCCGACCGACTCGAACACTCTACCGAACGAACAAGTACGATGCGCATAACAGCCCAGATTACGAGCGAGCCGAACTTACCCAATCCAGCTCCTTTTCTCCGCCCGAGCCGGATCCGTAAACGCCGAATCGAGTCGCACGGAACCAAATACACAGCACCTTCCGGCCGGACTAGTACGATGCGTCTTCCGTACGCGCCGAACCCGTCGCTACGTCCGGCACGTTTCAGCATCCGGGAGAGCCACACATAAGCTCTGTTTCGCGTCACTAAACGATCCACGGCTACGAGACGAACAAGCCAGCGACGAGTACGTGTCGAAGACACGCGAAACCCGAACGAGACGAACCAACCATGAATCCCATCGCGCAGGTCCTACCAATACTCTACATCTATTACCGGGACCGATTCGGACGCGTACGGCGCAGACGGTAAGTCAAACACCAACAATACAAACTAACTACACGTACCTAAAATATGTCACACACACATAGGGATGCACAAATGACGTACACTAGCAACTGCACAATCATAGGGGTGGGATGGGCATCACCAATGCCATACACACCCATAGGGGCCTGGATTCCTGCCACCACCACCACCCCTACTCAGGGGTGCTGGATGCCCATCACTACTACCACCCCTACTCAGGGGTGCTGGATGCCCATCACTATTACCACCCCTACTCAGGGGGGGGCTGGATGCCTATCACTACCACCCCCTACTCATGGGGGGCTGGATGCCTATCACTACTACCACCCCTACTCATGGGGGGCTGGATGCCTATCACCACTACCACCCCTACTCAGGGGGGCTGGATGCCTATCACTACCACCCCCTACTCATGGGGGCTGGATGCCCATCACTACCACCACCCCTACTCAGGGGTGCTGGATGCCCATCACTACTACCACCACTACTCAGGGGGCTGGATGCCTATCACTACCACCCCCTACTCATGGGGGGCTGGATGCCTATCACTACTACCACCCCTACTCATGGGGGGCTGGATGCCTATCACCACTACCACCCCTACTCAGGGGGGCTGGATGCCTATCACTACCACCCCCTACTCATGGGGGCTGGATGCCCATCACTACTACCACCCCTACTCAGGGGGGCTGGATGCCTATCACTACTACCACCCCTACTCAGGGGGGCTGGATGCCTATCACTACCACCCCCTACTCATGGGGGGCTGGATGCCTATCACTACTACCACCCCTACTCATGGGGGCTGGATGCCTATCACCACTACCACCCCTACTCAGGGGGCTGGATGCCTATCACTACCACCCCCTACTCATGGGGGCTGGATGGCTGCCACTACTACCATCCCCACCCATAGGGGGCTGGATGCCTATCACTACCACCACCCCTACTCAGGGGTGCTGGATGCCCATCACTACTACCACCCCTACTCAGGGGGGCTGGATGCCTATCACTACCACCCCCTACTCATGGGGGGCTGGATGCCTATCACTACTACCACCCCTACTCATGGGGGGCTGGATGCCTATCACCACTACCACCCCTACTCAGGGGGCTGGATGCCTATCACTACCACCCCCTACTCATGGGGGCTGGATGCCCATCACTACCACCACCCCTACTCAGGGGTGCTGGATGCCCATCACTACTACCACCCCTACTCAGGGGGGCTGGATGCCTATCACTACCACCCCCTACTCATGGGGGCTGGATGCCTATCACTACCACCCCCTACTCATGGGGGGCTGGATGGCTGCCACTACTACCATCCCCACCCATAGGGGGCTGGATGCCTATCACTACCACCACCCCTACTCAGGGGTGCTGGATGCCCATCACTACTACCACCCCTACTCAGGGGGGCTGGATGCCTATCACTACCACCCCCTACTCATGGGAGGCTGGATGCCTATCACTACCATCACCCCTACTCAGGGGTGCTGGATGCCCATCACTACTACCACCCCTACTCAGGGGGGGCTGGATGCCTATCACTACCACCCCCCCTACTCATGGGGGGCTGGATGGCTGCCACTACTACCATCCCCACCCATAGGGGGCTGGATGCCTATCACTACCACCACCCCTACTCAGGGGTGCTGGATGCCCATCACTACTACCACCCCTACTCAGGGGGCTGGATGCCTATCACTACCACCCCCTACTCATGGGGGCTGGATGCCTATCACTACCACCCCCTACTCATGGGGGGCTGGATGCCTATCACTACTACCACCCCTACTCATGGGGGCTGGATGCCTATCACCACTACCACCCCTACTCAGGGGGGCTGGATGCCTATCACTTCTACCCCCCTACTCATGGGGGGCTGGATGCCCATCACTACCACCACCCCTACCCAGGGGTGCTGGATGCCCATCACTACTACCACCCCTACTCAGGGGGGGGCTGGATGCCTATCACTACCACTCCCCCTACTCATGGGGGGGCTGGATGCCTATCACTACCACCACCCCTACTCAGGGGTGCTGGATGCCCATCACTACTACCACCCCTACTCAGGGGGGGGCTGGATGCCTATCACTACCACCCCCCCTACTCATGGGGGGCTGGATGCCTATCACTACTACCACCCCTACTCAGGGGGTGCTGGATGCCTATCACTACCACCAACCCTACTCATAGGACGGGTAATGCATGACACAACCAGCATACTCCCACATAAGGAAGAACAGAAAATTACATCCACCCAAACAACATGACAAGCGTGTGTAGTCCATGTCAAATGCCTACAACACTAAACATGACAATGAACATACAATGTGACCCACTAACACGTGTCACACATAAAAGTGTGTGGCCTCCACAATACAAGCCGACCATGGCCACTGTGGCAATGGGGCCTAAAGCCCCATCACCACAGTCACCAAAAGGTAAGTGTGGGGTCCAAGGCTGATGGACCTTTTGATCAGTGTGGCAATGGTGCCTAAAGGCCCATCACCACAGTCACCAAAAGGTAAGTGTGGGGTCCAAGGCTGATGGAGCTTTTGATCAGTGTGGCAATGGTGCCTAAAGCCCCATCACCACAGTCAACAAAAGGTAAGTGTGGGGTCCAAGGCTGATGGACCTTTTGGTCAGTGTGGCAATGGGGCCTAAAGCCCCATCACCACAGTCACCAAATGGTAAGTGTGGGGTCAAAGGCTGATGGCCCTTTTGATCAGTGTGGCAATGGTGCCTAAAGGCCCATCACCACAGTCACCAAAAGGTAAGTGTGGGGTCCAAGGCTGATGGACCCTTTGATCAGTGTGGCAATGGTGCCTAAAGCCCCATCACCACGGTGATCATAAGGTAAGTGTAGGCATGGTCAAAGCTGCCAAAGACAAACTGAATGGATGAATCCTGGTCACACAACAACCAAAACATCTGTGGCATAGTACTGCTTGTGTCCCATTGCAACATATATTGGGGGAGGCTAACAGTGCAGTGTCACAGAAACATCGCTTTATGTCCATGTGCATACAAACATCACACATGGGGGACCACATTGCCAACAATCAGCCAATTCCACAATGACAGAAGTGACCATCATGATGCTGACCCACATATCTGCACCTATGGACACACAAATGTACATAATCTGTGGAGACTGTGGATGTCAGGTGAGCAAATACCATACCATGGCAGCAATGGGACATACAAACCATGATCATTGTGCTGACTGTTGACCCAGGAGTACCAGGGAGAGCAGGGGAAAATCACCAAACCACATACAGCCAATGGCACATTACAGAAATGCCAATGCAGTGATGCAAATGCACTGACACAAACAGGCAGACTCACACATCCTATCAAAGACAACAGGTGATGGCGGTGTGTGCCAGTGTCCCCAGGCAGCCACACAACACATGAGGAGGCCTGAATCCCAATTACACAGATGTGTATACAGTGCCACACACAAGTAACTCATGGATTGGATTCCCCTATGTGGGAAATCTGGCATTGTCAGATGAGAGGGAGCCCAAATTACACATGTCACACAAGCTTGTAGGAACAGCAACTAACACAGCAAGAGACACACCCACCACAGCACTACCCCCAGGGACCCCACATTGTGCAGACACTAGCCTGCATGACAATTCCACTGTGATGACAAAGGTAGATGTTGATCACACTGTGAACCACAGCCATGTGTCCTCAGCTACAAACTACCATCACACCTACACAAGCTGCAATCAATCAGCAGGGCCTGCCAGCCAAGGCCAATATGGAGGTAGTGGTCTAGCCGTGCAACAACTCACATTTGCACACTCAACACCACACACCCTCAACTGCAACAATGTGCAGCAGTGAAGCTCACATGGACTGGTGACATTGCACATGCACCCATGACAATCCCAGGGGTGGTGGGGGAACTAAGGTGCAGAAACCCATCACACATGCCCACTCAACATGACTCGTCTATGCATGACACACTGCACAGTACGCCGTACATGCGCATGATGTGAAATCCACCACAAACAATGGGATCCTGGCCATAGTCACACACCAACGAAGAAGCCAAGGTGAGACACAAAGAACACACATACACAACTTCCGACATTGCAGCTCTGACCCTGAGGAGTGGCAGCAGTCACACACACAACGCGTCACAATCACTGAAAGCTAACACAAACTCAAAATCACATTACTTGTGTAAACAACAAGTGCCAAGGGGAATCCTGAATGTGTCCCATCTGCGTTTGCCCACATCCCCAGCCCTGACAACAAAGACAACCTGGGATGACAACCTCATGAACATCAGTTTGCCATGCAACCACATCACGGAGAAACCAGGTCCAAGATGCTGGATGAACACATACCAACTCTGCAACCATCAGAAACAGGAACATCCCTAGGGACACAGCCTGTGTAGGAAAAGGGAAGGGAACATGCACAGACATGCTCACACAACACACAACACGGGCACACGCAATGTCACCAGATTACACACAGCCATGAGGGCACTCCACTCCTGTGGAAGCTCCGCTGTGCCAAACCTTGTCTGTGCACGACTCAAACATATCAGCAGGACACTCCGTCAGTGAGTCAACAACTACAACACACAGAAGCCTCTGCTCACATCAGCCTGGGTACGGGAGTGTCACGTCAGTCATCTGCATACACCCAAAACACGTGGCAATCCAGTTGTACACAGATGAGTCCTCCAAAATTGATGTGCAAAACTGCATGTCCAGTGGAGACGGGCACACAGTCAGGGTACTAGGAACATTGGACAGTGGTAAGCCCAACAGATGTGCAACAGTGTAGGACAAAGATGGTAATATACAAATGCTAAACGTACATCCCTGTGTCAAATGCTGAACATTACACCCTCAGACTGCAGCAAGGGATGCTATAGATCCAGACTAGATTAGGACACATATCCCATGGGCCACATGGAGCCCATCACAGCAAAACTTCATTTACCTGATCTGAACACAATTACAACAGCAAATGCATGATACTACACATCTACATCATGTACCACCAAAGATTAACCACGAGTAAACAAAAAGAGGCTTTATTCAGCAAGTGTGCAACTCAAATCAAAAGTCCAAAATTAACAACGGCCAATGTCCAGTCCAAATACACAGTCCCAACAGGGTGATGTGTGACTACTTGTCACAACTTGCTTGCCTGCACAGGTACCAACAGGGGACATCCCCCTTGGAGGGGCATACGAGGGGCAGGCCAGGCACCGCAGGGACAGGATCAGGGGATGCCAGAAGGAGGCAGGGAAGGTGAGGTGGGTGCAGGAGTGTCACCGGCAACTGCAGTGGAGGTGTCTGACTCAGGGGGGGCCGGCACCACCGCAGGGCTCAAGTCCGATGGTGTTGGTGCTGCAACCACTGCAGTGGGCAGGGCAGATGGAGTGGGCTGGGTCCCCAATGCAGTGCCCGAGTCAGATGGGGTTGTTGTGGACTCCACCGCAGTGCATGACTCCAAGGGAGTGGAAGGGGGGCAGAAGAGCTGGGCAGGACAGAGGGGGGACACGGTCTCCACACCAGTGGCACATACAGGCAGAGCGTCTGGTTTGGGGGTGGAAGAGCAAGTGGCAGGGGGAGGGCCTGAGCACTTTGGGGATGCGGTAACGGTGTGTGGGGGAACCTGGGGCAGGGTGTGGCGGTGGAACCTGTGGAGTGGTGGCCTGGGGGATGGAGGTGAGAGACTGGGTGGGTGACTTGCAGGGCGGTGGCGGGGTCTTGCTCTTCCGGGTCCGGGGGACTTGCGGGTGGGGGGCTCACTCTGCC
The DNA here is from genome assembly GCA_963921515.1 of Calotriton arnoldi. NCBI lineage: Eukaryota > Metazoa > Chordata > Amphibia > Caudata > Salamandridae > Calotriton > Calotriton arnoldi. The sequence continues at coordinate 1,326,610 of CAWUFW010003771.1, read as the reverse complement.
TGCGCCTGGGGGAGGGTGTCCGGGGCGAGGGGCACTCTCCTCTCTGTGTGTGGACTTCCTCTTCCCCCGGTATGCTGGATCAGCGGTATTGGAGGGGAAGAGGCCGAGGTCAGAGAGGAAGAGCTGCTGTGTATGTGGGGTTGCAGGTGAGGCAAGGGAAGGGGTCTTGGAGGGAGAGGATCTTGAGGATTGCGGAGTGACTGTGGTTGCCTGTGTGTGTGTCAGTTCCCCATCCCCTGTGTGTGTGGAATCAGTCCCCTGAGGATGCTTGTGTGCACGTCTTACCTTGGTTTTGGGTGGGTGGGTGCTGCTCGTGTCTGTGTGTTGGTGTGATTGTGCAGGTGTGCATGTGCTTTGGACAGGTAGGGTGGTAGGAAGTGTGGATGGGGCAGAGGTGGGAGGGGTGAGGGACTGTTGGAGGAGGGCACTGCTGCCGTCAGGGAGGAGTCCATGGACCTATTGCTCCTCTGTAGGGCAGACATACCCGTTGAGATGCCCTCCATGAACGACACCAGCTGTGTCAACAGTGTGGTGTGTGCATGGAGGACAGTCAGTATTGCCGTCTGCCCTACATGGAGCTGCCGAAGGAGGTACACAGACTCCTCACTCAGGGCAGCAGGGGACACAGGGGCAGGGGGTGCGGTGCCTGGCTTGAAGGAGACACGCTCCCGAGCACGGGAGCCTCCACGGACCTCAGGAATGGGAGCCAATGGGAGGGCGGTGGTGGTGGTGGTGGTGGCGGGATCAGACAGAGTAGCTGGGGTGTGGTGACTGCTGACACCCGCCTCCACAAGGGAGTCATCCTCCGAGCTGCTGTGGTCCTCAGCTGAGGTGGATGGTGCTGAGGACTCCTCAGTGTGGCTCCCCTCGCCCTCCGTGCCACTGGGTCCCTCTGACCACTCGTCGGACGCTGACCCAGTCTGGCTCCGCTGCTCCTCCTGGTCCGTGGAGCTGTCCCCTCCTGTGGCTGTGGATGTATCTGCAAACAATTAGGGAAACAGACAAACATCAGTCACTTGCACTGAACGCACCCACCACAGTAAGTACAGCACATCACAGAGCAAGCCCTGGCATCACTAGTAGAACATTGCCAAAAGTCATCACACAGATTAGGAGAAGCCAATTGTCAGTCTGATGGTCAGCCATGGAACAGACACCCCTCCTGCCCTTGCACCCATCTGTCTGGTGCCCGTCTGATGGTAAGACCCCAGTGTGGACACATGCACCACCTACACAGTAGTTGGACATTGCTGAGAACACGGTGAAGTATGTGAACATGCCCACCTCACATCACTTGCCACTGAGTCAGTGCAGGTGTCTGGATAAATGGATGGCCTGAGCCTAAACAGAAATGCATGTGATGCATACCAGCACCAGACCCCATGAAGCACCCATGTCAGGATAGTCAATGCCACAATGGGGTGCCTGTTGCACATGTCACCACCCTGCAGGATCACCCTTAGGAAGTTTAATGCCATGACACAGGCATGCCTGCAAAGTCATACATCACTGTCACAAGTCACATGGCCATGTGAGCCAGCAAACAACAGTCTGCACTGTGTCACTATCCTAGGACATGGGGAAGGCAAGTAATGTAACTGACAAGTGCACATGTTCATCCCCCACTAACCACATCCTCTGAACCAGTATTTGTACACTGCACACCATTTGGACAAATGGGAGACATGAAACACTACTCCCTGAACCAGAGCACCTCACAGTGTGCTGTGAATGATGAACAGCTGCCTGAAAGTCACAGTCTCATACACCTGTCTGCACAGTCAAGTGATCAAACACCTATGAGTCACAGAAGTCTTGTCTCACATGGTCCAATAGCAGATGGCATGCTGACCCCTAACCGAAGGACATCACAGGAGTCACGACAACGTAGTAACAGCACAACAACACAGAGGCAGACACCTGAGGCAACATTTCACTGAGCACAGCATTTCAGATGATACACGGGAGTGGGAGTACAGAGTGTATTGTATGCCCTGTAGTAGGCATGACTGTCCGGCTCCACCTGCAAGAGGGATGAGCCCTGGTCAGTGGGCAGGTGGCTAAGCATGTGTGACACACTTGACATGCATACTCCTGAGGCCCAGACAATTTACCCACCCGCAGAATGGGGGTGTGGCAAATACCCCAGGGACATGTGGTGAATTAGATGTGCAAGTGGATCACATATCAAAGTTACACCCAGACTACATAGCACGACTCAGGCATTGTGTGAGCAACTGACCCACCCATGAAGGCAAACACAATGTCACGGGAACAAAATCTGTCACCACCTTAGCAAAGCAAAATGCTAGGATCCTGTACCCAAGTGACACAATTATCCTGAGCGTAAGGAGCACACTGGCGCATCAGATGGGTAGTGGCCAGGTTACAATAGAGGGACATGGGTACTGGACAACAAGACTGATGTACTGGGGAAGTTTAACCAGGCCAGAGGAGGGCACATAGCATGTTAGACAGATTTCACAGTGCAGTCTTAGACTCACCCCCTCCTTGCTGCTGTCTGCCCTTCAGCTGCCCATCCAGCTCCGGGAACACCACCGGCAGGATCTGGAGCATGTGGGGGTCAGGGTCCGGTGTCCGCCCCTCCTGCGAGGAGGCGACAGCTTCAGCTGGACCCTTGCGATCCTCCGGGTCCAGCCACGAAGGTCCTGCCACCTCTTCTGGCAGTTGCGGATCCGGCGCTTGTAGACCCCCACGGATCGGACTGCCCGGACGATGTCCAGCCAGATGTTCTGCTTCCGATGGGCATCAACCTGTGAGGGTGAGAAAGTGAAAAGGCCATTACTACACATGCAACATATCCGTGCATCACACAGTTGGAAATACATGTCTCAATCACAGGGGCATATGATGTACACAGGCAGTGCAACGAGGGCTATGGACAGTTTGCCAGCAGTTACTACATGGTATCATTGCATGGGTAGTGAACCTTGTTTGAATGCACTGTCACTCCACTGTACCTGTTCAGTGCAAGTGACTACACACTTTGGGGGTGCGAACTACTCAGTGGGCATGCTAGGCAGTGGTGTGCACACTGTAAATCCTGCTAGTCAGGCAACATGCACAATTAGTGAGGCAGTGGACAGCACACTCACCTGCTCCCCTGGTGTCCCATACAGCTTGCTGTACTGTGGAAGGAGGCTGTCCAGCAGGGCCTGGTTCTCCTCATGGGTGAAGGCTGGGGCTCTCTCCACAGTACGTGCCATTGCAGCAGCCAGAGGATGCAGAGACAGCAGCAGTGTAGTGGCAGATGTCGTCCAGGAGCATGTAGTGCAGGCAAGTGAGCTCTCAGGGGAACAGCCAGCATTATATGTGTGCTGCAGAGGCAGATACTGTCCCATGTGTCCAAAGTGATAGGTCCAAGTCGGTAGCATCTTCTGAATCTGGCCAATCCATGGAATAGCAGCTCCAATACACGCCCACAGCATCCTTCAAATATTCAACTTCATGACACCCATGAATTTGCAACATTGTTGTGGCTGGCCAACTGAATTCACTGCATCAGACTCGTTGTAAATTCAAAAACCGCATCCGTTGCCATGCCAGGCCCCAGCCAATGCGTGCACACCGATCGGACCATTGCTGTACAACGCGTACCCGCTCACATGCAATGCAATGGTCCGAGCGGGCACACCGATCGGACCATTGCTGTACAACGCGTACCCGCTCACATGCAATGCAATGGTCCGAGCGGGCACACCGATCGGACCATTGCTGTACAACGCGTACCCGCAATACAATGCGTACCCGCTCACATGCAATGCAATGGTCTGAGCGGGCACACCGATCGGACCATTGCTGTACAACGTGTCCCTGTACAGGTCACACGCATGTGTCACCATGCTGGTCAATGGTGAACCTATGCCAGCCACATATACTTTCCAGGGACTCTGGGGCACACCTACTACACCACACCCAGTCCACACCGTATCTAAGGCATGTGTGGCAGCATGACCTTATCTGTGTATGGGTGTGTACATGTTGTTTTTGGGCTGGCACTTGGGGGCAGACACACCCAGGCTGTGCACATGTTAATGGGGACAGGGTCCTTTGTGTGTCGTGCACATGACCACTGGGATGTGCAACTGTTCATTTTTGGAGCATGTTGCATGGTCACATTTCCAGGTTGTGTATATGTATGACATGTCACATACCCCAAGGCTCATGTGGGAAAGCATGTACATCACAGGGTGGCCCATTGCCACAATAGTCATGTCCCTCCGCAGTCTGTGTGCATGTTGTGTTTCACATGTCTGACTCCATGTGCACAATGGGAGACAGTCTCCAAATCCACGTTGTTTGTTTCACTGACATCCATGTCTGTCCTGCAGAGGCTACAGGGGGCACTACCTGTGGGAGTCATGTTTGATTTTTCTGACGTGTACATGATACGCCATGTCATGCCAGTGTCCATGTGGCAAGACAGGCTCCCTGGGAATCTACCTGTCAATGAGTTGAGATGCCTGTGGCGCATCTGTCCAGATGTCACTGTGGTATGTGTGTGGAATGTGAGTGCAGTAAATGGGTACTGTGACACAGCCAAATGGTTTCACATAGCACACCCTGGGACCTGTTGTCCACACATGTTGAACAGAGATGTTACATGATGTCCATGTGGGTGCCATATGTGTCCAAACAGAACGAGACACACATCAAGTACTAGTGTTTGCTGATGATGTAGCATGTGAACTACAGTATGGTGAATGGCACATATGTGGGGTGACTGACAATCTTGACTTCTTCACCTCTGCACTGCAGGGCTCCTGCTGTCCATCGACCATTCCCAGACCTGGCAACGATGGTGGAACGTGACAGCATCCGACGGTACCGCTTCACCAGGCATCTGATTGAGGATTTGGCAGTGCAGTTGGACCCACATTTGCAGCCTGGCCGGCCGTATCCGACAGCGCTGACCCCCAAGGTGAAGGTGATGGCAGCCCTACACTTCTTTGCCACCGGTACCTTTTAACACACTGTGGCATCTACTGGTGGTATGTCACAGACTATGTTCAGCCGTGTGCTACGCGATCTTTTGGTGGCGATGTTGAGATGCCTTAACCAGTTCATCTATTTCCCACAACGTCACCGACTCACTGACGTCAAGAGTGACTTCTATGCCCTGGGGAGGATGCCACATGTCATTGGCTCCATTGATGGGACACATGTGGCTTTGGTACCACCACAGGCACATGAGCAGGCATACAGGAACAGGAAACATTACCATTCTGTCAATGCTCTGGTGGTATGTCTTGCAAACATGACCATCACACATGTTTGTGCCCGTTTCCCCGGTTCTGCACACGATGCCTACGTGATGAGGAGTAGTCGCATCCCGAGGATGATGTCACAGATGCCGAACCAGCGTGCTTGGCTTGTCGGTGTGTACTGACTTTGTACCATTGTGTGTGTTGTGCTATGTTGCTTTCCGCACACTTTTCAATGTTGGCTAATGTGCAATTGTCTGTCTGTAGGTGACTCGGGATACCCCAACATGCCGTGGTTGCTGACACCCCTCAGGAACCCTGTGACACCAGCCCAGATGCGCTACAATGAGGCACATGGTTGGACCAGGAGGGTGATTGAGCGGACCTTTGGTCTCCTAAAGAGCCGCTTCCGCTGCCTGGACAAGACAGGAGGCGCCCTCCCATATGCCCCAGCAAAGGTGTGCAAGATTATCATCGTCTGCTGCATGCTCCACAACCTGGCAGTGCGGAAGGAGTTGCCTCTCATCCTGGATGACGATGACCAACATCCGCCACCTGTGGAGGATCCAGGCCTGGGCCACGATGCCAGTGATGATGATGGTGATGGTGATGTCCGCACACAGCTCATCACCAACTTCTTCAGCTGAATGTGAGTATCCAGAGTGTTGTACTATCAATGAATTTGATTTGCATGATATGTGTGTGTGGTGCTCTGGTGCTGTTTGAGTGTGGCCATGTGCAACTTGACTGGATGCATGCGGAGATGTGTCCTTGCAGGTGGTCTGTACTTGCCAACAATGTAGACATGCTAACTTGCTTTTGTGTATTTAACTTGTGACAGGTATTAGACATGAGTATTGACATTCTGTGCTGTTCTTCTGTGCTTTTGAGTGTGTGTCATGTCTGTCCTTCACAGGGTGCTGCTGGAGTTGTTAGAACAACTTGGATCCCCCGAATCAATGATTCAACTTCCAAGGTGGCAGCAGTTGTTCCCCTACAGGTGATGTGCCACACACCCCTGGACTTTCTATCTTCTGCATTGTTTGACTTTGTGGCCACAGCCAGGTGGGATTAGCTTGCATTTGTAGTGGAAACAACATGTAGCAAATGTGTAATAAACCTGTTCTACATTTTGGGGTGTGCGTTGTCCGTAGTCACACATCTGTGTGACATTTGCTTACTGCACCTGTGTTGTAGTTGACACAGACTGTGAATATGTGTGGTGTCTGTGCATTGCACTGTATTTCCAGGCAACATCAGTGTAGGGGATGAGTCATATGGCCATGGTGTGTATGTGTTGTGTGGCCCTAGTGGTGTGTCTCCCTCATATGTGTCACGTCGCCATGACTGCCATGACGGTGTTGGACTTGCTGTAGCAGTCAGCATGCACAGTGTCATATTTCTGATCACCATCTCCATGACAGAGACCACGTTGGAATCACAACAGAGGCAGATATGGTTTTTTGGTGAGTTTATTTACAAAAGGTGTGGGGATGGTGCACAGGATGGTGGGTGCTGTACATAGCAATTGGAATCCAAAGTTCCCATGTGAATTGGAAGTCCTGGTAGATGAATGTCCAGGGTATTGTCATCTGATGAATTTGTACAACTAGAGCTCCCCATGTCATGTGGGCGAGTTGGGTTGCCATCGACAGGGCGTGCAGTTTGCACACAGAGGAAAAGTTCCAGAACAGGTGTTGGCTTCCTGGGGGATGTAGCTGGCCATCGGCCTCTCAGTTTGGCCTCCTCGGACGGCCCCTCTTCTTGGGGGGGGGATCCTCAGGTGCAGGCTGCCGTGGTGCAGGGTACTCTCCGCCAGAGTCCTCCTCCCTCCCTGTGGCTGTTGCGGATGTAGTGGCAACAGATGTTGTGGGCGCACAGGGAGGTGAGGCCGTGTTGGTGCTGATCTGGCGGAGGCATGTCAGTATGTCCCTATGCACCGCTGTGAGTTCTTGCAATGTGTCCCACTTGGACTCCATGCGAGACATGTGTGTCTCGACACGGGACATGTGGGAGTCCAAGCGGGCATGATGGGCAGCCTGCTGCTGTTGTATGTCCTTGAGGATCCCCACTACCTGGGTGACCTCTCCGGTGCTGGTCTGGTCCGCATCTGCAATGCGTGCCAGTTGTGGGTCATCACGCAGTCCTGACCCCTCTGCAAATAGCGACCTGTGTCTACCACCCCTCCCACCACCCCTGGCAACACGTGCAGGGCCTGCGGTGCCACGCACAGGTGACCGTGTGCCCACTTGGGTGTTGTTAGTGGGCTCGATGGCAGCGTCTCCAGTTTGGTCCTGGGTCCCTGCGCTGTTGTCACCTGTGGTCCTTGGTGTGTCCGTGTTGGCAGGGGTGGCCTGTGTGTTGGCAGTTGTTGGAGGGGTGGGTGCAGGGGGTGCAGATGTTGGTCCTGCTGGTGCTGCATGATGACTGGCACCGGAGGGTCCAGCTTGTTGTTTGCCATCCGAGGAGTGCAGAGGCTGATCCACACCAGTGTTCTCTGTGTCCCCCGGAGCCTGGGACAGGGACTCCTCCTCATCTGCTGCTGAGTCCCCATCTTCACCTGTTTTGGGGAGAGACACAGATTGTATGGTATGTTTCTACAGGCATCAATTGTTAAAACACCGGACAGTTGTGACTGTACCTCTGGATGCGGCCCTGGACATTGCATTCTACTCAGTTATGACAGTCAGTGAGTGATATTGGTGTAGCACATTGTCCTGCCAACCTGTGGCATGTCAATGTGAATGTTGAGGTGTGTGCCTGACCAGCATTGGTGGTATTTGGTTGCCATCCGGGCCGACTTCTCCCCCAGCCCAAATATCCCACCATGGAACATGCTTCCATTGCAGGGAGTGCAAGTTGTCTTTCAGGATGTCAGTCAGTGGTGTCCTGCTGTTGGTTGTTGCACAGTTGCCTGCAGGGCCTTGTGCTCCCCCCAGCAGTACCCAGTGTCAGCCATCTTATGAGTCCTTTTCCACTCCCTGTGATGTGAGCATGGTTCAGGGTGGTGTTGATGGGCCAATTGTGAGGCTGAGCAACATCTGTGACTACCACTCCCAACATGCTATTGCCTCCACCCCCTTCCCAGCATGCCCATCCTTCCTTCCTTTTGACTCTGCTTCCCTGTGGGGTGGGGTGCCTGTGCTGACAGGTTGGCTGAGAGTGTTCTCCTTGCGGTTGTTTGGCTACCAGTCCCAAGAGTGTCCCTGTGCTTCACATAGTATGAGCCCGGCTGGTTGGTCTTTGTGGGATCTTGAGTTAGAATGTGAGGCATTGCATTCTCCCAGGTGGGTTCTGTGGAGTTAGTGTTGGGGTGTGTGTGAGGGGAGGTGCTTGTGACTATGGTCAGTGCTGTGAGTCCTCCTTCCCACCCAGCCAGAAATCCCACCATGGAACATGCTTCCATTGCAGGGAGTGCAAGTTGTCTTTCAGGATGTCAGTCAGTGGTGTCCTGCTGTTGGTTGTTGCACAGTTGCCTGCAGGGCCTTGTGCTCCCCCCAGCAGTACCCAGTGTCAGCCATCTTGTGAGTCATTTTCCACTCCCTGTGATGTGGGCATGGTTCAGGGTGGTGTTGATGGGCCAATTGTGAGGCTGAGCAACATCTGTGACTGTCACTCCCATCATGCCATTGCCTACACCCCCTTCCCAGCATGCCCATCCTTCCTTCCTTTTGAGTGGACTTCAGTGTGTGTGAGTGTGAGAGCAATGGCAAGATGGCTGACAATGTGGTTGTGTTGTTTGTTGGTGCACAGTTGCCTGCAGGGCCTTGTGTTCCCCCAGCAGTGCCCTGTGTCAGCCATCTTGTGAGTCCTTTTCCACTCCCTGTGATGTGAGCATGGTTCAGGGTGGTGTTGATGGGCCAATTGTGAGGCTGAGCAACATCTGTGACTACCACTCCCATCATGCTATTGCCTCCACCCCCCTTCCCAGCATGCCCATCCTTCCTTCCTTTTGAGTGGACTTCAGTGTGTGTGAGTGTGAGAGCAATGGCAAGATGGCTGACAATGTGGTTGTGTTGTTTGTTGGTGCACAGTTGCCTGCAGGGCCTTGTGTTCCCCCAGCAGTGCCCTGTGTCAGCCATCTTGTGAGTCCTTTTCCATTCCCTGTGATGTGAGCATGGTTCAGGGTGGTGTTGATGGGCCAATTGTGAGGCTGAGCATCATCTGTGACTACCACTCCCATCATGCTATTGCCTCCACCCCCTTCCCAGCATGCCCATCCTTCCTTCCTTTTGACTCTGCTTCCCTGTGGGGTGGGGTGCCTGTGCTGACAGGTTGGCTGAGAGTGTTCTCCTTGTGGTTGTTTGGCTACCAGTCCCAAGAGTGTCCCTGTGCTTCACACAGTATGAGCCCGGCTGGTTGGTCTTTGTGGGATCTTGAGTTAGAATGTGAGGCATTGCATTCTCCCAGGTGGGTTCTGTGGAGTTAGTGTTGGGGTGTGTGTGAGGGGAGGTGCTTGTGACTATGGTCAGTGCTGTGAGTCCTCCTTCCCACCCAGCCAGATATCCCACCACGGAACATGCTTCCATTGCAGGGAGTGCAAGTTGTCTTTCAGGATGTCAGTCAGTGGTGTCCTGCTGTTGGTTGTTGCACAGTTGCCTGCAGGGCCTTGTGCTCCCCCCAGCAGTACCCAGTGTCAGCCATCTTGTGAGTCCTTTTCCACTGCCTGTGATGTAAGCATGGTTCAGGGTGGTGTTGATGGGCCAATTGTGAGGCTGAGCAATATCTATGACTCCAACTCCCATGATGCTATTGGCTACACTGACTTTACCAGCATACACAGAATTCCTTCCTTTCAGTGATCTTCCCTGTGAGGTGGTGTTCTAGTGATGTCAATATATCTAGGAGTGTTTGTTGGTTCTATTTGTGCCACTGCCTTGCTGTATTTGTTGTTATGTTTGTAGATGTCATGACACAGTTAGATGTCACCATGAGATGGCAGGTATTGTGTTTGTCTGACTGGCATTCACATCTTGGGATGAGTAAGTTTTGTTTGCTGTGTATTTGGTGAGGGTGCATGGTTTGCCTGTCCCTTTGAGGGTGCTGTGTGTGTATTGTCACACCATATTGGGTATATAAGTTGTGTACTCACCAGGCTCTGGGATGTCTGTTAGTCCATATACGCTCACTGGTGGTAGGATGGCCCGCACCTTCTCCTCCCAGGGCCTGAGGTATATTGGTTTTGCAGGAGGGCCACTGCCGGTGCGCTGGCTGATGATGTAGTCCTTTTGAGTAGGTCCCGGACCCTCCTGCGCACATCATACCACCTGTTCTGGATGTCTTCCTTTGTGCGCAAACATGGTGATTGTGCATTCACCCTGTCGACAATCCTCGCCCACATCTTGGTTTTCTGCGACATGGGGGTCTGTTGTACCAATGTACCAAACATCTGTGGCTCTACCCTGAGTATCTCGTCTACCAGGACTTCCAATTCACAATCTAGGAACTTGTGGTTCTTCTTTAGGGGCATGGTGATGGGTGGTGGTGGTGATTGATGTGTGTGTGTGTGTGCAAGTGGGGGTGTGTGAGTGTAGGTTTAGCTGGGTGTGTGTGAGGGTGCTATTTGTAAGTGTGGTAATGGTGTGTGGCTTGTGTGATGCGTGAGCTGTGAGTGTGTCTGTGGTTGCTGTGTGATGGTGTTGTTTGCTGGCAGGTCTGTGGAATTTGCAAAGGCTCATGGTAGGGATTTGTGGCCTTTATGTAGGTGGGGTTGGGGGTGTGTCCTTGTTCCATTTTTTCCCCCACCCCCAGTATTTATTGGCTTTGTGGTAGCTTGTTTGGCCTTTTTTTTTTACTTTTTTCCCTTGGTGCTTTGGGTGCATGTAGGAGTCGTTCTTGTGTCCGAGTCGGACGCTGCTGTTGTCTGATGCGATGTTGTCCGACTCGTTCCCGCTGTGTTTCAGGTTGGTTTCATGTGCGGCGTACGAGTCGGTCGCGGAGTATTGGGTTGATTCTGCTGGGTTTTGTGTGCGTGTGGTCATACGGCTTGTGCTCCGTGCGAGTCGGTCGTGTTTCGCACGCATAGCATCGTACTACGCGGGTCGGAGTTCGCGGGTACGTTTCGTTCGGTCGCTATCCGGGTGCGTGTCGGTCGGTTAGTTTCAAGTGTTTTTACGGCCGGATGGCTTGTTTCCGTCCGGCTCGGTCGTTCGTTTTGTATTCCGTCCGAGTCGGTCGGGTTTCACATGCATTTCATCGTACTACCCGGGTCGGACGGCGCCGGTTCGTGTCGGTCGGAATAAATTCCCGCACCGAGTCGGTCGGTACGTTTTCAGGCCCGAATCGGAATTGACCCCTTTGTCTACAGGAATTTCAAAGGTAAAACTATCGTTTTTAGTGTTGTTTTTAATATTGTTGCAATAAATATCGATGTAGAAAATATAATTGTACATAATGTCGTTTGTGTTAATTAGTATATAATTTATTATAGTGTGTTTGATAATATATGTTTATTTTTATTTGTTTGTTTCTGTTTTTAGTAAAAGAAATGTAGTTATGAAATTGTTGAAATTAGTACTTTTTAGTTGTATTAATGTATATAAATACTTGGTTAATATTTGATTTTTAGTAGCAGGATATTGAGTTTTTAGGGGATAAAGGTGGGGTGATTTAAAAAAATTATATTTAAAATTAAAATTTAGGTTAATAATTTTAAAGATATACAAATTAATAATTTAGAATTTTTATATTAAATAACGTGTTTAAAACACTTAAATAGTATAAAATGTAAAAATATATAACAACTTTTAATAAAGTTAAATACTTAGAAATATGTTTATGCAAGATTTTTAAATTTTGAATATTTTGTAACAAATTCTATTAACTTGTAAAAATATTTTACATTTTTTTGAGTTTACAATTGTAAGTTTATTTTCAAAATACTTTTTTATTTTTTTTAAATCATTAAATGTATTTCACTTTTTATGATTGTTAATTTTGTATTATGATTTTATTTGTCATTTTATGGTTTAAACTTTTTGAATAATAGTAATTATTTTGAAAAATATATTCATTATTAGTAAGACAAGTTTTGTTTTTTATTTTAATATTTAAAAATGTATATATAGGTTTGTAGTTTTGGTTAGTGTGTTAGAAAAATCTTATTTAATTTTATAGTAAAACATGTGTGTGAGCATGGGGTATTGATTGTGTATTTGAAATGTTTAATTTGTATTACCATGTGCAAAATGTTATATTTTGAAGTGGATATTGTAAATTTTGCCTCTTTAGCGTCCGACACCTTCTTAACATAGCCTTAAATTGGAGAGGGAATAGTAAATGTCACCACTTTATTGTCTAACACCTTCCCTAAATTGTTTTAGAGTGAGAATAGTAAATGTCCCCCCTTTAGTGTCCAACATCTTCCTCAAATTGGATTAGATTGGAGTGGCAATAGTAAATATCACGCCTTTATTGTCCAACACCTTCCCCAAATTGGTTTAGATTGGAGTGGTAATAGTAAATGTCAATCTTTTAGTGTCCAACGCCTTCCCCAAATTGGTTTAGATTGGAGTGGGAATAGTAAATATCACCTCTTTAGTGTCCTTCACCTTCCTTAAATTGTTTTTTATTGGAGTGGGAATAGTAAATATCACCTCTTTAGTGTCCAACACCTTCCTTAAATTGATTTATATGGGAAAGGGAATAGTAAATGTCAACCCTTCAGAGTCCAGCGCCTTTCCCAAATTGGTTTAGATTGCAGTGGGAATAGTAAATGTCACCCCTTTAGTGTCCAACACCTTCCTTAAAGTGGCTTCGATTGGAGTGGGAATAGTAAATGTCACCCCTTTAGTGTCCAATACCTTCCCCCAATATAGTTAGATTGGGGTGGGAATAGTAAATGTCAGCCTTTTAGTGTCCAACGCCTTCCCCCAGTATGGTGAGATTGGAGTGGGAATAGTAAATGTCACCCCTTGAGTGTCTAAAATTTTTGTTTAATAATTTTTGTTGGAGTGTGAATCTTTAAGTTTAAATTTTTATTTTGAAATATTATATTTGACCTTTTATTTGTATGTAGCAGAAATATTTTGTGTTATTTTAGTAGTATTGTTGGTGATTAGAAATATAATAAAAAGAAAGTTTGTTGTATGTTTGTAACCAATAATATTATTAATTAAATTTTGTTTACAAAGTATTTATTGCATAGTATTACATTTTAATCATATATACCTATAGTTAAAAATAAACATTTATATAAAGTTAAGTAAATATCCTTTTATTTTGTTATTTTTCATTAATAAAAAACATGTAAATTAAATATTAATATTATTGTATGTTGTATATTTTCATCTTTTATTTTCCATTGTTTAGCAGATTTTTAACATTTCATAACTTTTTATATACATATTTTTTAAACAATAATTGTATATATTTCATACTAATATTTAAATTATGCTTTACAATTTTTTTTACATATCATCACAAGATTTGTTGATATGAGTTGTTGCTATGTTTTAAATGTTTATAACATTTTTTTTTTTTTAAATATAAATGTTTTCAACATTTTTACAATATTTCCCATTCATTTCTATGGGGAGATAGTCTTTTTTTAGTTTCACTTAGCTTCAATTTTGTTTACCACTACCTTCTATTGCGTAACCTATTTGTGTTATTTTTAGTATATTTTCCCAAGCCCAGGTCACTTTAAGGTGCTGCTGTCGTTGGAACAGGTAAGTTCAGAAGAAGGATGTTTCAAGGATTTTGAGGATAGGTAGGGTTTAGGGGGAAGTCTACAAGTTAGTTATAGTCATGTATGTGGGTCTTTTGTATATGTAGATATGGGTGTTACCATTTTTCACTAGTTTGTAGTTTTGGCTTTTCGTTCACTATTTTAGTAATGTATCGCTATGTTATGTTAAATATTAGTTGTATTTGATGATTAACTGTTATGTATATGTATTTTTGGAAATGTAATGTGTTTTGCGGCTGGATTTTGTAATTTACTCTACAGTTTTTTTTATCTACAAGCGTGTCCTAAGGGCATTAGGAGTTTAATTTTTTTTATTAAGGAAATCATTTTTGGCTTATAATAAACTAATGCTTTTTACTTTGATTTCCTTTTTTTCACGTTTCTTGGAGCATTTCCTTTTTTTCAAACACTTTTTTTGGGTTTTTATGGTTTCCCAGATACTTTGGATTGCTTTAAGGGATTTTTCCCATCTGTGGTGGATTTCTGTTTTTTATTACGTGGCTACAGAGAAACATCTGCTGCATCAAAACAGTAAGTTTTACTTATTTTTTTTCTTTTGGGTGGGACATGTGTAAGAATTATGCTATTGTTATGTAGAATTGTTTGGTTTATGTGTTGTAATTATTTTTTGTGATGGATTGAGTTTGTTTTTAACTTTCTTGGTTCGTGATGGTTGCATTTTTAAAAAAATGTATGTATAATTTTATTATTATATCAGTCTTCATTAATATTGTAATCTCATTACATTTTTTGACTGATGTAATAAAATAATATTTTTATTATTTGAAATTTAAAAAGATTTGGTGTGTTAGCTTAGAATTTGTCATAGTTTTTAGGACTTTGGTGGGTTAATATTTATTTTATAATATGCTTTTGGCTAGGATTCCTAAGTAATCTACTCCTTTGTTATTTATGAAGAGTTTGACTTTCAATTGTAGCATCTCTTACACTCTTTAGGTTTGTTTGCTAAGTTTAGGGCGAATTTAGCTAACATTGCTCCATTTGTAGTCCTTGGCAGCTTTGCTCTTTTTGTAATGCTTCTACAAATTTATAGAGTGTAGTTTGGGTTCTGCTTGGTGTGGATTGGAAGGCATTGTGCCATCCTTCCACTGTGTTGTTTGTTTGGGCTTCCTGTGCCAAGAAGCTCTCATAGACATTCTACCATGGTATTTGGAATTTGGGTTGCCATCTGTACCCGGAGCCATGCAGTCTGGCAACCCAAGTGTCTTCAAAAAAGTCTATTAGGGGACTAAGTTTGTCTTCATTTAGTTGGGAGAAAGGGCTTTCTATTAGTAAATTGTAGTGGCGGGCTACCTCTGTGACTACGACATAGGCTAGTGCTATAATGTTTTTGATTTCAAAGGTAAATTCGCTGTTTGTAGAATATTCTGCACTTAGGGCCCGAAAAGGGGCTGCAGCACCGGCCTCAATGCTATGAGGCATGTTTGTAAACATCCGTGCACTATGTACCAGGCACCATGTGGTGCCTGCCATGGTGCAGGAATGTTTAGGGGTGCACCGTAGGTGCCCCCCAGGGCCAATGTCAGAGGGCCAGGGAGAAGGGGGGCCTGCTAGGGGCCCCCAAAGTCACTTTCCGCCAGCCGTGAAACGGCCGGCGGAAAGGGACATTGTAATTCCTACGGCTGTGCCTGAGCAGGCACCATCACCATTGTAGGAATTGCACACCGTCAGACAGGCTCCTTGAGCCTGTCGGATGTGTGGCAGATGGTTTCTCAGCCCGCCCACCATCCACCCGCCATCCTAATGCGGCGGGCGGTCCTGCATGGGCCAATGGTGGTGGGACCGCCACCGACGGCCTAACGGTAGCAGTCACACCGCCATCGTAATGAAGCCCTTACTCTACATTTTCAGAGGTGTCTCCATATACTTTGACTGAAATGATATTAACAGCCTTATATGGCTCTGTAGGGGTGCATTTATAGAATGGCTTGACCCATGGCTTGTTCAAAGTCTACGATTATTTTTTTAGGGTAGTAGTTATTTGTTATATGGTTTAAGAGGCTGTAGTAAGTGTGGCTTTCTTTATTTGATAGTAGGGCATATTTTTGTTTTGTTATTCACCACGTATGGTGTATATCCAAGTGAATGGTTTGGGACATATTTTGAAGGTCCCATTCATCATTCATGTTTGACATTGGCTAAGTTTTACTAATTTATCCGCTGTAGAGAATATTAAGATTTGTTTCTCATTATTTAGTTTTTCATATAAAAGGAAAGGTTCTCCGTTCTGTGTAATTGACAAATGTTCAGGTATGTGTATATCTTGGTATCTTCTAGGGGCAGGTGAGATATTGCTAGTGGCTTTTTTAGTTTGTGTAATTAAACGTTTTAATGTGGGGATATGTGGTAGTTGGCATGTTATCTGTTCGGGGACTTTATAGAAGTATATCTTCGAGGAATTTGGTTGTGGATTCCTGGGAGCTAGTGCTTGCCTCTCTTATATCCTACAATATCTTCCTTACTTCTATTTCTGTCACATTTGGGGGGTGGTTGTGCTCTCTTACATGAATTACAACATCATCTTTTGTAGTTGCCCTCCCGTGGCATTCATTAGAATAATATTTATTACATTTCCAGTTTATATTCTCTGAAGATGCCTTGTCTTGGCTGTAGGTGTAGTCCTTGTAATTTAGTAAGTGCTTTCCTTTCTGTGAAATGATATATTTTGCAGCTTCTGTCATTGTTTCTGAAAGTAGTGTAATAGTATAAATATTTATGTTTTAAAGTCTGTATGTTTGTTATTTACATGTACAAATATGCAACTGCTTCTATTTTGTATACTGACAAGTATGTTCTGTTTAGATATTTCACACAGTTTTGCAACCTTTCCATTGGGGGTGCTCTAATGTGGAGTAGGTGCTTTCTATTCTGTTGGCTGAAAAAATAGTGTAAGTTTTATTTTTAAATGTTAATTTGTTGATAGTTTATAGAGCTTGAGGTCATTATTTTTGCCTGCCATTTGGGTGAGTTTTTAGTATTTTATTAATTCATGTACATTTACTTTCTTACATCTTTTTGCTGGTTTGCAATAGTTGTTATTTTCTGGCAGTCTATCATTTTTAACGTTGTAGTTTTTTAGGTCTCGCCTACGCAGCGCGCATGCGCTGCTTAGGAAAAAGACCTTTAGAAATCGATTCAGTTTTGCAGTAAAAAACGTGCACGCATTGCATTGCTTTGAATGGCAACGCGTGCACGTTTGGCGATTCCCTTGCGGGAGCGAGCTTTCAAACCATCTGTTTGTAATTAACATATGGTTCCTGCTCGCTCCCGCAAGGGAAACAGGCGCAGGCCCCCTCATCTCCCCCCCTCCCCCTGCTGCCTCTCGTCAAACTTGTTTTTTTTTTTACTTTGAGCGCGAGGCGCGCGCACTTGTTGCCTATGCGTTTGCAAATGGGTTTTTTTGTGCATGACCGACAATGTGAGTTATGGTGTTCATTATGTGCTTTGCAGATCGCAGTTGGTGAATTTCAGTGCTTTTCTGTGTTGAGCCTGAACCAAACCTCAATTTCTGTGTTTTTTCATTGACTTTATAGCTGTTTATGTTTTTTTAAGATACACTTTATTCCCAACCCACACGCTGGGTGGGTGTCCATTCCCCACAGCGCACAGCTTTTAACCGTAACAGCAGTGGCGTAACAAAACTTGAGCGCCCCCCGCAAAGTACATGAGGGGCCCCCACACACTCTGGACCCAGTCAGGAGGTCTCAGGCCAGGGGCCCGTGCACAGTGCTGGAGGGGGGCCCCTGGAACTGGGGGACCCCTCCCCCGCGGTCAGTTCCACCCGCACTCTTTTTCTGTTTTTTTATAGGTTGTTAGAAGAACCTGTTTTTTTTTACGGTGGGGTGTTTTAATTTTTCCACAACTGTTCTGGCAAACGGGCAGCTGGCGGAATTGGAAGAAGCGTTCCTTCATCTGCTCTTCCACAAGCCCCTCATTCTGCTCCTCACACCGTGTATGCACCCTCAGGTGTGAGTTGAGTTCCTCCTGCTGCTTCTGGAGCATTTCCTCTTGTACGATCGGTAATTTGGTGCCCACCTGCTGTACACCTTCTCATTCTTAGATTTTAGGTGTCTTCTTTTAACATCAGTTAATATTTTTGCACAGTTTACAGTGCCTCCTTTACTTTGTTAATGTGTCTATTCATGCAATGTATATGTATAGATGTATATGCTATGTCTCTAGATCGTACCTAGTCTAAAGGTAATGGATTGATATTGCAAGACAGTAGGTTGCACAAATATCTAAATAACTTGTGGCACTCTATTAATCTAATTACCCCAGTCCGGCCCTCCTTTCTTTCGTTCTCCCATCTTTTTATTCCCTTTCTCGCTTGATCATTGGCAGGTGCCTACTGGAATATATTCACTGTGTGTACATAGCAGGTAACTAAGGAATGGCTTTTACTATCATTTGGCTAGGTTGACATACAGCGTTCTGTCAACGTTACAAAAGTTAACTAGGGCTATAACAAGAATGCGTTAGTGATCTAGACATTCATTCACCTCTTGTGTTGGTTCAAGGAGCAGCCAGATTTGACCGTCTACTATACACAATTGACCGCATATGTAATCCTCTCCTTCAACGTTTGTATAAATGACATATTACTGTTTAATGGGCTGCACGAGCTAACTTTCAGCAACCACCTCTTAGGGTTTTTACTTTTTATGTTTTGGCTTGTTTTTTTCATTCTATTTAAAGGTCCTCTTGTGGTGGCCTTCCTTTTAACTGCTTGGGCACTTTGAAGTTTATTTTGGAGCAAACTCACTTTTTATAGAGTTTGCTGGAAATGGTACATAATTTGTGTAAATTAGCTTTCCTTCCTTTAGAAACCTTGGAGATGGCTGGAATCCAGATTAAGGGGCCAATTCCGATTCGGGCCAGAAATCTCTCCGACGGAGCCGGACCCGGAGAGATTTCTGACTGAATCGGACCCGTGCAGCCCGACCGAATGAGTACGATGCGTCCGTATGCTATCGGACTCAAGTCGGTCGGACTCCGATTGAAGTCAATGGGACCCGGTCGTACAACGCCTCAATGGGTGCGAGGCGAACAAGAGCGCCCTCTACATCGTGTACGCGGCGAAGCGACTCGCGCCGTACACGCACAGGTAGGGGGGACCCATGGGTCCCCCCTGTGTGCGAGTCACGTGGCTACGCGTACAGGGGGGTCCGACACGGACCCCCGAAGTACGGCTCTGACTGCTCTTTCGAGCCGGGCGGCGCGTGTCGGTCGGACTGCTCGCGGCGCGCATCGTACTTACCTGGCCGGGAACGTCTCCATTGCGCGGTGCGAGTCGTGTCCGAGCGAGTCGGTTGGTGCGGTTCAACCCGGGAACGAGTCAGTCGGAGCGGTTGGGACGCCCGAACGAGTCGGTCAGCGATTTCGCATCGTACTCGCTCGTCCGGACGCGCGTACAAATCGGTCGGGAAATAGGGCTCCGAATCGGATCCGGTTATGCCAAATCCGATTCGGAGCCCTACCGGTCGAGATCGGAATTGGCCCCTATGTCTCTAGCAGGTAGTGGTAGAGCTCTCTGGGGTTCAGCTCTGCTGCAATAAATGTACTGTGGGGTCGGGTAACATTAAAATTAGATTCAGTGTCTTCTTCAGCCCGTTTATAGCAGAAGGATGCCAGTTCATCAGCCTTGAAATTGAGAACGATACATTTAACCAGTGCATAATAAATTGACTGTCAAGAAGTCAGGATGCCACTTAAAACTTTATACTTCACTCTTAATTACGTACACTGACTACTTCGTCTCATAGTGTTTTGTCTGTTGGTGACATGTTCACTTTCTAAAAAATATTGATATTTTCTGTCGATCCTTTATTCATTTAACGTTTCATTATTTCTTTGTCAAGATTAATGAAGCAGTTGGATACTATTGTTAATCTCTGGCCCATACGTAATATATAGAAGTCGATTGGTATGCATTTATTGTTCTTCCATGACCTTTATGGGTGACAATGATTACAATGAATTATACTACTTCAAAAAGAAGATATACATACCTGTGATATTCATTTTTCAGTTTCTGTTGCATATGCCTCCTTATGCCCTATTGGAAACGCTTGTGTGTGCACAGAAAGACTTGCAGGTGTACTCACATTAATGGGTAAATGCTTCCAAGTGGACACGTATCACTAGGAAGCAATACCGAGTGGACTCCTATCCATAGGAAACATTTGCAAGTGTGCTCTTACCCATGGCTGACCGATCCATCCAACCTGGCCTTATCCTTAGCAATCCTCTCAAATACACTCTTGAGAGGTCTGATAGGAGAAACCTCGTCTGTAGGCAGCCACTAGACATCCTCTAAAAACTCTTATCAAAACACAAAGTTTATTCTCTACAAACAAAAGCCAAAAGAAGGAAACAGAGCATCCAATAAATTACAAGTTCGTACTTACAAGTCTAAAACAAGCATTTGTAATGAAATAGGTCTCGCAGTTGTTAGAGTTTGAGCTATTGGCATTGTAAATGGCAATGTCTTTTATTTATGTGTTGGTTTTTAAAACAGGCTGGCGGCAAAGGACATGGGTGGCCCGTAGCGGGCCCCCTCCCCCCTGGCCCTTGGTTGTGGGTAGTGGGGGGCACCATACTTGTACCATGTAGTGCAGGGATATGTAACATCTCCCGTTTTTATATTGCAGCGGGTGCTGCAGCCAGCAATTCGGGCTGGACAGTTCCCATTGGGCGCAGGGTCAAGACTGATTTGCATATGGCTGGGTTCAAACTGGAATGGCATGGGGAGCAAAAAAACGATGGATTTAGGCCCAGATCTCTGTACTGAGGTGAATGTATGACATTGTTCTGTATTCTGTCCATCAATTGTTCTTTTTGCATTGGCTCCCCGAGTGGGGCGGGTATGCCCAGACGTGGGTCCCATGCTCCCCATGCCACTGGAGTCAAGCTATCCTGGCTGATGAGGGGTGAAACCCCAAAACCGGTCCTAGGATGCTTGTTTCCAGTCCAGGGAAGACCTGGCCTGGCAGTTAGGGCTCGACTGTTCCCATTGGGCGCAGGTTCAAGACTGATTTGCATATGGCTGGGTTCAAACTGGAATGTCATGGGGAGCAAAAAAACAATGGATTTAGGCCCAGATCTCCGTACTGGGGTGAATGTATGACATTGTTCTGCATTCTGTCCATCAATTGTTCTTTTTGCATTTGTCACCCCGAGTGGGACGGGTGTGCCCAGACGTGGGTCCCATGCTCCCCATGCCACTGGAGTCAAGCTATCCTGGCTGATGAGGGGTGAAACCCCGAAACCGGTCCTAGGATGCTTGTTTCCAGTCCAGGGAGAACCTGGCCTGCCAGATCGGGCAGGACTGTTCCCATTGGGTGCAGGATCAAGACTGATTTGCATATGGCTGGGTTCAAACTGGAATGGCATGGGGAGAAAAAAACCAATGGATTTAGGCCCACATCCCTTACTGTGGTGAATGTATGACATTGTTCTGCATTCTGTCCATCAATTGTTCTTTTTGCAATGTAAAATATAGGCATTGCGCCCGCCGTGGTGGCGGTCGCATTGTAATGCCTACTATGGGACCGCCGACAGCATGTCGGGAGGTTCCAATCCCCGATACGATGGTGGACGGACTGAAGTCCGTCGGCCATCGTAATCAGCCCCTTGGTTAGGTAATTATTTAGAAGTATATATTTCTTCTTTAATGGTCTAGTCTTAGAATCTGGCAGAGTTTTCTTGTCTTATAGCTCTTGTCATTTTTTAAGTATTTAGATGTATAAATTAGTGTGCCTTTTATATTATTGATTTAATTGTTCGTTTGATTTTTTTGGATTCAATTTGTTTACAGTTATATTTTATTAGTTGGTTTAGTTATAGTTATTATTTTTTTTATTTATTAGTTTAGTCCTTCTATGGTGAATGCTAATTTCATTTTTTTAATGTATGATATGTGGTTTGACAGTTTTGAATATAAATTCATATATATATACGTATATATATATATATATCCAACACAAAGCTCCCTAATGCAGTCGTGCATACACAGGGACACGGACTCGGTAAATAGCTGGTGCCAGATTTTTATTTGCAGTGCAAAAAAACGGTGCTGTCTCTGACGCGTTTCGGACACAAGACGGTGTCCTTGATCACATGACTCACAGGTATCAGAAACGGAATTTAAAAGGAAGAAATGGCGCTTAACAATGACGTAATTAGCACTGGTAAACATAGAAAAAATACTATGCATATATATAACTTTTACACAGAGCCTAACAATTTATAATTTACACAATATTGCTGTGTACAAATACACTATGCTGGCACACACTTCACAAT
This sequence comes from Calotriton arnoldi, assembly GCA_963921515.1. Classification (NCBI taxonomy): domain Eukaryota; kingdom Metazoa; phylum Chordata; class Amphibia; order Caudata; family Salamandridae; genus Calotriton; species Calotriton arnoldi. The sequence goes on along the minus strand of CAWUFW010003771.1, from coordinate 1,304,368 downwards.
ATAAAAAATTCAATTAATTCACCTCCGTTATATAGCTCTTTCACTATTGTCATATTCACATGTATTGTCGTATTTGTAAAGGTCTATCCTGTCAATATCTTTTATTTGGCACTCGGCCATAATAGTAAAAAAGTGTGAAAATTCAAATATAAATTCATTAATTGTATACATATTGATATGTTCTCAATGGATAAAAACCGATATGCATACATATTAAAAACCATATGAACATGTGCAAAAGACGCTGTTGTGCACAACGGGCTTTTTCATAGATATGAAATGTGCAAATACGCTAGTGTGTGCAAATAGAGCATTAATCAAGTACAAATACATTATGCAAAGCATTATGGATCATAGTGCAAATATCCTAATAGCTCTGGTAGCTGAAAAGTGCCAGTGCTTGTCAAGACCCAAAAGCGCCTAAAGTGCTAAATAGTGCAATTCAAGTGCAAAAATGTGCTTAAAATACAATTAAAAAATTCCCGATATTGTGGTGGCAGTTCTTAATGTCATAGGATTATTGCAGCCTTTTGTTCCTAATTGGCCAATAATAAACTCTAAGATTGTCTTAATAGTATAAATACCTATTATTCTACCTCATAAATTGACCTAAAAATCGCTATAAGGAGCCACATATCCACAAGGAGGACAGTGCACAGGGAGCCCCCTGACACTGATAACAAAATATATTTGTTTATTCTGTATAAAAGGCAATAGAAAAAAATCAAAAACACACAAATGTAAATTGTATACGGTCACTGTGGCATGTATTGATGAAAATGCCCATATGTCTGAAATCTAGTACATGAAAACCCCCGACCTTACTACCCAGTATTTTGTTGCTGCTAGGCCCCAAGATGTGACACCACTCTCTAAAAATGATCCTCATGATAACTGTCATAACTAGACACTATAGTAATTTCCACTCTCATAGGAAATTATGTAGGTCTTCTCCAATATTCAAACCCATAGGGGACTTAGGGGCCGATTCCGATCTCGGCCGGTAGGGCACCGAATCGGATTCGGCTTAACCGGATCCGATTAGGAGCCCTCTTTCCCGACCGATTTGTACATGCGTCCGGCCGAGCCAGTACGATGCGAGCGCACGCGAAATCGCCGACCGACTTGTTCGCGGGTCCGACGCGCTCCGACCGACTCGCACGGACACGACTCGCACAGCGCAATGGAGATGTTCCCCGGCCGGGTGAGTACGATGCGCCCCGCGAGCAGTCCGACCGACTCGCGACGTCCGGCTCGAAAGAGCAGTCGGAGCCGCACTTTGGGGGTCCGTGTCAGACCCCCCTGTACGCCTAGCCGCGCGAGTCGCACACAGGGGGGGACCCATGGGTCCCCCCTACCTGTGCATGTACGCCGCGAGTCGCTTCGAGGCGTACCCGCTGTAGGGGGCACCCTTGTTCGCCTCGCACCCATTGAGTCAATGGGAGCCCGCGTACGCGTTGTACGTCCGGCTCCCATTGACTTCAATGGGAGTCCGACCGACTCGAGTCCGATTGCATGCGTGCGCATCGTACTCGTTCGGTCGGACTGCCAGAGTCCGATTCGGTCGGAAATCTCTCCGGGTCCGGCTCGGTCGGAGTGGTTTCCGGCCTGAATCGGAATCGGCCCCTAAGTGTCTAGCTCGACAATATATCGGGATTCAAGCTGGCGCAATGTTTTTTCCCTATTGCCTCCCCGTTTTTGCTGTGCCACTGCATCAATTACATAATATTGCAAACAATTCAAGTTGTTATTGTGTATTGCCTTAAAATGCCTGGCCACCGGGTAGGCAGGGTCGGAGTTCACAATCGCACGCAGATGTTGTAAAATTCGTACGTGAACTTGCAGTTTCGTGCTACCTACGTAGCACAAATTGCAGCTACTTTTTAACACGTAAACTGCATATTCAGTTCTACATGTATAGTGTGCTTTTAGTGCGATGGGTCTGTCCGAAAAGGGTGTCACATATGCAGAGGTATTAGTCCCAAATTTGCAGGCCCTGCAAGAGCTGCACCTAAAAAAGCCCTTTCTAGGTGACAGCCACGTTGCCAATTTGTTAATTTCTGGGCTATTTTTTACCAGATCATTGCGCATTGAAAAAGCTCTTCTGAAAGTAACCGTAGGTTTAGTAGGGAGGACCCTTTTTAAAGTTTGGTCTGTCAGGACTATCGGCCATTGCTGATTGATAATAGTCTTTATGCTCTTGGCCTGTCTGCTATAACTAGTAATCAGCCTTATCTCCATGGTGTCCTTAGTCACCACTTCGCTGGATTCAGTTCTTATTGTTGCTGCATGCCTATTTGGATCAAGAAGGACTGCTCTATCTTTTACATTGGCCTTCCTCATGGCAATATCCAATTTCGGGGATTTGTATACCCTGGCTTCTAGTCTCTTTTTAGCCTCCATTTGATGGTAAGCCCTAGTTTCTGATGTACTGCATGCCCTATGTATGCGGAGGAACTCACCATATGGAATGCTCGATATTGTATGCTGGGGATGAAAGCTATCAGCGTGCAGCACAGTGTTGCCCGCAGTAGGTTTCCTGTACAGGCAGGTTTCTATTTTACCCTGTACTGCACGCACCGTAATGTCCAAAAAATTAGCGACTGACACATCAATGTTGGCAGTGAAATGTAGATTGAGACTATTATCATTGATAGTTGTTACAAATTCATTGGCCTGTTCTATTGTCCCATGCCATACAACAAAAATGTCATCGATATACCGCCAATATTTAACCACATGTTTAGACCATAGTGAGGCATGTTATGTATATATATATATTTATTAATATTTAGGTTGGTGTTTAAATCTTTGTAGTTGATCCTAATGGCTTTTGGGGTTGTATTGTTAATGTTTTAGTTATATAATTTATTGGGGTGCATGGTAAATATTTTGTTGATGTAATATATTTTTATTTCATTTAAGTATGTGTATGAATTGTTTTGGGTTTATTTGAACAAATAGTTTTATGTAAAAAAACGTAATGTATTTATTAATGATTATTTAATTATTTTGGCGATAATATTGGAGTTGATATTGTGTGAATCAACATTTTTTACATCTTATATATTTATATAAAGGTAACAATATTTTTGTTTCCATCATTTTTGTTTTCAAAATTTGTAAAAATCGTAATTTTTAACAATTATATTTGTGTTCTCGATATTTATGGTTTTACTAGCTAAGTATAGAAAGCCGATATTTCTATTATTGATATTTAATTTCCAATATTTTTGTGTTTCAATATTGTATGCATCGATATTGTCAGTGATCTGCATTCGAAATACCCAGAGGATTACATATATGTAAAGAAGTTCCCTCAAGCCTGTTTGTCATGCTGGATAGCTAATGATGCATCTATCCATCCATCCACACCTGAAAGGAGCCCTCTGGTCCTCACCCTACCATTGTCGTTCCTGTGTGCCATGTGAACACTACGGCCCTGAAGTGAAGTTGAAGTGGAAGAGAGTTCACATACATGTCCTTGGCAGGAACTGGAAACACTAAGGGCCTGATTACGAGTTTGTCGTATGGGAGTGGGCCGCCATGCCACTGCGCCGCTCCCACACTGCCAAACAGAGCTGCTGCCTGCCTGCCAGATTATGAGTATTATCGTGGTCTGGTGGGTGGGCGGCATGGCTATCCCAAGGCAGTGCAGTTTAAAGGCTCATATGTGAGTCTTAAACTGCACCGCCGCATGACGCCAGTGCACGTTCCTGCACAGCATGGACTGTGCAGTCCATGCCGTGCAGTAATGGGGTTTGTGCACACAGGGGGCACAATATGTGCCCCCCTGCATGCACTCACATGCACAGGGCTAAGAGGTGGCCATGTAGGGCCCCCTTTGTTTTCCTCACCACCAGCAGTTTCATGGATAAGAACTTCCATGAGACCGTTGGCAGTGAGGAAAGTCGTAATATGCTAGATGGTGCCGCAGGGCACCACCAAGCATATTGTGGCCCTCAGATTGCCGCGCCACCGCCAGAGATCTCTGATCCCTGGCGGTTGCGGAGGTGCCTTAGTGGTCCGACCGGCCAAGTTGTAATCTGGCGGTCGGACTGAAGGTGCAGCGGTGGCTGGACCGCCACCACTGCACCACCATAAGTTTGGCGATCCTCAGACCGCCAAACTCGTAATTAGGCCTTAGTGTGGCTGTACATGTCCATTAAAAGCCCAGAGACACTCAGGAACAATTAACTGGCTACCTCTGATGAATAACTGTTTAAGGGAGGCAGGCTAAAAGTTCCTACTTTTGCACATTTAGAGACCAAAAATGATTAGCTCCATGTTTAGCCCAGCTGACTGTCCAGCTGACCAGGGTGGCACTTCTACCACTAGCCTATGTTTTTTGGGTGAATTGAAATTCAGAAAAACTATTGTCTTGCTATGTTTTTGTTAATTTTGGACTTTACACATGGTAGACCTGGCATCTTTTGGCGTGATTTTCCCTGTGTTTTTGCTCAGACCTCCTGTTTTTTTACTGTGCGCTGTATTTTGTTTCTGCTGGTTTTAGGTCTCTGGCCACTTTACCACTGCTGACCAGTGCTAAAATGCAAGTGCTCCCTGTTTAATAGTGTTTGTGATTGGTTTATCCATGATTGGCATATTTGATTTACTAGTAAGTCCCTAGTAAAGTGGACCAGGTGTGCCCGGGGCCTGTAAATCAAATGCTACTAGTCGGCCACCTACATGAGTAGCCCTGCTAACCTGTCACAGACTTGTCACTGCAGTGTCTGTGTGTGCAATTTTAAACTGACATTTCAACCTGGCAAGTGCACTCACTTACCAGACTCAGCCTTTCCTTTTACTACATGTAAGGCACCCCTAAGGTAGGCCCAAGGCAGCCCCGTGGGCAGGGTGTAGTGTATTTAAAAGGTAGGACATGTGCTGTTGTGTTGTACGTGTTCTAATAGTGAAATACTGCTCATTTTGTTGTTTACTATTGTAAGGACTATCTCTCCCTTAGAGTAACATGGTGATTGCCTTGAAATATCTTTTACGTGTAATTTCTAATGGGGGCAGATAGAGATTTGGAGTTTGGGGTCTCTGAATTCACAATTTAATAACACATCTTTTGGTGAAGTTATTAATTGTGTGTTTGAAAATGCCATGTTTAGAAAGTGGGCATTTTCTTGCTTAACCATTCTGTGCCTCTGCCTGTCTGTAGAATATACGTCTGGGTTCACTGACAGTTGGGCTCTTGTGCATTCACTCTAGACAGTCATACAAAGGGAGCTGAGGTGTGCCTTGCATATCCTGATGGGCCATAACCAGGCTGATTGGCCTTCCTGAGCTAGAGTGGTGGGAGGAGTTGTCACTGACACCCGAATAGGGCTGTACCAGTCCCCACATAAAGCTGTCTTACCCCCTCTGCAGTGTGTCTGGAGCCATGTCAGGGAAAGGCAGGGTCTTGAGTACTACAAAGACTTTCCTTTGAAGTTTGCCTACTTCAAAGGCAGAAACTGGTACAAGTACTGGAGCTGTGACACCATAACTTCAGAACACTTCTGGACTGAAGGACCTTCTGCATGGAAGAAGAGCTGGATGCTGTAGGAGGGACTGATACTCTGCCTGTTGCTTTGTTGTGCTGGCCTGCTGCTTACTGCATCTGTCCTGGGACTGAAAGGACTGGACTTTCCTTTCTGTATCCTGCTTCCAAAGTTCTCCAAGGGCTTGTGTGTGCTTGTCTCCTGTTAAGAGGTCTCAGGGCCATCAAAGACTTCACCTACCAGTGCCTGAGCTCTTCTGCTGAGAGGCCTGCCTTGCCAAGTGGTGCCAAATCCAGTTCCAGGGCCCTTAGAGTCAGAATCTGGTGATCTAAGAAGAAATCCACGCTTCAGCTCCCAGCACCTATTTTATCGATGCACCGCGGCCCAAGATCGAGGAACCAGGAAATATCTAATAGTTGTGGGTCCTCCGACATATGTTTAAGCTCATGAGGCATAGTGTAGGGTGGAAATGTTGTGGTTTACAAGTTGTCTTGACAGATATGACTAGTACCAAATTCCACACAACCGCTTTTCCTGCCAAGGATTTGCTTGGAGTGCAGGCTAAAAATATATTTCGTTGCACTTTATCATTATTCCATCATATTTCTGTCCCAAAGTGGTTGCATTTAGTTTTACAGAGTCCCTTAAACTTGGGCCGGACTGAGGAACCAAAAGGCAACCCTGGCAAAATGCTCAACCAGCCCCTCTCCCTTCATATCTCTCTCTCGATCTGTCCATCCATTCTCCCTCTCTTCTCTTTTTTTTCCCTCTCTGATCGCTTTCTGTCTAATCTCCTCTTTCCTCCCTCCCTCTTTTTTTCTTATTCTTAAAGCCTTCCTGTTCCTGTTGAAATAAAACTTAGGGAGCTGGAGAAAGTGGCATAGGCACCATGAGTGGGCGTGGACTTTTGAAAATAGCCTCCAAGGGCCCCAGACCACCAGGGAAATGCCTAATGGAAAAAAAGGCTAGTCCGGCCCTGCCTAAAACCCATGCTTGTCTTAAGGAGGGATTAGGTTCTGAACTTATTAAGGGAAGTTTATTTATGTATTTATTTAGTTGTTTATTTATTTATTTGTTTATGCATTCTTATATAGCACACTCTAACCTAAGGTATCAGCGCTGAACGTCAAACAACAGAAGACATGCTTCAACTTACATCCAACCAGGAGCTGCTCCTCCGTTTGAGCGGAGGAGCGTCGCCCCGCAAAGAAAAGCCTCAGGCCAGAGCTGAAAAATAAAATGGTAATACAGTTTATTTATTACCATTTTATTTTTCAGCAACCAGCCCGTCCCGAACTGAGTTTAAAGGCTCATAGGAGAGCCATAACACTCACCACAATTGGAACACCAATGCAGGTTCCTGCGGGGCATGGACTACCAAGTCCATGCCCTGCCGGAACTGGGGGTGCATGCATACAGGGGGGCACACCATGTGCCCCCCTGCATGCATCCCCTGGCGCAGAGCCTTTGTTTCCTCTCTGCCACACTTTTCATGGCAGGCTCACCCCCATGAAAACCGTGGTGGAGAGGAAACTCGTAGTATGCTGTGGCCCCGCCAAGCATATTGCGACCAGGGATCTCTGATCCATGGCAGTTGTGGTGGTGCCAATGCGGTCCGACGGCCCAAGTCGTAATGGAACTCATAATAAGGCCCTTTGACTGCTGAGTTAGAGAAAGCGTAGGCCTCCAGTGCTCCTGTGAGTGCTGAGTGAGGCCGCTTCCTCCAATCCTGACGCTTCTCTCATGCTGCTAAGAGCAGCACCAGGATTGCTTAGGGGAGTTGGCTGGGTCCCACCTTGAAGAAAAAAGATCGAAGGAGGAGGATATTACGTAGGAAGGTAAGTGTATTTTATTTATTTATTTTTTGTTTCACCCGTCTCACCACCCTCGGTACATGTCAGCCGCCACTGCATCGAACTGGTTGAAAGAAAAATAATTTAACAATTGCACTAGCACAACCCAATAACAGAGTAAAGTTCAATCAGATTGGTTCCAGAATGGGCCATGATAAGGCAAAAAGCTGAGTACGGGTGGGAGCTGTGGATGGAACAGGGGCCAGAGGAAGTGAGGATGAATGGAGGTACATATAGGAACCAAGAACAGGAGGCGACTTTGAGAAAGACAGAAAATGTGTACAGCATAAGTGAAGAAGTGGGTGATTCGAAGTATCGCAGGTAAAAGCAAATCAGAAAGAGAGGAAAAAATGACAGTAGAGGTAACTCAAATGGAAACATTTGGAGGAGATTCTGTCCTGTGTGTAGCAAATGAGGAAATGATTTAGGTGTCTTTCATAGAGGAAAGTTTTTGAAATGTGAAAAAAGGGTCAGACTGTAGGAGTTTCATCTTGTAAGAATTCCAAATCAATGTTACAGCTCCTGAAAGGAATGTGTGGCTGCTCTTCAGATGTTTAGTTTCATGGTTTAAAGTCAGGTAAAATTTGACAAACTGCACCCAGAATTTGCAGAGTTTGCCAAATTCATCCTACTTACATTGCCGGAGAAGCTTTCTACATCAAAAACGTATTGCCAGACAGTTTTCTTCCTAAACAATTTTTGCAAGGCAAGCTTTCTGTTTCTTTTTGCAGAGCTTTTCTCATACAATCCTACTTTTAGTAAATGTTGTTTTCCAAAAACTCTCAAATTTTGTGAAGTTTTAAAACAAAAATTAAAGATGTGCAGAAGAAAAACCTTTGAAATATTGTGCATTCTTTGTGAACTTATACAGGTCTGGTAGTTCCACATGAACATGTGTATGACACCTGGGTAGAAAAATAAAATTCTGGAAAAGTATGTGCCAAAAGTTGTGCTTGCATGACACCTTAGCGAGTTAAACACTTGCCACTGTTATCAGCCGATATATTTGTACCCTGGCAAGTATTTCTCATCCTTCCTTTGCTCTGAGGTCGCTACATTGGGTACCATTAAATTTTGGTAATATTAACCCGTGTATTGACAAAGCTTGGAGAGGACAGAAAAGTGGTAGGAACTAAGTAAACGCAAGTTATTGTTAAAGAACTTAGCTACAAATTCATCTCAAAAACCCGTAAGAACAATTAAGATGCGGAGAATGTTACAACTGCTTTTGAGAATGGATTCAGTAAAAATATGTTTTTTGGTATGCTGCACTTATCTCCTGAGAACTCTCTGGGCTATTCCTTCCAATTCGACTCTGGTCAATAGACCTTTTAAGTAGCCTGAGAGGAAAAGGGGTTAACAACAATTTAAAACTTAAGGTACAGTGTGAGCATTAGGACCTCACAATAAGAGTCTGAGTCAGTAACTTGGTTTATTACAAACTCAAAGCCAGACTAATATAAATAAATCTCAAAAACATACTATAAAAATACAAAATTATCAAAGGAAGACCAAAGCAGCATACCATACTGGTCCTCAACAGCAAGGAGCAAATAAGAATTTCTGTGGCTGCTATGCAGAAAATAAGGAATAGACTTTTATGACTAGATGAATGGTTTTGATCCTTCTCCCCATACATGGAACAGATTCACAACATCTACTAAATCCTACACTAAACTAAGGATAGGGGAAACTCAATTGAATCAAGGAAGCAAGAATGGTATCAGCATCAGACCCTCTGTAGAAGTTCTATCGGTAAGGAGTCATGTATAGCGTGAAGCCATACAATCAGAGATGACAAGAGAGGTCTGTGCCTCTCTAAATCTAAAGGGAATCTGACCAAACCCAAGGTGGGTTCACTAATTAAAATGCACAAAGGACATTCAAGAAATATGACCTCATACTTATTATAGTACTTTTCCTGTTCCCAAGAAATAACTTGGCGCCTTGTACACTACTCCCATAGTCCATACTTGCTTCCAAGGCGTCCTTGGATTCCTCCCTTTGTCTGATAGTATCCTTTGTTCTTCATTAAAATTATTTGACCTTTTCAGTTCTTCCTTGTCTCACTATCTCTGAAATGCAATGTGCTTTTTACTAACTAATAAATGCCTTTGGTCTGCACCGGCAGAGGAGAATGCATGCAGCAAAACAAATTTCACGTTAGTATTAACTGTCTCGACTCTAAGCTTAAGGTCCACAATCACGCAAACCTAACAATTTTCTTTAAATACATATTAATTCTACAACCTACATATAATACAATTAACGATACTGTATTCTTATATGTGGCACAATAAACTAATACATGTATTATTAACCAAAAACGACAACTGGTCACAATTTATAAAGAAAGCATTGAACACACAAATGATTCATTCTCACTAATCCCTGGTGAATGCCCTGCATTAAATGCATTTTAGTGCACCACCTTACAATCTAAACCTATAGAAGATTAATACCAGCAATTCTGATGGCTGGAAAAATATTAATTTGCACACACACATATATGTCTCAAACACATATTAAATCCACCTTCTAGACCTTTAGTGCACCATATCTCATTGATATTATTGTATCACACAAGAACATAAGGCCAAAGGTAAATATATATCACAATATTTCTAATTTGATTAGTTTCCAAGAAGCAGAAAACAATGCATAAATATCAGCACTTTATTCTCCACTGAGGAAGGGGTCCTCCTTACAGAGTGATTTATCAGAGATGAGTTAAGTCCTGCTGAGAACGGCTAGCAGAACGGAACAGGTTGCATTATTAATTAAGGGAATAACTGCTGCTGCCCCTCCTATTCCCTAGTAGTTATTAGGTTTTATTATAAGCACATTAGCACTTGTACACGCACTTAGGCACTTTCTTAATCTTTTGCACTGAATGTTCAAAACATGAAAGTTCAGCGGTTTGACCCAAAGAGATTTATTGTTAAGTAAATGTAATGGTTAATATGCCCAACAGCATTGAACTAGATTCATTATATTTATTGCTTTGGGGAAACTAAGAATGAACTAGAATATATTGGTATTTAAAACATATCTGCACTATGCGCTTTAATATAATCCCAAGTGGAGATAGATATTGTATTTGCACAAGGATATGTTTGCACTAGGCACTTTATTACAAATCCATGAGGAGATATGTACTGTATAAACCAGGGATCATGTGTGGATGAAGGGTACGCAATGAGTAGTAAAGGCTATAGGCGTTAGAAATTATTGCATTTCAAGCAAGTATTTTGTTTATTAATGTTTAGGCCATGTTGAAACTCGCATTAATCAATACAATGAGGAAATATTCGTTTAATAATTTCAGATATTTTAAGAGTATATGTGCAGTTTAAATGTTCCCTAAGGATAAATTGTATCTAGTTCTTCTCATTATGTGGTGATGATTAAATCAAGCAGTATTTGTATTGTCAAACAACCCACACAGTGTTTTATGGCAGATGAAAAGAAAGGGGTGAGAGTAACCATGCTGGTGGATACCAGCGTTATTATGATTATCAGCTATGCTGTGTTTTTAAGATGTTATACAGGTTAATTGCAGCTTTTCAACCATTTTTTAAATTTAAATTCAAGATCTGCATTTGCGTTTTTTTTTTACACAAGGATGATTTGAGGTCATAGTCTGTCTTTCATTGTCATGTTGAGTGGCGGTCACGTGGTGTGTATAGTATGGTATAAGATGGCTCTGCAAATATGTCTCGTTATGTGATCAAGCCCAGTGAGGTGGGAGAAACACGTCATCCTGTCATGAAAAAACATTAAAGAAAATATCAGCACGTAACTGGTGTCCATGCCCCGCTATCAGCTGACAGCGCTGTGGGAATTGTGTTTGGATATATATATATATATTGTGTTTGGATATATATATATATATATATATATATATATATATATATATATATATATATCCAAACACAGAAACATTCAGTGGCACGAACTGCTTTCCGTGGCTACAGTGTTAGACCGGAGAAGAGTCACAGCAGAAAAAAACATGCAGTCACACAAACTGCTTTAATAAAAAGATAAAATTGTACATGGAAAAGAAAGAAAATGCTTTTAAAGTCCATGTCTACAGTGTCGCCAGAAAGGATGTAAATGCAACGCTGTAGTAAAGGTTTTATTTGGAAAACGAACAAAGTGCTTTTAAACAGTAAATAAGTCCATCGCTGCAATATCGCCCTGGAGCTTTTAAACATTAAATAAGCCCATGGCAACAGTGTCAAAGTGCCTCAATCCAAGCGCGAGCTGCGGAAGGACACTGATAAAGACATTAATCAGTACTTGGTCCATGCTCCATCGAAGAGACAAGCACACAGAAAGTAAAATCAGAACATGCTGATTAATGAGAAGCAAGAAAAGGAGAATGCCGATAAAGCCAACCAGTGGGAAGTAATGAGCGGACGCTAACCCCCAGTTAAGTTTAAGTTAGTAAAAGATATTGCAAGTGACAGAGCATCTGCTGTCTCAGGTGAGACCTAAAAACAGGGGACCAATTTTGTTTGGACTTTCTACAAGTACAAATACTGGATCCACACATGTAAGCACTTTGGCAAAGTCACCTATCTGGCCATAAGGGATTTATTCTACTTTAATGCCATTTAACAACCAAAGGAGTGGAGTAGCATAATTTTGGCTCCATCCTTTTATGTTTGCCTAGGCCATACCATGCCATACCATACTTTACAATCACAGGCAATAACATACCATACTGTAGTGTACAATCACAACCCATACCATACCATACCGTACCATACTATACAATACCAGACCATATCATACCATACTATACAATAAATTGCCATACAATACCATACTATTCCATGCAATACCAGAGCATGCCATATCATATCATGCCATACCACCATACCATGCCATGCCATACCAAACTATACAATGACAAGCCATACCATACCATGCCATACCATACCATACAGGCCACACCGTACCAAACTATACAACATAACTAAAAAATTAACAAAGCCAATAGATCATGTATAGGAGATCAGGAAGCATGCTCCTCCTGTCCATCCCCTGCTTCCCTGCTTCAGTCGCCCCTGCTGCGATTTTAAAGCTTTATGGGTTGTATGGCTGCCGGAAACACCTGGCACTGGTAATTAATCTAAACTATCAGAGTTCATGGAGGAATTATGTAAATTTACTTTTTTTTGGCATTCTCTGGCTGAAACTGATTACTAACATTTTCAGCACAGCATTATGTCAGCCCATCGAATCGTTTTTGATCTGTCATGCCCAATGGATTTCTCAGTATTTCAAATTCAGAAAAAAATGTGGTTATCTGTGGTGAAAAATTATGTCACTGTGCGTGGTCCTAGAACACGTCCCTGCAAGGCAGTCAAGGCAGAAATGCTATCTATCGCAAATAGTCAAAGCATAGCTAGCACCACATTTAAAGGGCCATGTTAACGACACCCACATATGCAGATTCAGGATATGCATGTTTCTGTAGGTCGTAGGTTGATATCCTGCATCAAAGCATGAGATGCACCTTTCTGCTTATCCAATGAGCAATTCACTTCTCTTGCTTTGGTGTCCGCGGAGACCAAAATAATAGGCGAACCTACACACAACAGTCCCTAGGCCCTAGATCCGCAAGTGTGCGGATACCATAGCCATGGCCATCTTAGCATTATAGGCCCTCGGGCAAAGCAGTGCGCTGGGCCCTGCCTACACAACCACTCACAGGAATAAAAATGTTTAACGGAAAATTAGTGTTAAATTCTGGTCTGCATGGGGCCCCGGGCAACTGCCTAGCGTGCCCATGCGTTAAGATGCCACCGACCATAGCTGCCATGCTGTGTGTGAGATGGTCCAGTAGCCTAGCTGTGACAGGCACATGCTATTAGTTTGTAAGAAGGGGAACTATGGGTTGCTGCTAGAAGTCATTTGTCAGTTTCCTGGCCTACCAATGGTTTTGGACAGTGCACTATTCCAGCATGGGCATGGCAACTGCCTCATTATGGCTCAACCAGAATGAGGTCGACCAACTGTGAGAGCCCTCAGGACCATGAAACAAACTTGCGGTGCAAATCTATGCTTAAAACATACATCTGCCTTGCAGTGATCAGTAGCTGAGATCTTTGCCTTTAAAATGTTGATCCTACTTATATCTTCAGCTGAGTTATTTTACTAATTATTATTCTCCACGTTAGAAATGGGGGTCTCTAGTTGGCAATGTTTTGCACCTTTGTCCAAATAGAGACCCTTCTTCCTAGTCAGGGTAAGGGGGATACACTTCTAAAATAACCCCTGCTCACCCCCTTGGTAGCTTGGCACGAGCAGACAGGCTTATCTCATAGGCAGTGTGTAAAGCATTTGTGCACATATACAGTAATACAGTGAAAACACTACAAATGGACACCACAGCAGTTTAGAAAAATAAGTAATCTTTATCTAAACCAAACAAGACCAAAACGACAAAAATGCACAATACAGTAATCAAAATTTGACTTTTAAAAGGTAGAAACAGTTCTGTTCATAGCAAATTATAGATGCGACACTTTCAACACAAAGTACCTTGCATGAGTCAAAATCAAAAGCAAGAACAGCCGCAGGGAAGGTGATGTGTCGGTTCCTTACTCCAGGGGAGGGGATGCGTCGGTTCCTTACTGCCACGCAGGGGAGGTGATGCCTTGGTTCCTTACTGAAGGGGAGGTGATGCCTCGGTTTCTTACTGCCCGGGGAGGTGATGCCTCTGTTTCTTACTGTCCCCCGTGCCCTTGTAGACTTGGTGCCCCGGTGTGATGCGTGAGGATCGGGGATGCGTCGGTTCTCGGTGCAGCGGCGGCAACGGCGCTGCGTTTGTTTCTTCAGCCGTGGTCCCATGATGCGTTGGTTCTTGCAGCCGCACAGCACGGCCTGCGTCGGAATCGGTGATCTCAGTTTTCGTAGATCGGTGCACTCGATGCAGCGTGCGGCGATTTCTCCCGCCGCAGGCAGGTGCTGCATCGGTTTCTTCAGTGATGCGTCGGAAACGTTGCGCTTCTCATCCTTGCATTACTTTTCCAGCTCCCAGCAGCAGGAACAACCTCCAGAGGCACAGAACAGCAACAGGCACCTCTTGGCAGGTCAGAACTCCCAGCAAGGAAGTTCAGGGGAGCTGGGGGTGAAGTCTTTGTATCCCTGAGACTTCAAAACAGAAGGCAAGCTCTACTTCAAGCCCTTGGAGATCTTTCCAAGCAGGGGACACAGCACACAGCAAAGTCCTTGTCCTTTCCTTGGCAGAAACAGCCACTGCAGGCCAACCCAGACAGCACATAGCAACGGGGCAGTACTTCTCCTTCAGTTTCTCCAGCTCTTCTCCTTGGCAAAGGTTCCTCTTGAATTCCTGATGTAATCTAAAAGTATGGGGTCTGGGCCGCACTTTTTATAGCACAAATTCCTTTGTTCTCTGGTGGCCCAGCCAAAACCAGTTCTGTCCTCTCTGGTGCAGCTTCCTGGCAGGAGGTGGAGACAGCATTGTCCAAGGCAGACCAGGCCCATTCAGGTGTGAAAGATATCTCCTCCCCCTACTCTGAATGTAGCCCAGGTCTATTCAGCCCAGCCCTGACTCACCCTGGAAAGGCAGGACACACCTCACCCCCCCCCTAGTGTCTGTCTGAACAGAATGCACACCCCAGCCCCTGTCACTCCAAAGCCAGTCAGTCAATACACAAACCTAGCAGAGGCACACAGGATGGCTAAGCAAGAAAATACCTACTTTCTAAAAGTGGTATTTTCAAACACAGAATGTAAAAATCATCTTCACTAAAAGATGCATCATTATATTTTGAGTTTAGGCATACTAAACTTTACAATCCTATTTTGTCCCAATGGGAAGTTATATTTATAAGATGTTATAAATGAACCCCCATTCTATCCTATTGGACAGATAGCCTTTCAATAGTGAAAAACGAAATAGGCACTATTTCACTATCAGGACATGCCACACACATCAGTGCATGTCCTACCTTTCACATACACTGCACCCTGTCCACAGGGGTACCTTGGGCCTACCTTAGGGGTGACTCACATGGAAGAAAAGGGAAGGTTAGGGCCTGGCAAGTGGGTGCACTTGCCAGGTCGACATGGCAGTACCAGACTGCAAACAGACACTGCAATGGCATGCCTGAGTCCCTTTTACAAGGCTGCTTGGGTGGGTGGCACAATCAGTGCAGCAAGCCCACTAGCAGCATTTGGTTTACAGGCCCTGGACACACACAGTGCACTGTACTAGGGACTTAAAAGTAAACCAAATAAGCCAATTATGGAAACACTAGTCCATGACAACAATTTACAGAGGGAGCACTTGCACTTTGGCACTGAACAGCAGTGGCCAAGTGCCCAAAGCATCTAGACCAGCAAAAACGAAGTTCAACACACAGTAAAAACACAGGAGGCAAAGGCAAAAATACAGGGGAAACCCACGCCAAGGATGCCAGGTCTAACAGTGCACCTTTGCACTGATCTACTCTGCTCTGTTGACATGTCTCAGGTTGACCTGTATTAATTAGTAAAGGAGGTATGCGAAGATCTGCCCGCATCCCATGATTGTCCCATACTTAAGCAGCGAATATGGACTATTTACAGAGATACAGGTTAGCCCATCCCTAAAGGATTGGACCATGTGTTTTTTATGGCCCAGAGCACGTCACTTCCATGCAGAAATGCATTAATTATGCCTTGTTGTCATCATGGCTATAGTTATTTTATATCTATTAATTATGTGTCCGTGTAATAGCTGTTTGTATGTGTTCTATTACCGTTGGTTTCTACCTGCTGTCATAAGTGGACGTTTTTTATGATGTCTGGAATTTCTTTAGGCAAAATATATCAAAGCCGCTGAATAACCTACCTTTTTTTCTGCATTATTTTTGTTGAGTTAGATGAATTAGTATAAAATTTGATGTCCTGCTTAGATCCTGGTTTAGAAATTTCCTGCAACAGACGCCATATGGTGCCATATCAATGGAAGCTCTTGCATGAGCAATCACTGTGAAGCCAGGGTGCTCCATTTATTTGGAATACACTGGCAGGCATGATTGCCTTTCATCCTTCTGTTCTTAGCAGTTGCAAAATTCATCACAGATATTTTTATCTGACACGTGTTGCAAAGTATAACTATTTCGCAGTGAAATCATTTATAACATTTAATCCACAGTAAAGAATAACGTCATGTTTTTTTATATAAATGCAATTTGTAACAATCATGATATATTTGACATTAATGCCTTTTGCTTGTACGCAATTGCATATTTTCCTTTACTGTTTGTAATGCAGATTATATAGAGCATCTTTCCAAACGAAACATTTTTCTTTAATTTTCAGTAATGTGCAATTCATCTCAGCCAAGCCGACCATCACTCTCACTGAAGTTAACATTTGAAGCAGCAGAAGGAACAGTTGCTTCTTGTGGTGCTTCTGATGTTTAACTAACAACAACATAACATCCTCAACTCCCCCAGAATGGGATTCCACAGAGGGTCTGCAAAGTGTTTGGCAGGTAATCTTCAGATTCAGAGTCGAGGGCCCAACGATGGATTGGAATAATACACAGAGTGATTGGGTTTGGATTATTTGCAAGTATTGCTCCCTTCAGCTTTTGTGAGTTTGATGTAATGGTTTATGTTTCCATTAGTATGCCCAGTTGTAGGTCCCTTGCTTTCCTTGCCACTGGATCCAAGCTGCACCTCACTGACAAGGGCTATAAGGCTGAAAACAGTCTGGGGGACCTGGCCTGGCAGTTCGGATAGACGGTTCCCAAGAGGAGCAGGGACAGTACTGATCTGCATAACGCAGGTCTCTGTCTAGAGTGACACACTGGGTGAAAAATGATGGCTTTAAACACTATCAAGAATGATTGCCTGTGGTAGACAATTTACAAGCATTTCTCCCATCACCTTTTGTGTGTTAGATGTGAAACTCTAAGTGGCCAATGATATTCTCAGACTTGGGTCCTTTGCTTTCTGTGGCGCAGATCCAAGCTATACCTCACGGATGTAGCCTATTAAGGCTGAACCCCGCTTAGGGTTACTTGTGTTCCCTTTGGGAGGGGGCCTTCCTCGGCAGTTCGGGACGGACTGTTCCCAAGAGGAGCAGGGTCAGTACTGATTTGCATGTCAGCTCTCTATCTAGAGTGGCATGAAGGACGAAAAACGATAGGTAGGAATGCCACCCTGAGTGATTGTCAATGGTATTTGCAAGCATTTCTGCCATCACCTTTTGGGTATGATGCAGGGCCCACCAAAACCAGCTCACACTAGGATTAAGAGAAACAGAAAGGTGCCATGGAGTGTACAGATCACCTAATTCGCTGTTCTGTACAGATTTCAAAAACACCCGGATCAATGATGGTGATAGGTAACCCTGGGCGTAGTTCGCGTAGTAGCGCTACGCGTAGCTACGTGAAGTGCACTTCGCACTACGCGAGCTACGCGTAGCACTACGTGAACTGCGTAGTGCGGTAGGAAATGCTGTTCGCAATGATTGCACAGTGCCGGATGCTTGTCCGCACTGTGCAATCATTGCAAACGGCATCTTGCACAGTGCAAGCGGTCGTTTTCTGCCGCACGAGTAGATTTGTACTCGAGCGGCAGTTTTCTCAACGCGGACTGGTAGTTTCTCATCGCGAGCGGTCACGAGCATACGCGACCACTCGCAATGAGAAACCTGACCTCCCCGCGTTGAGAATCTCGCCGGGAGGTTTATTTTCCACGCTTGCGATCGGCAACTTGATGTTGCTGATCGCGAACGAGGAAAAAGTCTCGCCGGGATGTCATTTTGCTCGCTCGCGGTCGCCAACTTGACGTTGAGGACCGCGAGCAAGCAAAAAATGCCCGCTACGCTACGCATTTTTGCACTGTGCTACGTGCAATTCGCGTAGCGCGTAGTTGCGCAAACTACACGGGCGTAGCGTAGTTTTCCGCCCAGGCCTAGTGATAGGCATCTCTTATAATTTCCAAACTTGTATCCTAACTGGGGGAGTTCTGAAAGCCCTTACAATTGGGTCTAATGGCAAATAAGATCACCTGAGTGTAGCCCCAATTGTTAAAGGTGGAAAGAGTCACCAGGGTGTTGTGTTCATACTCTGATGGAGAATCATGGCATCTTACTAACCTGTATCTGTGAGGCGCACTGCTTCAGGGAATACAGTGGGCCAAAACCCAAGTGGAAATGTGATTTGGCAAATGTATTCCTGTACATAATGCACCAAAAAAATCCATAAAAGGATAGTGCTGACCTCTGTTCACTATGGTTAATCACTAAAGAACAATAAGTCACAGCACAGTAGCAGTCCACTTCTACTCTCAGAATCCCGCTACCCTCCAATCCCTCTGTGACTGTATCTTTTCTTTTGACCTTGTACAGCACCCCACTGCCTTTTAAGTAAGATTGCTACACAAATAATACATATATATGTGCATACATACAGTACATTATTCTAGTCTAATCTCAATGACCGCTATCCTTATTATTTAATTGCAAATAATTCTATAAAAAGCACACTCAAATACCATGTAAAGATGTGAACAGACCACTTTCGCTCTAGACTACAAATACCCCATAACCACAAAGAGCGCCCAGATTACAACATTGCTGCTTGCAACCAATAGCATTATAACATGCCTGTACCATAACATAACATAACATAACATCTTTGGAATTGGCCCTCTCTGCAGGGTCACCTCCAGACTTTTTGAATTCACTCCTCCTTTTTTCTGAACTTCATTTTCATTTTGTTGGCCGTAGGTCTCTGTGTACTTTACCACTGCTAACCAGTGATAAGGTGCTGGTGCTCTCTCCTTTAAACATGGTAAAATTGGCTTACATCCAAATGGGCCCATTTAATTTACTTGTAAGTGACAAGACTCCCCCACCTAAAAAAAACAGGGGTCTGCAGGAGTGAAGATAGTCCACCCTCACCCCCCGAAACCAACTCTCAGCTCACAAATGAGTACTGGTGGTTAATGGTTTTGGGGGAAGGGGCTTGGGATCAGAGGGACAAAAGAAAACAGAGATCTTCATTTGTTGCCGTCTTCACAAGAAGATCTACCAACAGGACTGTGCCAAGAGGCTTGGGTTCAGATAGTCAAAATACTTCTAGTCGGAGTCTCTACTTGCAAACACAAACAACAAGATCAACCACTAATCACAAACATGAGTTATACTTTTCCCAAACCATTCCCAACCATCTGTTACCATCAAATGAAATTCTCCCCCCTAGCAATATGTCTCCATAGGAATCCCATTAGTAGGAGCTTGTGTCCAGCGGAAGCAAAAGGAGATGGTTAGGAGTTATTGTTTAGTCTTTTATAGGCAGCGACCTTTCACATGTTCTCAGGTTTTTTGTCCTGTGGGTCAAGCTTTTGGTGAAGTTTTAGAGTTCACAAAGTTTTTACCAATATGGTACTGTGGTTCATTGCCAAGATTTTAAGTCTCTACAGATTAGGTACAGTACACTGGCCTCTTTGTTATGTGCAGATGTAGCTTGTGGCTGTTGAATCTAACCTTGTTTTGTCTTTCTATGCAAATCGTGATCACCAGAACCAAGATGATTGCAGGATGCGGCGGAGAACACCCGTCGGATTTCCAGAGGCATCAACAGGAACGAGGACTCAGGTAAGAGGAAGCTATAAGGAAACAACCTTCTTCCAAAGAAGTCTCAAAGCTAAGCGAGGGTGCACATATGGGATGTGGTATTTATAATACTGCACCAAAGATGGCCGTCAACTCTCGTGAGAGAAGAAAATCTTGCGAGACTTCGGCTCGGTTCTCATTACCAGATGCAGTTTTGTTCTGGCAGGTGTACTAGTGTGTGTCTGTGGGGAACAGTGTATTTTCTGGGGACTAATCATGCCTTTCTTTCTCAAGTTTGTCATGCAACATAAAGTCAGTGAAGTCAGGCATGGTGGTGCAATGGGAAGAGGGGGGAAGATCCAGGGGCCAACCAGTCGGCATGGTGGCACAATCGGAAGTGGCAAGAAGGTCCAGGGGGTCACCAAACTCTTTTCCTTTCCAAACTCTTGTGGCCCATGTGCCATACAAGATACCCAGGAATCGAGATGTGGAACAGGGTTTAACAGTAAGTCCCTAGTAAGGTGGTACAATATGTACCCAGGGCCTGTACATTAAATGCTAGTAGTGGGCCTGTAGCACTTGTTGTGCCACCCACTTAGGTAGCACTTTTAAACATGTCTCAGGCCTGCCAGTGCAGCCTGTGTGCTGTTTTAAACTGCCAGTTCGATCTGGCAAAGTAAACCCCTTGCCAGGCCTAAAACTCCCTTTTTTTTTTTTAACAACAAACTTTATTGATTTTCAAGTTACCCAATGGGCAAGCCCAGCGAGCTTCAAGGCATATATAAATACAAAATACACTAGCAAGGCACCATATAACATCCCTATGGCGACTGCAAGACTGCAAACCCACACCCCCACCCCCCGCCCCCAACCACGCACCATACATCCCTTATACAATTATACAATCGTAGTGTAATCTTGCTTCTAGACCTCTACACGACCCCATTAACCTATATCGGTGAGCTGCTCACCACCAGCCTATCAATTGGATCTCGGGGAGCCTCTGACTCCAGGAGTGACAAGTCTATGCCACGGTACGTAGCCCATCGGGCCCAAATCTTTTATGTTTGTGCGGACATCCCCGAGCCTGAAATACTGCCACTTCAGCGGACATGCACCTATCCATTGCTTTCTTCCAGGGACCTATACTGGGTGGGAGTGTCGCCTTCCAATGTTGAGCAATGTCGCGCTTAGCTAGTGTAAGCCCAAGGAACAATAAATGCCTTTTATATCTGTTCCCCCCAATGTCCTCGGTGCTGTGTAGGAATATCAATCGAGGGTCTGCAGGAATACGCCAAGCCAGCACTTGCCCCAAGCAGGACCTTATGCCCGCCCAGAAATGTTGCAGTGCCGCACAGGTCCACACAGTGTGGAGGAACGACCCCTCCTCCGAATCACTTCGGAGACACATAGGTGACTGAATGGCCCCCATCTTGCAAAGGCGCAGACGTGTATAGAAAATCCTATGGAGATATTTGAACTGGATCAATCGGTATCGGGTGGAGACTGCAGAGTACCGGGGGCTAGCCAGTGCCTCCACCCAGTCATCATCTGTCAGTGTGGGCACATCTGCCTCCCACGCCGCCCGGGTCCGGTGTATGGTGGTTGTGGAATGTGTAATCAGTGTTTGGTAAATTTGACGAATCTTGTGGGCACCCAGGTCCCCCATGAGCAACCGGCCTTCCAACGGGTGGAACTCCGGGAGACCCGTGAGGCCCCGTATCAAAGGGGATATAGCATGTCGGAGCTGCAAATATCTGTGGAATTGCGTTTTATGGAGGCCGAAGTCAGCTTGAAGCTGCTGAAAGGATTTGAGTGTGGACCCCCGTATCACATCCCCCAACACAGAAATCCCGATGTCATCCCACCTACGGAAGCCCGCCAGAGCTGCGACTGGCCGAAGATATGTGCCGCGCCAGAGAGGCGTAGCACCGGTGAGTTTGCCCCACCAGCCCATCTGTCGGACCGCTCGCCGCCATATCTGAATGGCCGTCCTACATGCCGGGGGAGTTCCGTCAGAGACGAGGAGCTATACAGAAAGTGGAGTAATGGGGTTTCGGCCATAAAGAGTCGTTCCACAGCGTAGGCTGGGTCCGATTGTGAGCAGTACCACCAGTCATTTATCACCAGAAGATGCGATGCCTGGTAATACGCCTGTACATCCGGCGCCGCTATCCCACCGCAATAAGTGGATTGGATACAGGTCGCAAGCGCCACCCGAACCGCTCCTCCCCCAGAGGAATCTATTGAGTAATGTATTAATTTGACGGAACCAGGACGGGGGGATTGGAAAGGGGTAATTCTGCAGCCTATAGAGCAGGCGAGGCAGAGACACCATTTTAAAAATGGCCGATCTCCCATATAACGAAAGGGGGAGTTGGGACCATACCGTCATCTCATCTCGAACTGTAGTCAGCAGCGGCGCAATATTCCGTGACCATGCTTCAGTTTGGCACCGTGTAAGAACCACCCCAAGGTATCGGAAGCCTGACTCCGCAATCACCAACTGGGAGGCCCAAATTTGGGACCGCTGGTCTCCGCAGATCGGAAATAATATGGATTTGGATGGGTTAGCGCAGAGGCCAGAGGTCTCCCCGAAGACCCTCAGAATCTGCAGCACCCGGGGCCCAGAAACCCACGGATCCGACATAAAAAACAGGGCGTCATCAGCGTAAAGCGCTATCCCATCCGAGCACTCCGGAGACCACTCCAAACCCCGCAGGTAAGAGTCCAGACGGACCCATGCCGCCAGGGGCTCAATGGCCAGTGCGAACAGCAATGGGGAGAGCGGGCAACCCTGTTGAGTGCCCCTTCGAATGGAGAAGGGAGCTGAGCATCGGCCAGCTACTCGGACCGATGCAGTGAGGTCTGTATAAAGCAATTTCGCGTATGCCCGGAATTGGGGGCCCAAGTTAACCGCTTCCAACAACTTAAAGAGGTACGTCCAGCTTAAGGAATCGAACGCCTTGTCAATATCAGCCAACAGGACTGCCGCGGGACGTCCCAGACGGTGAGCCTCCGCCACCGCGTTGTGAGCTCGTCTGATATTATGTCTGGTAGAGCGTTGTGGCATAAAGCCCGACTGGTCCGGATGTACCAGCTCCTCTATACAGGTACGGAGGCGATCCGCCAGGATCTTTCCCAGCAGTTTGGGCTCAAAATTTATTAATGAGATGGGGCGGTAGGACCCCGGGTCGTCCGGTGGGCGTCCCGGTTTGAGAAATACCACGACCTCCGCGTGTCTCCAGTCCGAAGGGAGAATTTGCAGCTCCGAGGCGTCATGAATCACCTCGAGCAAATGCGGTCCCAGAGTCTCCAGATGAGGCCTCAGGAAGTCACATGGGAACCCGTTCGGGCCCGGCGCGCGGCCAGGGTGGATGTTGGAGAGGGCCGACCGCAGTTCCGCCATTGAAATTGGCTCTTCCAGGGCATCACGCTGCTCATCCGATAGGCGGCGGGGAGGAATATCCGCTAAGAAGGCATCTATGAGGGATTCGGAGATGACCTCCCGTTTGTCGTACAACGCCGCGTAAAAATCAGCGAAGGCCTGTACCACCGCCTCAGGGGATGTACAGGCAACCCCCGCGGGGGACCGCAGAAGGGGTACCTGTGTCGGGGCCACCCTAGCCTGGCAGAGTCTATGAAGCATTTGGCTAGACTTATCGCCCCACTGGTAAATTCTATGCTGGGTGGCCAGCCAAGCTTCTTTGGCGTAGTCTATGTGGGTTTGATGGAGCATTTGTTGCACGTGCAGCAGATTCCGGCGGGCCACGGGGTCCGAGCCTCCCACCACTAGGGATTGAAGTTCTTCCTGCCTATTCTCCAGGTCATATACCTGGGCCAGGCAGCGACGCTTTTCCCCGGTGCGATAACTTATATCTGCACCCCGGAGTGTGGGCTTAAACGCTTCCCATAATATAACTGGGGACTGGCAAGTGCCGGCATTGTATCTGAAGTAGTCGGTGATTGCTTGACTAAGCATCTCTCTGTATGCCTCATCACGGAGCAGCCAGGGGGACATGCGCCACCGATAGGGGGCCCTGTTAGTTAGCAGTCGCAATTTAAGTTGGATCAGCGAGTGGTCCGACAAGCCACGGGGCAGAATGGATGCTTGTGCCACCCTGTGCATATAGCTATGTGGAAGGAATAAATAATCAAGGCGTGAAAGAGTGGGATGAACCGATGACGCGTATGAGAATCCTGCGTCCGCCGGGTGTAAGGCACGCCACGTGTCCCCCCAACCCAGTGTATGTGCAAGTACATTCAATTTGGATGTAGTGGGGGTTGTAGCAGGCTGTCGGGCTCGCCACCTATCTAATGGGCCCATAGAATCGTTCCAATCGCCCCCAACACCACAAGGCCACCCGGGAGATCCCCCCACAACTGCGTTATTTTATCAATAAACGTCTGGCCGAGAGGCGGAGGGGCGTATATGCTACCCAGTGTGATGTGTTCGCCGGCCAAGGTACCCGAGACCACAGTGTATCGACCCCTGGATCCAGCCAATGTCGTGTGATCTGTAGGGGCACCCTTCGATGAATGAGTATGGCTGTACCCCGGGCCCCCGCGTGAAGCCAGAATGATAGACTGTGGAGTAACCGTAACGGGCGAGACATGGGGCCTTCGTGCCCAGGAGATGAGTTTCCTGGAGCAGTAGGACATCTGCTGCATACCGCTTTGCCTGGTGGAGCACTGCCCCTCGTTTAACTTTACTTAGCAAGCCTCGCACATTCCAGGCAAGAACGTTAAGCTCCCCGGAGGTGTGTCACCAGTCGTGTGAGCCATCCCTAGGTGTCCAACAAGATAACTGCAACTGAGGCGTGCAAGGTGAAGCAATGTGATTAGTGCATGGTGCGAAAACATTCAATAAAGAAAACCCCCCCCTTAAGAAACTGGCCCTCATCCCCCCCCTGCCCCCAACCCCCATACTTCCTGCAACACGGAGTATTGTCGCGGTAGAAACCCACCCCAGGCCCCCAACAGGATGACCCAAGCGGTCCCTCCAATGGATCCCCCCCCCCAACTTACCCAACATCACCCAAAACGTCCAGGGCGAGCCATGTTCAGATCCCTCCAGGGCCTGTAGAAGACCCCATCTCTATGACCCAGTCATATTAGTGAGCGGCCACCACCCCCAGGCAAACCCGCCCCCCGAAGGGAATATAGGGAAAACAAGGGAAAGTAACCCAATACAGTTCAGTCTCCAGAGCCCGTCGGTTCCGGGGCACGCCAATTGGAGCGGGATCGATGCCGCTGAGATGTCGCACCCCCGCCCTGCCGACCACTCCGATGCGAGCCCTGGGAGGAATCAGAGTCTGCCGGAGGCGGTGTGTGAGGTTTAAGGATCTGTCTCTCGTCCGTCCACGCGAAGACTTCCTCCGGGGTGTCAAAGAAAAATGTTTTTGCATTGAACATCACTTTCATCCGGGCCAGAAACAGCAAGGCATAGGATAGATCAAGTTCACGTAGCCTTCTCTTGGCAGCCGCAAATGATTGACGCTGTTGCTGCACCAGCTTGGTGTAATCAGGGAAAACCATGATGGGGCGCGAGTCGAAGACCATTTTATCTTTATGGAGCCTGGCATATCGAAGTACGGCGTCTCGATCCGCGTAATTAAGGATTCGGGCTATCACTGGCCTCGGGCGTTCCCCCGGTGGCGGTTTCTTAACCAGTGCACGGTGGGCCCTCTCAACCACGAAACAGGAGGACATGTCTTCCTGGGGCAACAGTGACTTTAGCCAATCTGAGATGAACTTGTCCATGGAGGCCCCCTCGCATCCCTCCGGAAAGCCCACCAGGCGCAGATTATGGCGGCGGGCCCGCCCCTCCGCATCCTCGACCCACGCCGCCAGCTCCTGCGATTGCTTGGTCAATTTGTCCACTTTGCCCTGTTGTCCCGCGACAGAGTCCTCGACAGTGGAGACCCTGGTCTCTGCTTCCGTGATGCGGTCGACCGCCTTCCGCAAATCTTGGCGAAGGAAAGACACCTCCGCGCCCACGGCCCCGATCTGGGCCTCGAGGGCTGTCCGCGATTGTGTGATCGCCTCCAGCAGCTTCGTCGCATCTGAGGATAACCCTTCCGCGGACTCCCCCCGGGAGGGTTGGCAGGGGTGGTAAAGCGGTCCATAGTATGCTGCTTGGGGGCCGCCGCGCCCTGTTTATCCTTGCCCATGGCTACCAGGAACAGCCTGGCCGGCGATGTAGTAGGCAACTGCAAGAAGCAGCAGACACAGACAAGGGGGCAGCCCAAGCCAGACTCCAACGCAGGGCGGCGTTGCAGCTCCGAGCACCCCCACAGTAGATAGTCTTGTAGGGGCTCACTAGCAGCCGCGCCTTCTATGCGGGGGGCCCCTCACAGGAGCAGCCATGCACTATGGGGCAGTTGCCAGATAGGGACGGAGACCCCCAATGTCGCAGCCCAGCTCCACACCAAGGCTCCAGGACCGGGTAGCTACATGAGCCGGGGCCACTCCTCAGATCAATGCCGGAAAAATAATTCGCTGGTTCCCTGGCACCCTTCACCAGAGTCTAGTGGACACTGGGCACCCCGCAGCGTCAGTGATGGGATCCCCGGCGGTGCCGCCCCGTCACATCTGCACCCAAGCAAGGAATCTCAGATCGTCCAGAGGGTGGGCCACCAAGCCAGAGGTCCGCCGCACTCCCGCGGACTCCCGATGGCAGGACTCACCCGCGCCCCGTCCCGGGGCCGTAGGATCCGCGTCAGGTCGTACCAGGCAGCGATGCAGGCAATGGGGGAGGGGCGCCTACAATATCGTCGCCGTGGGATCTCCCGGCTCCTTGGCTCCCGCCGATCATCCCGCGGGGCTGCACCACCACGACGACACCACTCCGCTGCGGTCTCCAATAGAGGCAGGATTGGCAGCCGCCTCTCCAATTACAAGGCCCTCTGCAGCCGCGGCCTCGAGTGTCTCGTCCTCCACCCCGGGCACGGCGGCCGCCGGCCGGGAAGCCTCTCAGCGCGGACCGGACCCGCCGCAGTCTGCAAAACTCGACTGCCGGGTCCCGACAGGCACCGCAACCAGGGACCCCTCCAATTCAGACACAGGGTCAAGGATCTTTGGCGGATTACGGCCCATAGAGGGAGTGAACTGCGGAGCTCTACAGAGTCGCGTCCGCCATGTTCAGCTCCCTGGCCACGCCCCCTAAAACTCCCTTTTTGATACATTTAAGTCACCCCTAAGGTATAAACAGTAAATAGGGTGGGGTGCATTGTTTTCTAAATGTTGGACATATGCGTTTAAGTTTTACATGTCCTGGTAGTGAAAAACTCCTAAATTCGTTTTTCACTACTGTGAGGCCTACCTCTACCCATAGGATAACATTGGGTAATCTCATTACATGTAATAAGTGGTACATTTTCTGTGGGATCGGGTAAAAATGTCATGTTTATGCTCAAATGAATTGTAATTTAAAACCCTCTTTAATGGTGCTTGCAGCCTGTATCCTGGGTCGCATGACTAGTTGTAGTTGTCATTTGGCCTTTGTGTATTCCTCCCAGACAGTGACACAAAGGGCGCTAGATGTTGGCAGGATAGGCCACCCTGCCAATACGGGAGGGGTGAAGCTGTGCATAGCCCCACTTACATTTCAAATGTGCTGCATCACCAAACTCACAAAGGACTTCACACTAGCCTTTTATCACCCAGACATCCTGGAACCAGGGCAGAAAGGAAGGAAATTCCAGGACCATCTGTGTGTGTGTTTGGGGGGGGGGGACTCCAGAAGTTTCTGCCACTTCAAAGCTGGAACCAAGTATAAAAATAGGGCCATCAGAGCCACTCATCGGTACACTCCTGGACTTGTGCATAGTACAGAAGAAGGACTGTCCTGCTGCCAGAGGACTGATCTGCTCTCTGCGAAGGAATACAGGACCTTCTCCCTAGATCGCAGGCAAAGTGACTCCAAGGGTTATGTGGCTGACCTCCTATTCTGAGCTACAGTGACATAACAACCTTCAGAGGCCTCCCTGTGACGGTCCAGCTGACCTGCTGCGCTGGACTTGCCTGGATCTGCAACTAGATCTGCCTAAGCCCTGCTGGCCTCTGCTGGAGTGTGTTCCGGATCCCCAGGAGGTGCCTCCCTAGTCCTGGACCTTTGACTGGCATCAGTTGAGCTCCTCCTGTAAGGAAAAGGAGAAATCCTGCAGTTTTGGACTTTTCACGACCTTGAGTGAACCTGTTTGCACCGAGATCACACCATCCATGATGACCGCCAACACGAAGCTCTGGAGTAGCCGACTTTTCATGTTACAATGACTGCCAGCGATGACCAGCAGCGTGAGATCTGCACATCGCGCTACAGCGACAACAGCCGCGGTGACCGCCAACACGAAGCTCATGTAACGATCATCCATGACGCCCGTAACATAACAAAATGTAAATCTCCAAGAAGGCCAGCTGGCAAACCAAATGGGAGTGGTCAACTCATGCTTACAGTCACTTTACAAAGTGTGTGCTTTCTGTGCATTTCAGAACCATCTTCTGTTATAGGGTCTACGGGAGTTATCGCTTAAAAAAAATTAGTTTTTAGCTTTAGAAGGATGAAATATATGAAGCTGAAACCAAAGACCATGGTCCTTCAGGGGAATGATATGATACTCAGGCATATTTTGGGGAGCTTAATGATGTGTTTTCGCGCAATAAACACAGCCCCACTCATGTACATCATAGCAGAAAAGGCCACTTTATTTAGGACAGATGAAGTTTACCCAATCGCATAACTATATACAGTATGACATCATGAAATAAATTGCATTTTCCCCAAAACCCCAAACTTTATTCCAACAATTCAATCAAAAACTTCATATAAAACACCCCATGTCATTGTAAACCCCAACTTCTCTCTTCCCCACCCCCGCGTTCCAACATTTCCCCCCACCCGAGGAGTGGGTAAGACCGCTCTTGACTTACCCCCCCCCCCAAAAAAAACGCCATAAATGACAACAGGAAAAATTGGGAAACTTCAATACCGTCCTAGAGTGGCACACAACTCTTCTCGTTTTTTTTGTTGTTTTTTTTATATACACATATAAGGAAGGGAGGGTGGGACAACGGGAAAACAGCGACGACACACCCCGGGCACCTCCGACGCCAGTGTCCTCCCGCTCGCCTGCTTCTGAAACACCGCCCTGCCTAATTAATTTCACCTGCCCCCTCGCGCGGCTGCTTCCCTTGCGCGAAATAGCCCAGGTGGAGACCGGCTCGCGCCCTGCTCCACCTGGGTTCCCATCGCGCAATAAACACAGCCCCACTCATGTACATCATAGCAGAAAAGGCCACTTTATTTAGGACAGATGAAGTTTACCCAATCGCATAACTATATACAGTATGACATCATGAAATAAATTGCATTTTCCCAAAAACCCCAAACTTTATTCCAACAATTCAATCAAAAACTTCATATAAAACACCCCGTCATTGTAAACCCCAACTTCTGTCTTCCCCATCCCCGCGTTCCAACATTTGCCCCCCACCCCGAGGAGTGGGTAAGACCGCTCTTGACTTACCCCCCCCCAAAAAACGCCACCCAGGAAAACCCCCAGTGTTTTCCTGGCCCCACCCAAACGTGTTGAAAAGGAGAACATCAACAACCTTGACTACACCAGAGATTCTCATTCCATAATTGAGCCAGTAAATCCCTCATTTCTAGCAAATAATATGCTTGACCCAGATCTGATAGATGCACCCCATTATTTCGGAATAAGTGGCCTTCGTCCTTTGTAATATTATCGTTAGACAGAACTTTAATTCCCATTGCTTGACAAAAAACTTTCATAGCACGGTTGAGTTTGCGCCGGGCCTTCTCAATTGCAGCATGACTCCTGGCCCCCCTCCAATGTTGCCTGTAAATGAATTCAGTCCAAACCAGACAAGTGCCCGCCCAATTGTTTTTAATAACGGCAAGATCCAGTTTCATTTGTTTGATTAGGGACAAACCGGATAATGACACCAAATCATTTTCCCCCAAATGTAATATCAGCATATCCGGAGGACCCCCTCTGGAAGCAAACAAGTCAGTCAAGGTAAGAAACAAACACTCCCACCTCATGCCACTTTTACCCTTCCATAGAACTTCATGCCCAGCACTGGGAAGTCCAAGTGATCTGCCATAGATCTGCTTCTCTGCAAAAAGCGCTGCCCACTTTATGAATGAATGGCCCACTATCCATGTGTTCATTTTCGCTGCCAAGGGGCCTCGTATGCACCCTAAATGGAAAAACAAAATTAGCAAAGAAGAAAACAAAACAATCACTTCCTAACATAACGAGCACAACAAGAAGACTTCCACCTCCCAATGCGCCTAATGTCATCCCATGCCCATGCCCAACCCAACCTTGCTGCTTCTGTAGCAGCCCCAATACGGAAGGAATGTGTGCCAAACAAAGCTGGATTGAAACCTAACCTAAGGAGAACCTTCCGTAAAACTGACAACATGTGAGCACTAGTGAACTGGGAGCCATCCTGATGACAAAATATGGCACCCGAAACAGTACCTCCTGTGCTGCTAAAACGTTCCCACTCCACCACTGGGCAACATCCCTCTACACCACTCCTGTTCAGGTATACCCAAGTGCCTCTACCTAACTGATCCGTTTTAGATGCCCTCAGCCATATCCTGAGTTTGTACTGCTGCAAAAACACCTCATTGTTGCAAATACCAGGTTGGCCACGCAAACCCAAAAGCTCTGAGACACGAAATGCTCCAAAAAATAACCAAATCATACATAAACGAAAACGGAAAAGTTCCCAATCATTGTAGCAACAAACAGGCAGCTGAAGCAAAAGTTTTTGTAAGAGATCAAAAGTCACCGGCTGACGTAGCTCTGCTTTAGGTTTCCGCTCCCTGCTGAGGCCTTTTAAAACTTTCTTAACTAAACAACCTACAACTGGATCTTGCCCCCACCATAGCTGACCATAAAATGAAATTCCTGCCAACTTCCCTGCTATAGTGGAGTGAGACAGACCCTTGTTAATTAAATGCAAAACAAAACCCAAAATATGCTGTTCAGAAGTAACCACCCTCCCAGACTGAGAATCAAAATTGCCATAACTTATGAACTCCAACCAGGCCTGCCGATAGCTTCTCCTAGTAGAGGGTGCCACTGAATTCTCCACTAACTCTGCGATCTTCAATCCCCCAACTCCCAAACGCTCTGTGGGATCGAAGTCTTGCTGAGGGCAGCCCCTGGCGCCAAATTGTGGAACTTCTGCCAATGAAAACGAGACAAAGCGTCTGCTATTGAGTTATCTGTACCAGGTATATGTCGAGCCTTGAAAACAATGTTGAACTGTAAGCTCTTTAACATAAAGGAACGCAAAAGATGCAGAACTCTCAGATATTTGGCCCTTTGTCTGTTGATGAGCCCAACCACTGCCATGTTATCAACGTGAAAAAGGACCGACCTGTCCCTGAACTCTTCCCCCCAAACCGACAGGGCACAATCAAAGGAAAAAATTCTAAGAAAGCAATGCTGCGCCCCTGCTGCAACCAATGGGAAGGCCAGCGCTCTGCACACCACCGCCCCTCCCAGAAAAGGCCAAACCCATGTGCCCCTGAGGCATCTGAGTAAAGTTGAACCTGCCACAACATGTTGTCGTTGACAAAATAAAGGGAGACTCCATTGAACTCATCCAGAAATTGCAACCAGATACGGAGATCATCCTTGACAGCCTTGGAAAGCCTGACCTTGTGATGCGGGAGGAAAGCCCCAGACATGGACATCCCCAAACGTCTGCAAAACGTCCTACCAGCCCTGGCGACTCTGCATGCAAAGTTTAAATAACCTAACAGGCGCTGAACCTGCCGAAGTTCCAGTTTCGTCTGAGCAAGAACCGATAACAAGAAGGACTTAATTTCTTGTACCTTCCCTGCAGGCAACCTCGCTTGCATGACCAAAGTGTCAATTTCAATCCCTAGAAATGTTAGTCGTGTGCTGGGACCCTCCGTTTTCTCAGGAGCTAAAGGGACACCCAAATCCTGAGCCATATCCTGAAAACACTTCAAAGCCAAGCTACACTGTGTAGACTGTTTGGCACCAATGAACATGAAGTCATCTAAATAATGGCATACTAGAGCATGTCCACTGCACTGGGTAAAACACCACTGTAAAAAAGTGCTAAACCGTTCAAAGAGTGCACAAGAAACAGAACATCCCATGGGAAGGACTTTGTCAAAGTAAAAGGCTCCATCAAAACACATGCCCAGTAGTTCAAAATCCGAAGGGTGGATTGGCAACAGGCGAAAAGTTGATTTAATATCGCTCTTGGCCAACTCCGCTCCAGCCCCCGCCGACCGCACCAATTTTAGGGCGTCATCCACAGAAGCATAGGACACACTGGTGCCTGCTGGGGAAATGAAATCATTGATAGATTGACCCTCCGGCCAGGATAAATGATGGATCAAACGATAATCCCCTTCTGTTTTCTTGGGGACCACTCCCAGGGGTGAGACCATCAAATTCGCAAATGGACTCTGCATGAAAGGGCCAGCTATTCTACCTGCCCGTAATTCGGTTTGCAGTTTTTGTTGCACCACCTGAGGAAGTTCCTTCGCAGATTTAAGATTGTCAGCCCATCTCCGCTGACGTGGCCCTTGGTATCCAATTTTAAACCCTTCCTTGAAGCCCCAGTACAAACTAGATGCCGCATCTACATCGGGATAGCAGCCCAACCAATGCTCTAGAACTTCCAGTCTAATTGGGGTAGGAGCCCTTTGGTGGATACTGGAAGACCGTCCCTCTCCCCCTCTGAAACCTGCCTTGATCTCCGGCTTTAAAACCTGCGAAGCATTGAGTGACCGGGTGCTTTCCCCCACATTGCGAGCATTCATGCTTGTAGCGACAAAATTGTCTGCTACAGAATCCTCTATTAAAATTCCAGCAGGCCCCTGGGACCGGAGGTTGTCCCCTCCCGTGCCAACCTGCCCCATCCTGGGCGGGACGAGGTTGAAAGGGCCGGTATGTAATTGGTAAACCGCTGGCAGTGTGAGTCGTTGCCGGCGGGTGAGTGGAAGACATCCATTGGAGCCACAGTTCGGAATCCACCTCCCCCCATGGCTTGTCATTAAAAATACTAAGCCGGGCCCTGAACTCCTCATCATAGCTGAGCCAGGCATATCCACCAAAATGCATTTGGGCCTTGCGAATTATATCAATGTATTTAAACAAAGCCACTGCCCTGTCTTGATGATGCTCACAATATACACTTGCATATATGAGGAAAGCAGATGTCCAGTTGTCAATATTCTTAGGAACCTGAGGCCGTTTGGCAAGCTCCCACTCTTCTTCCTTGGATCCCTCCTTAGCCTGAACGTCCCTATGTAATAACTTGAAAACGTCCACAAACTCATGCTTCCAAATCCTAGCCTTAGTCTTCTCAGAAAGGTGGGACCCCAAAGGCATTGAAATACCCATATAAGGCAGCTTTCTATGAATGTTCCGATCCTCCTCCTGTTTCCCAGAAGGAAGTAACTCAGCTACTTGTTTGGATTGACTATTAGGAACCACATCTAACGTGACACTACTTGGGACCTTGACTGGCACCACAGAATTCTTTGCTCCCACTTCAGTCTGAGGTGTCAAATCATCAACCAACAACCCTTCCCCAACACCAATTGAACGCTTACTGGGTGGTCTAAAATCCGAATGAGTCCACGTATCCCACCATTGTGACTTACCTGATGGTAAGTGAGCGGAGCGTTCCTGCAATTCCTTAGGGTCATCCCGCTGACGAGGGCCGCTTAGCTGGTCAGGATCTGTTGGTCGGTCCGCTCCAGACTTCTGAAACATACTAAGCACAGTCTTTGCCCCCAAGGAACCCCTTTTTACCCCACTCTTTAAGTGTGGAACCTTCAATGATTCAACACCGTCCACTTCTCTCAGTTCCCCTTCTTCCAAATCACTGTCATCCCCATAAATCAAAATATCATCATATGGATCCAAAACAGTAGAACCCAAACTCGGCTGTCCCCCATCTCCCACGCCCCCATCATACGACCTCCGATGCTGCGCCGCCATCCGCGTCTGATGACCAGCATGAGAAGGAAAGTCCGCACGTGAACTTCCGTGTGTGTCAGACCAGTGCAGCAAAGCCGCATCCTGCTCAACCAGCTGATCCGTGGAGTCACCACGCTCTGTAGTCCCAGATGAAACCTGTACCTTCAAACCGCTCATGCTTGAAGAAGGCGCTGAAACCTTAGCCCACCCCCGACTTACTCAAATCTGAGCTCCCAGCCGCTGCAGCAGAGACCCCCTCTGAATGTTCCACCCAGACCCATTGGCCAGACTGAGGACCCAAGACGGAACCAAAATGATGAGGAGTCCGGGACGGGACATTAAAAGCTGAAGGTATCTCAAAAATATCCCCCGCCACCAAACCGACCTGATGTGCGCTTGCAAAACCCCGCCGACTCAGGCATCGGGGAAAAACAACCTGCTCTCTGTCCGCGTCTCCCTCTTGTTCAACATCCATCAAGGCCGCAGACCCTTCCCCAGAATGAGAGCCCACATAACCTGCCCCAGAGAAAACACCCTCACTAGTGGACACTGGCCCGGAAAAATCACCACCCATGGGAATGGTATTCGCCACTGTAGAGTGAGAGCTGCTGTTAGCGGGCTCCGCAAAACTCTCCTCCCTGCTGTCACTGGAGTAAGCAACAAGTGCAGAGGAGCAGCCAGAAGAATGGGGAGGGGGCGCGATATTCACTCTATGTGTGCCATAATGCACCGCTGCCTGTGAAAACCCAGTTGCCACAACCCCTGTAAAGTTAGCTGCTTCTAACTGGGGCGTCCCCCTGCCAGAAACCAAAGTAGGAGACTGACAACGCAAACCCCGCCCCCCCCGAGGCAGTCCCCGAGAAAGAGAGGCAGCCCGCTTTGCCCTGGAAGCCCCTCCTCCCCGAGACCGAGAACGCCGCAGTTTTCTACCCACACTCGAGCCGGGAAGACAGGAGAGGTCCTCTGTTGCATAGTGGGCCAACTGAGCTGCACCTGAGCCTACCGTGGCAACATACGGCCCCAAAGAGACACTCCGGGCCTTTCCGACAATTGCACCGGTATCCAGGAGAAGCGTGGAACGCTTCAGCGCCGGCAAGCACGCAGCAACAGCCTTCACCACTCCTCTGGCCGCCTGACGCTTAGGGCGCGCACGCACTACCCCCACCGCACCAGGGACCCCAGGCCGCAAGAGGTCCTCCCGCCCCGCATTGCACAAAACACGGATGGCCTCGCGCACTTCCTCATTGCCAATAATAACTAAGGCTGGACACAATAGTGAAATATGCCCCCAGTAAATACCTGGCGCAGTAGTCAAAAACGGCAAAAAACACCAGCAAACCACAACGGGAAAACAGCGACGACACCCCCCGGGCACCTCCGACGCCAGTGTCCTCCCGCTCGCCTGCTTCTGAAACACCGCCCTGCCTAATTAATTTCACCTGCCCCCTCGCGCTGCTGCTTCCCTTGCGCGAAATAGCCCAGGTGGAGACCGGCTCGCGCCCTGCTCCACCTGGGTTCCCATTGTAGATACTCTGACAGTGCACCCTCTTATGAAAAAATAAATCCTGGGCCCAAAATAGTGCAGGTAAATGGGAAAATGGGACTTGCCATTTGCGTGGCACATACGCTATATATTGTGATCACAAGAGTAAGGATTTCAACTTTATGGAAATATGATATAGACAATTGAGGGGAGGCATATGCAAGGAGGTAAATCAAGTTATCATAAGGTTCATTTGCACCTTAGTGAAAACAGTGGTAGCCAATGAAGAGGAACATCAAGTACTAAATCTTGTGACATACAGAATTGCTTCCGGTAACGGAATGCTGCTTCCAATAGGTAGAGCACTGGAGCAGTAAATTTACAGAGCGAAAGAGATGAACAACACCTGGCCCATGGATTTCAAAGAACATTGATCCCCTTCTTTCCCTCTGGACTGCATATCTACTAACTTTATTTCACGTGCCTTCCAAACCTTGAATATATATTTTTTGCCATTAGTCCTGCTGGGCTGTCCGCGCCAACTTTTTTTAAAATGGCGTCCGCGCGTGCTACTTTTCTAGCAATTACTGCTCTGCCTCGAGTCACGCGGTATTGTTGTTCGGCTAAATTCTCCATTTTTCTAATCCACATTTTCAATAAGCAGTATATTGAGACTGGTGTTCGATGAATACGTTTACGTGGAAACGAAAGGCAGTGAATTGTGCTGGGCCTGCATAATGATCCATGGTATTGAGATGCCAGGGGGATCACAATAAGGTATTCTCGTCCAGGCGCGCGCAGGTTCACCAGCATTCATGAGAACCAATGAATGATCGACGGGCATTTACATGTATGAATAATTCAGCGTCAGGAGCACTCAGTAGCGCGGAGAACTCATCTGTGATTGCTGTGCTTTACTTAAAAAACAAAGTCCATTTTTTGATGGAATTCTGTGTATTAAGCTGCACTATATCAGCGCAAAGCAGTAAGATAGCCCCTCCTTGTACTGCGGGAAGGCCATGCGAGGGGATGCTGGAATTGTATTTGAAGGGTGAGTGATAAACAAAGATGCACATTTTCGACTAATTATTCACAAGGAATGTTCAAACATAGATTCCAGTCTCACTGCATTAGAAACGCATCAAAAAAGCCCTCGGAAGCAACATGCTTGCAGCATTTAGCGCACAATAAACCAAGCATTCATTAAAAAATATAGTTTGGAGTTAATATTTTTTTTTGCAGAAACTCACATTAAATCTCATGTACAATAGAAGCCGTCATTCTGGAAGAAAGATGGCAACGTTTTGTGAGGTGTTACAAGTAATGAAGTGCAGGTAATTAAAAGATGACTTGGTTCGTAAAAATGACGTTACCAAATATATAAAATTAAGCTATTATCTCCTGAGTACTTTATGTTGTCACAAGCTTACAATTGTATTATATTATTGGTACATCAGCTATATTTTACTATTTGTGCCTGGAACATATGCTTTGTACAACGAGGTGCTTATAATAGGGTATAGTCTCCGGTGATTCCAATTCAATGAAATCGTAAGAGTAAGGAAAGTGACTTAACACCCCAACCACTTTTGGATTCCTGGAGTTGTCGCCCCTTTCAGAGTGTTTTTTGCTCATGTTATTTTTGCATCTTTTTTTCGTGTTCCTATGTTGCTATTTGTCGCTACTTCCTGGTGGCTCCAACCCTTGCATTGCTGCTTTCATTCAGTTATTTTGCATTATCGTGTGTCACATTCTACAGTCTTCAGGCCTTGTATGTCTGGAATCACCACAATAGCCTTGTTTATTTCGATCCTGTCTATAACGGCTTTCTCTTGGGCTTCTCCCTTAGTTGTAGCTGCAAGTGTTTGTTTGGACAATTATACCAAATTATCAATCTGCAAGTGGATGTTTCAAAAGCTTGCCATAGAATTTTCAGCAGCCATTGTGCTACATTCAACAAGACAATAGTGACTTAGCATCATACGTCACGAAAAAACAACTGAAACTACCTGGGTCGAAAGAACCTTAATGGCATGGTTGACGCGTGTAGTTGGAGGCAATAAGAGAGATGAACTAATGACTGATGCAGACACCACTTCCAACATGGATTTCTGATTTGCTGGACCAGGTATTGCATATTCATCTTTCACTCTATGAGAGGAAACCGAGGAGGCGAAAGAACCAGATTGACACCATATCAATCCCTACTGTTTCTATCCTCTTGCATTAGATGCTTTCGCCTTTGGTGAGCTCTGAAAGGAGAGGAATCACATATGTTAGAGTGCAGAGCTTGTAGTTCATTTTAGCCGAGTTAACATGTGCTAAGTTAAAGCCATCTCTGTTGTTTCAAAGAAAAAAGCCAAAATGACTGCTTATTTGTTGGACTTGGCCCTTTTTGCAGGGTCATCCCATAACTTTTTGCCTTCCTCCTGTATTTTTGCTGACCTGTTGTTGGTGACTTTATGACTCTGGGCACTTTACCACTGCTGATCAGTGCTAAAGTGCATGTGCTCTCTCTTGTAAACTTGGTAAGATTGGTCTACACCTGTTTGGCATATTTAATTTACCTGTAAGTCCTTTGTACAGTGATATCCCATATACACAGTGCCTGTGAATTAAATGTTACTGGTGGGCTTGCAGCACTGCTTGTGCCAGTCACCGAAGTAGCCTTTCAAACCTGTCTCAGGCCTCTGCCACTGCAGGGCCTGCGCGCGAAGTTTACTGACGCAGTGACGTGGCATGGCAAGTGGTTGCCACATCTGAAACTCCCCTTTTACTACATATAAGTCACCCCTAAGGTAGGCCCTAGCTAGCCATATAGGCAGGGTGGTTTGTAGGTAAAAGGTAGGACATGTGCCTTAACTACGTGGCATGTCCTGGTAGTGACAAACAGCCTATTTGGTTTCTCACTGCTGTGAGGCTGCCCTTCTATAGGTTTGCATTGGGGATTCCCTGATGTGTGCTTCAGTGGTAATTTCTGATCTGAGAGGGGTGGCATGACCATGTTTGGTATTTTTGGAATAGTAGTGGTAAATCCTGCTTATTGGTGAAAGCAGATTTATTATTACTATTTTAGAAATGGCACTTTTAGAAGTGGGCATTTCTGTGTGCTTATGAGTCTTTGTGCCCTGCCTGGATGTGTATTGACCGTCTGGTTTTGACTGACAGGAGAGAGGGGATGTGCATCCACTCTGGGCAGTCACAATGAAGGTTGAGGTGTGTCCTGCCTTTTCTGGGTGACTCAGTGCTAGAGTGAATAGAACTTGGCAGAATTTAGAATAGCGGGAGGAGTTTCCCTTGCACCTGAATAGGCATGGTCTGCATTTGCAGTGGTGGGAGGAGTTGCACCTGCACCTGAATAGGGCTGTGCCTGCCTTCTACAATGCTTTCTCCGCCACCCTGTGGTGTGTCTGGGGCCAGGGCTTACAATGTGAATGGGGGTGTTGTGCACTTCTACAATGTGTCTGAAGTGCCCCCAGAACAAAGACTTTGGCACTATAAGTACAGGGGCTGTGACCCCATGAAAATGAGAAGACACTGCGTGGACTGCACCTGGCCAGAGGACTGCCAGGAGGAACCGCCATTAGCCTGGACTGCTGGAAGTGCTGACCTGCTGCCTGTTGGGCTATGGGAAGGACTACCACTTTGCCTAGAGAAGGATACAGAGAAGTATAAAGAGGCAGAGGTAAGCAGAGAGAAAGGTACGATTTTGGAGTAATTTAGAGCATTCTACAGTTAAGGAAAAATGTAGGAAGAGGGAAGTGGGCTATGCTAAAATTTGAAGTCGAGAGATGTGAGAAATTGGGTTATTGGTTGAAGGGGGTGAAACCCTACTCAATCAGCAATCACAATACTTGTCAGGGTGAGGCACAAGCAAACCCCCAAATTAACCAGAGCAGTCAGGCTTAATTTAGAGGCAATGTGTAAAATATTTATGTAGCACTACAAACAGCAATAAAGCGAAAATACAATGCAAGAAAAATCCCACACCAATTTAGAAACATAGAGCAAAAGTTAATAAATGAATCAAGATCAAAACAATAAAAATACAATCAGTAGAACGGGGGTTATGCAATTTTAAAGTGTTTAAGTGAAAATAGCACCAAAAGCACAAAGCGCCAGCTGTAGATATCTGGTTTCGCAAGACCGGGACAAAGTCAAAAGTCACGGCCAACTGCGATGGAGCGTGGGCCAGCTACAGGGACACAGTTAGGCCCACTGAACAAGAGTACCTTAAATCCTGGTTGTGGAGAGTTCACAAGTTCAGGCCAACCACGATGGAGCGTGGGTCATCTACAGGGACCTAGTTAGGCCCACTGAACAAGTGTACCTTAAATCCTGGTTGTGGAGTGTTGCAGAGTCCCGCGTAGAGGATGCGTTGTGCAGCCAAGGTGATGCATCGATTTCGAGAGGCTGCATGGCTGAGACGTGAGGTTCTGCGTTATCATAGAAGATGTCATGAGTGATGTAATATGTGGGGTAATTAGCAGTGTATGGTGGGGCAGTGACTTATAGTTACCTTAGGGCACTAGTTATAGTTACTTGAGATAACTATAAGTGCTGAATTTATTTCTATGGTTTTGTGTGTGTGAGATCTGAAAGTAACTATAACGTCCCTGTAACCTTTGGTTTTTAAATACATTTCTAAGGCTTTTTCAATTCTATTTCCTAACTATAATGTCCTGTAATCTTTGGTTCTTTCAGTGAATTTCTACGTTTATTAATGCCATTACCTAACTATAACGTCCCTGTGACCTTTGTTTTTCAGTGAATTTCTACTTTTTTTTTAATGTAAAGCATTATTTAATTACCATATGTTAATCCAACCGCCACCGTGTACGGCCGGGGGTTAGCCCCAGGGCCTGGCTTGTGGCCAGGCCCTGTGGCCAACCCCCAAACAGCAGCAAACCCACGGGCCCCCTCCCCGGGCTGCTTTTGCCCCCAGGGGCCCCACCCCCTGGGGCATGTAGCATTTTTTAGGGGGAGGGTGGTAAGTGTCCCCCTCCCTGGGCCGTTTTTGGCTCCTGGGACCAAGGATCCCGTCAATGAGGGCTAGCGATGCGAAGTCCAGCGTCGAGGATGAGCCGTGCAGCAGTGGTCTGATGGGGCGGCGGGGCTGCAGTGCGAAGTCCTTGCATTGAAAAAATCCACTCAGCAGAGGTGATGCATCTGTTCTGCTTGGGGTTATGCCGCTCAGCAGCGGAGATGTGTCGGGTCTGCTGGATCCACAGGTGGGCTGGCAGAGTACCTTCAGGCCCACTTTCAAGTGTCCAGGACTGGGGTGGCACCACATGGCAGGGTAGGACTCACAGATGTCCAAGTCCAGGTACTGGGTTCAAGGTTGTTGGAGCCTTCTGTCAGGAGGCCAGCTGCCAGCTATCTAGCCCGAGGAGTGACTCTGGGGTCCTGGATTCAACAGATGCAGGTCCAGTCCTTATCACCTAAACAAGAGGGTAGCAGGTCAGCACAGCAGGGCAGTAGTCCTTCAGAGCAGCAGCACGGCAGTCCTTCTTCTTGGCAAAGTCCACAGGTCCAGAAGTGTACTGAAGAGTTGGTGTCTGAGGTCCAATATTTATACCAGGTGCCTCCTTTGAAATGTGAGAAGCTTCTAAATGTTTCCATTTGAAGTGCACAAGTTTCCTGCCTCCCCTGCCCTGGCTCCAGACTAACTACAGGGGGTTTGCAGCTCTTTGTGGGGAGGCAGAACACTGCCTATTCAAGTGTAAATAGGGCTGAGACTCCTGCCGCCCTCCCATCCTGCCAGTGATGGCCCTCCCAGGCACACCTAAGCTCTCCATTGTGTGTGGCTGTCTAGGAGGAATACACAAAGCCCATCTATCAGTTACACCTAGTCATGTGACCCAGAGATATGCGGCAGGCACTAAATGGCTAAGGCAGTAAAATGCCAACTTTCTAAAAAGTCACACACCCAAACATCCTGTTGTACAAAACTATTTTTGAGGCCTAGTTTGGGTGTGGTATTAGGCCCAACCCCCTTTTTGTTTAAAAAAAACTTTCTAAAAATGGCATTTTCAAATTTGTAATTTAAAATCCGACTTTAACATAAGAGAAGATTTTTCATTACAATTACATAGACAGCAAACATGAGCTAGTTACCTGCTCGGAAGTTACAACTTATTAAATGTAATAAGGCAACTCTAATGTTATCCTATGGGAGAGGTAGGCCTTGCAGAAGGGAAAAATGAATTTAAGAGTTTTTCACCACCACGACATGTAGAACTTAAAAGTGCATGTCCTACTTTTTCAATACACTGTACCCGGTCCTATGGCCTGTCCAGGGACTACACCTGGTGACTTATTTGTATAAAAATGAAGGTTTGAGCCTGGCAAAAGGTTTATTTTGGCAGGTTGAAATGGCAGTTTCAAACCGCACACACAGGCTGCAATGGCAGACCTGAGACATGTTTAATGGACTACTTAAGTGGGTGGCATAATCAGTGCTGCAGGCCCATTAGTAGCATTTCATT
Organism: Calotriton arnoldi; assembly: GCA_963921515.1. Classification (NCBI taxonomy): domain Eukaryota; kingdom Metazoa; phylum Chordata; class Amphibia; order Caudata; family Salamandridae; genus Calotriton; species Calotriton arnoldi. The sequence goes on along the minus strand of CAWUFW010003771.1, from coordinate 1,262,446 downwards.
TACAGGCCCTGGGCACAGGTCATACCACTTTACCAGGGACTTACAAGTAAATTAAATATGTCAGTTGGGCATAAGCAAATGACGTCATGTTTTTAGGGAGAGAGCACAAGCACTTTAGCACTCGTCAGCAGTGGTAAAGTGTGCAGAGTACTAAGGCCAGCAAAAATTAAGTCAGCAAAGCAGGAGGGTTAAAGGCAAAATGTCAGGGGGAAAACAATGCCAAGGATGCTAGGTCTAACAAAAGAGTTGTAAGATAGAGAGATGAATTAGAAAGAGGTAGAGGTAGACAGAGAGTTAAGATAGTGAGAAAAATATAAGCGTGTGGTGAGTTACGGAGATGGGCAATTTGAGAAGTGAAATAGAAAGACAGGTCAGGTAAAGAAAGTAGTGAGGCAGAGAGAAAGCTAGAGAGAGAGAGGTGAAGGGTAGAAAGAGATGAGGTAAAGAGAGTAAAGAGTTGAATTAGAGGCAAGTGAGGTAGTGAAATATGGCTGAGGAGATACAGAGAGGTGGCGAGAGGGGGAGAGAATTGAGAGGCAGAGAGAGAAAGATGAGAAAGGGAGAATTACAAAGAGAGGGAGGTAGAGAAAAAGGTGTGGGGGAAAGCATGGGTTGAAATAGGGGGTGCAGAGAGAAACCGGAGAGCAGGCAAGAGAAGGTAATGATAGAGAAAAAGACAGAAAAATAGAGAAAGAGAAGTAGAGAGAAAGAAGTAAGACAATGAGGGAGGTGGGTTTGACAGAATAGAGGATGGAAGAAAGAGAGGGGTGGGAAGGTGAAGCTGTGAACAAACAATGAGGTAAAGTGAGAGTTTAGCTAGAGAGGTGGACTGGAAAGGGATGACACATTTAAAGAAATGTGAGGTTGAGAGTGAAATAGTAGAGAGAGCATGCTCATGTAGAGAGAGGGCTAGGGGAAAAGTAGAGAGAGAGGTGATGTGTACAGTGAGGGGTAGAGAGGTGAAGTAAACAGAGATGTGAATTTGAGAGAATGGAGGGCAGCTATAGAAAGGTGAGATGGTGAGAGCAGTGAGGTACAGTGGAGGGCCTGAAGTAGGGGGGTTAGAGATGAGGTGGCAGACACAGAGAGGTAGAGAGAAATAGAGGTGAGGTCATCAGAGAGAGGTAGAGAGAGGGGTGGGGTGGAGGGATGAGTTGAGACATGGTAGAGGACTGAGAAAGAGTGAGAGCGAGAGGAAGTATGTACTTAGAGATGTACAGAGAGAAAGGGCTAATGGGACGAGTCAGGTGGAAGAGAAAAAGTATGTTTTTCTTTAATTAACTGCCTGAAAGCACAAGGGTTAAAGGTTAGGCAGGACAAAAATGGCCTGCTGTAAAAATTAAAAATAATGTTTTTAATATGCACAGTTATTACTTTAGCAGAAGACCACCTGGAGAGTGGGGCCCTGGGCAATTGCCCACTTTGCTTATGACTTAAAACGTTTCTGAATTTGGCCCTCCACTGCTGCACAGTTAGAGTGGTCCTGCTTCTACCTCGTCCAATGACAGGAGGTGTTTCCTTTTTATAACACCCAGCTCAAGAAATACAGCAGAAATGCTGATTGAGAGGTAAATGGATTATAAAATAATTGCAGGTAAGAAGAAAGAAACGAAGGGCGACAAGAAGGAATGAAGGTGAGGGAAGTAAGGAATGGTAGGAGGACAAGGATGGAAGAGAAGGGAGGAATGGAGGTACGTAAGAAGGGATGGAACTGAGGAAAACAGGAAGGAAGGAATAAAGGAGGGCAGGACGGAAAGAAGAAAGAGGGCAGTGGAGAGAACTAGATGGAGGGGAAACCATGAGGAAAAGAAAGGGGCAAGAGCATAAAAGAGGAAAGGAGGGAGGGAAAAAGGTAATAAGGAAAAACAATGCTTTTAAGGAAGAAAGCAATAAAGAAAAGGAGTCGGGAAAGAAAGAATTGTGATTTATACTGCTCTTATAGAAATCAGCAATAAAAATTCCCCTTGACTTCAGTTTTGGGGCCAGAGCACAATACATTTTTGACCTCCACTATTGCATGTCCTTGGTAGAAAAAAAGGGAAGTGGTTGGTACAAACAGATTTTGATCAGTATTAGCAAAGGCAGATTTGCGGGGTAATAATATGTGTCAAGGATATTTGTGAATAATAAGAAAACAGACTGCAGCCGAAGTACAGCAACACATTACAATAGCACACCACAGTAACAGCAATACAGGCAAATATAACATAACAAGGCAACAATGCAAAAATAACACAACAATATATAACCCAACACAATACAATACACTACACCACAACACACTGATACCACAAAACAACACAAAACACAACTCTACAATACAAAATGCTAATACAACACAGAATGGCAACACAACTCACTAATACCGGAATATATAACACTATGATACACCAACACAAAATAACAGAACAGCACACATTTGCAATTATGTTGTATTAGTCTGTGTTGTGTTTTCCTGTTTTGGTGATATGGTGTGATGTTATTGTGTTGTGAGTGCGCTTTAATTCTGTTTTGTGTAGTGTAGTTACACTGTTGTACTGGTGTAAAGATGTGGAACTGTGCTATCGTCCTAGTGTATTTGTTGTGACCCTTTGTTCTGTTATGACTTTTTCTGTTTAAATGTGCTACTTTGTTATTTTGTGTTGTATTATTCCGTTGTTTATTGTGCCGCATTCCATGATTTTAGATGTTGTTGTTTTGTTGTGGTGGACTGTTATTTAATGTTATGGTGTTGCATTTGGTGAGGTGTTGTTTGATTATTGCATTATGTTGTACTAAGGTTGTGTTCTGCTCTGTTTCTGTTGTGCTGTTTTGTACCTTGTTATGTTTTGTTTTGGTGTTAATTGCCTTGTTTTATGTTTTTGGTTATGTTCTATAAGGTTCTATATCACAATAACAAAGTAAGTACAATCATTCCGTCAAAACATAACATTCTAATTATCATCTATCGCTATATCTTCAAGATAAGTATATGTAGGTAAGAATACATTTACTATTCTTAACTCCACATCTGCATATTTTGATAGTTATTGTTTTGCCAAGGTACATAGATGTGGAGTTAAGAATAGTAAATTCCTGTTTTCCTATATATAGGCGCTAGGTATAGGTATTAGAGTATAGGTATTACCTATATACTTACCTTCATGATTCAGCAGTAGTCAGTATTCTTGAATTAATTTATTGGCAGGGCGATAATAAAAACTAAATGATGTGCTGGAATACCCTCTTTGGTTACTTTTAGACATTAGCAAATGCTGTTACATTTCCAGCCAAATTTAGCACATTCCTTTAAATGTCCAGTGACAAAGAACAATTCTCTAATGTGTAAGGGGGACACATACCTATACCGCTGCTACTGCTCTTCAACTATTTAAGACACTAGTCAGTCCAAAAGAGTGACTGAAGCCGACTCTTTTAGTTCTCACTTTATGTGATCTGGCCCCAGATTGTGATGGTATTATTTTTCTATGCAGTAATCTCAACAGAACCTTACTACTAAGAGCCAAATGCCTCAAAAATAGTAGGACTGGCTTTAAACTGTAATTTTGTTCTTGCCAGAATTCTTGCAGCCAACAGCAAGTGCTGTCGAAATGAATGCATGCCATACAATGTATTTTGTTGAACTTAATGTGCATTGCCCCTAGATAGGCTTTCCTGTTTTCAGGTTCTATTTTTGGTAAATTATGGTGTTTTTTTTCAGTGATTTAAATACCTTATAAAAACAGTGGCTACATATTTCCGCGCCATTAAAAACAAAAGAAACAGTGTTTTTCCGGTGTTTATGGAACGTTTTGCTTTTATTATTGCTTGCTTTCTACACTGATAGTGCATGGTATACAGACAGTGTACGTACAGTGATATGAGGTCCACATACATTTTTACAAATCAAACTTATTGTACTACACCATACAATACTTCTTCAATGAGTATTTGGTCATGCGTGATCGCTCTTTCTTTCCCATGTAAACTTTTATCTGTAAAAAGGCTGTCTTGAGACGGGCAACGCCAATACAGCCAGAACACAATTTGCTAACTCTGGCCACGTACATAGCTTTCCATGCCAATATTGGTACACCTGAATAGTATGAGTCTCTGGGACAGGTTCTGCAACATATGCATTTAACTGGGAGCATATGCCCTCAGAGTTATTGAAGAGGTCAAAAATGATGCACTACTTTTCAAGACTACAATAGAGTGTACTTTTTTTCACATCACTATCAATATGCGACCGAAGATCCTCACATTTCTCGTGTTTGGCATCAAGGCCTAGACGCCTTAGGGCAATGTGCGCTTTACAAATATCCAAATCAAATCAAATCACTAAGCACAAATTCTGTAAACGGTAGCCACATGGATAAAATAGCATTCACAGCCTATGGGACTGAGAACCACTAGCTAAATGACACAGTTGGGATGAGTCTTTCTTTGATGCCACACAAAGCACAAAATTAGAAATATTTGCATTTTAGTTCCCATGCATAACGAAATTGTGTACCAGAATGGACTACAAAATCAATTGCATTCTTCATTAACTCTGAAGATTGTAAATATGCTTTCAGCATACCAAATAGAAAGTGGCAAGGATCTCTTACAGGGAAGCACTTCAGCTCAGGTATCGATTTTGACAGGTCATCACACAACATTTTCATATACATAGCTAAAACACTGCAAATACAAACAATATCACTCCAATCTTTGTTGAATTTGGTAAGAACTTTTTGCAGCAGCATTCCAAGTGACACTATGTTCCATGTTTTCCAAAAAGTCTGGTGCCATGTTTTCACCACTATCTCACTTGCTTGGTGACAGCACTCTTTTCACATATACCTGTCACTGCACCTTGCATTGAATGTTTAAAGCCTGGGGTGTTTGGCATTTCACCTACTATCAATACTGACTCGCTAGAAAAGGAGGCTGATGTATCAAAGGGTTTCACCCATTCTCTGTCTGTGGGTAAATGTGATGGTTCATATTAGGAATATTTTTATGAAACCAGCCATTTTACCTGTCAGTGAAAGAATCAAACGTAGCCAAAATATCAAATATGATTTTGGTTTTTCCTGATTCTCTACAGTTTATGAATTAATCAAATATGACCTAAAATATGCTTCCAAACTCTGCAACTTTAGACCAAAGACTACAAAACTGAAAAAAGCAAATGTGACCGCACTAAAAAGCAAAACTCAAGCAGAATAATGTTAGCCCAGCCTTTCTTGCTGCTACCTTGTATAACAAAGTTACATTGTATTGGCCCCTTCAGGAAAAAATAAAAATGTCTCTTTCACTCTCCTTTTCCTTTCTTTGAATGGCATTTAGTTTGCGATTCAGCAAGTGTTTTTTCAGTGTTTATATGATTACACTGGTGAGGGCTATTTCCCTTTCGGTGGGGTTGTATCAGTTATTATAGTTTTAAACCTAAATCAGGATAGCCTACCCCTAGGGTAAGATGGTAGGTCGCCATAAGTACTATTTCTCATACCAAAGTGTATTTCTAGGGACCGCCTACCAGACTGCGTAAGCGGTGAGCTTACAGTGAGTTTAAAGCCTGCCCAATGCTTACCATTGATTGGTTTTATTGTCATTCTCACATGATTCCTTCTTATTCAATGGCTTGCTTTCCTTTTCTTGTGGTTGTCCTTTCCCTGGAGCATAGCCTTTTCACAATCCTTTTGTTTGGCTGACTGGTAGCTTTGCACTGTTCACTTTTAGGAAGCTACTTTTTTTGTTTTTTGTTAGGCACTCCCAAAACAAAGTGCATGTGTTTTCCAGCCCTTTCCCTCATATCCTTCTGTCCACCACACCCTGTGTTGCCCTCATGTGCTTCTCTCCTAACCCCACGATCAGTGTTGTTCTTCCCCTCATGACCTACTCCGTGAGCCTTCCTGTGTTGCTTACTTCCTATGTGCGCTTTCCCCTGCCCACCATGTTGCTCTTTCACTCTTGTACTGATTTTTCACTCCTTCCAGCTTAATTTTCATTGTATGCTTCCCCCTTTGCTCCACCCAACCCACTCCTCTGTTGCTGCACCCAGCCCGCAGTCTTTTTTAAAAATATTTTATTATTTGGCAGAGTTAGGCAGCAAGTTGCAAGTTTTGCGCTACGTCAGTTACATTTTTTTTTCTTTATGGAGCCATCTTGGATTGGTAACTAAAAATGATGCCACCCATGCCATTTCATAGGCGCACACATGCATGTTGATGCATGCATATGCATACATCATCATACATATGTGCACCTATAAAATGACTCAACCGTGTCATAGTGCATCTTTTAATTTTTTTTCTTCTTTTGCTCTGCTGCAGCGCATCTTTTGGCGATGCCATACAACACCGCCAAAAGGCATTGCACAAGCCAATAGGCAGGGGCCTATCTTGGACAGAATGATTGGGGGAGGGTATGACTTTCAGATTTGTCAACAATCACAATGGCATTCCACTTAAAATACAATAGTACGACAAGCAGGGCATGAGGAAGACTTAAGGGCCAGTCGAGATGGAAAGGAATGTTGGTTGTTAGGGGCAGTAAGTGGCAGGAAACAAAATATTTTGTAAAACAACCAACAAAGAGTATGTGTTTTCATCTGTGTGTATATTTAAAAATCCATGTGAATCTGATCTGACAGAGAACTCACCTTACCTGACTGAGAGCACATGTACCCAACGATTTACTTCAAAACACATTTATTCGAGGGTGTACAACCCCAAACACCCCCTGAAGCTGCCAGTAGGTACCAAAGGCGAGACCTACTGACTTTGCCAAAGCTTGTTGGATTTAGGTTGCCAGACTCCTCATAGGAAGAGGCCGCATGCAATAATACACTTGCACTTTTTTGTCATTGGGGCAAAATGTTTATAAGGAACAAGTAGCATAACACTGCATATGCATGCAACTGGGCTATATAGTTTTCGATAAAAATGTGGTTCCATTATGGATGGTGAAATAACTAACTTGACATGATTAAGATTTCGACTTAACAGTAGCAGTTACTCTGAGAACTAGCAAATACAGATGACAGTCTAGTCTCAGAGCTAGATGAAATGTGCAGTAAAAAAAATCTATATACAAGGCACTATTATAGGTGTCTGTGCATAGGCAAGTTCCCGTTTGGATGGTAACCGGTAGTCTGTGATCCTAGTATCTGACTCGTGGTCTTCTTGGTTCTCATGCTTTATGAACAAATTCGGCAGAATCTTTTTAACCTTTAACTGTCTGCTTTATTGCATATGAATAATATTGTCTCATGCATTTTATTCAACGGGATATGACGGCTCGTGCACACTATCTAAAGATGTTATGGAAAATAGTTTGAATAGCATGATACTGAATACAGTAGTGCAAATTGATGATTTGTGTTCCAAGATTAGGACCTAAGGGGTTCATTATAATGGCGGGCGGATCGCCCCCGCCGGGCTGGTAGTAGTCACCGCCGGCCCGGCGGGGGCGATCCGCCCGCCATCAACCTGAATATTCCCATTGCCAAATTAGGATGGCGGTGGGAATGGGAATGGTACCGCGGCGGACGGAAAGACCATCCGCCGTGGTCCCGCAAGGCGGTCCTTTTCCGCCCGCATTGCGGGACATGGTACAATGGGGCAATGGTAGCGGTGCCATGCAGGCACCGCCGTGGGCATTATGATGCCTGTCTTTTGTGGCGGAGATCCCGCCGCAAAAAGACAGGTGGAGAATGCCTTCGGGGGCCCGTTGCGGGCCCCCGGGGGGTGGGGGGCTGCACATGGGGGGTACCTATGGTACCCCCCTGTATCTGCATGTACAAGGTGGCAGGCACCGCACGGTGCCTGTCACGTTGTACATGCAAATGCACAACATGTATTTTTGCATTGCGGCGGGTGCTGCTTGCAGCACCGCACGCCCCCAATGTAAAAATACGGGATGCGCCCGCCAGTGTGGCGGGCGCATCCTAATTTGTATAGCGGGACCGCCGCACCTATGGCGGGCGGTCCCTTTTGCCAATGCGATGGCGGGCGGACTTTGTCCGCCCGCCATCGTAATCGACCCCTAAAAGTTTTCCCCCACCCATACTAGCACAGCAAACAGAATACCCCATTGTTTTAATTTTCCTTGGTGGCACATTTGTGTTTATTGCACCACAGCTTGTCCCCAAAGGATTGTGTACTATTGTAACATCACTGGAAATGTTGTTTCTGCAAATGGATAATGGCATGTTATGGGTCAAAATTGTTATATATATATAGATATATATATATATATATATATATATTCACTGAAAAAACCATAGGTTTTAGGGACAGTTATAGTTAGTTGGACATTTCACTCGTACAAAACCCGTGAAATTCCCCCGTTATAGTTAGTTCAGCTAACTATAACTCGCGCCCCGCAATGCACTGCTGATGACGTCACATATTACATCACTCATGACATGGTCAGTGACATCACTGATGACATCACTGATGACATCTCAAATGACATCACTGATGACATCACTGATGACATCATCCAGTGACTGTGTGTTTCTGTAAAGTTTAAATATTTTTAATATATATAGGAAAAGACGTATTGAAGAATGAATGGGTGTGTAAGTGTCTGTATGGATGATTTAGTAGGTGCGTGACTGACTGTATAAGTGAGTGATTTAAGGTATCTTACTGAATGCATGGGTTAGTGACTAAACTGGGTGAATGTCTGTATCCGTCTGTCTGTTGCTGTGTAAGTGGCTGCATGTGTTTGTGAATAGCTACATGAGTGTCTATATGAGTTATTGAATGGTTGTCTGAGTATCTGTATGGGTGCCTGAGTGTTTGTGTGGGAGGGGTGTGTGCGACTCTGTGCATAGATGTGTGAGTGGGTGATTCACTGGGTGGATGGTTTCAAGAGTGCATCTGTGATAGACTGTATGGGTGGGTAAGTGTGTGTAAGAGTGTGTTAGTGAGTGAATGTATGTCCCAGTGGTACATGTGTGAGTAACTACATATGTGAAAGCCAGTATATATGTGTGTTGGAGTATATAAATAGCTATAAGCGAGAGTGAGTGATTGTGATAGTGGCTGTATGGATGAGTGTGTGCTTGTATCAGTGATTGTATAAGAGCGTAACAATGTGCTAGTATTTGTATGATTAAGTGAGCTGGTGTGTGTATAACTGTATAGGTGAGTAAATGGCAGTGTGTTTAATTATTTGCATGACTGACTAGGTGTGTGAGTACCTCTATGGATGAGTGGCGGTGTTTGAGTGTCTATATAGGAGTAAGAGTGCATATGATAGTCCTGTACTGAGTGACCATAAGTATGAGTGACTGTACGGGTGAGTGAGTGGATGTGTGTGTGTAGACCTAAGAATCAGTGAGTGGGTATGTAGTTATTGGTGTTGGAGTGTCTATAGTTTTGCGAATGGCAGTCTGTAATTTAGATTGGGTGTATCAAAGGTTATATTAGGGTGTGAGGAGCTGCATCAGATTATCACGTGGATGATGTCATCAGTGATGTCATTTGAGATGTCATCAGTGATGTCATCAGTGATGTCACTGACCATGTCATGAGTGATGTAATATGTGACGTCATCAGCAGTGCATTGCGGGGGCGCGAGTTATAGTTAGCTGAACTAACTATAACGGGGGAATTTCACGGGTTTTGTACGAGTGAAATGTCCAACTAACTATAACTGTCCCTAAAACCTATGGTTTTTTCAGTGAATTTCAAAGGTTTTTTAAATGCTAATTTGTAACTATAACATATCTGAAACCTATGGTTTTTTCAGTGAATTTCAAATTATTTTAAATGCTAATTTGTAACTATAACTGTCCCTAAAACCTATGGTTTTTTCAGTGAATTTCAAAGGTTTTTTAAATGCTAATTTCTAACTATAACGTGTCTGAAACCTATGGTTTTTTCAGTGAATTTCAAAGGTTTTTTAAATGCTAATTTGTAACTATAACGTGCCTGAAACCTACGGTTTTTTCAGTGAATTTCAAAGGTTTTTTAAATGACATTTTTTAAATGTATTAATTTTTATATTAATTTTTTTCATACTGATTTACTACATTTTTAGAAACAATTTCTTTTACATATTTTATTTTTTAAATTACATTGTAATTAAATTATACATTACATTACAAAAAATACTTTCTCAGAATGAATTACTTTAGTTTAAATACTTAGCACATAGGCAATAGACTTTTAAGTACAGTAGTTACAGTTGTTGCAATGGGCAACACATTTTCAAACACAATGCAACATTCAGCTCAATGTGAATTTCTAGTTAAATGCAATTAGTTACTTTATGGATTACTTTTCTAACCACAGGACTGGATCCTAGATTCAGTCCTGGGACATCTCCTGTAAACAGTTGAGTAAAAGCGTTTTGGTTACAGTCGTGATTTTTAAGGAATATTATTGTATTTTAAAAGTTGACACTTCGAAACTTTTCCTCATAGAATCACCAATGTTATCCTATGGAAGGAAATTCACTTAGCAGGTAAAAACTGTTATCGTTACTTTTTCTTACTCAGTGTTGGATCCTGGATCCAGCACTGGTGCATCTCCTGTAAACAGTTGAAAAAATGCGTTTAAGTCATACAGGCGATTTTTAAGGAATATTTGTAGTTTGTGAAAATCGACACTTTGAAACTTTTCTGCTGAAAACCAGACAATGGATTCCTATGGAAGAAAAGATAAGTTACTGGTAAGTACGGTTAAAATTACTTTTCAGGGTCAGTGCTGGGCTAAAAGATGCAGCACTGAGGTCTCTCCTGATAACAGGTGAGTAAATCGGAATTCGTATTTCGGCTGATTTTAGAAGAATATTTTAAAGTTCCAAAACTCCACACTTAGAAGAATTTCCAAGTGAAACCAGTCAATGTTAGCCTATGGAAGGAAATTCAAGTTACTGGTAAGTACGGTTAAAATTACTTTTCAGGACCAGTACTGGGCTGAAAGATACAGCACTGAGGTCTCTCCTTATAACAGGTGAGTAAATCGGAATTCGTATTTCGGCTGATTTTAGAGGAATATTTGTAGGTTTCAAAAATCAACACTTAGAAACTTTTTCAGCAAAAAGCAGGCAATGATATCCTATGGAAGGAAATTCAAGTTACTGGTAAGTACGGTTAAAATTACTTTTCAGGACCAGTACTGGACTGAAAGATACAGCACTGAGGTCTCTCCTTATAACAGGTGAGTAAATCGGAATTCGTATTTCGGATGATTTTAGAAGAATATTTGCACAATGGTGAAGGGAGGGCGGGGCCTGAGGTGACATCTGTGCAAACGCGCCCCGTGGCGCGTTTTAAGTTGGGGGATTAAGTCCCCTTGAATCCTGAGGGTCCCTAGGGGCCAACTAGCCCACCAGGAACCTCCAATATGCGCCAGGGGCTGCGTTGCAGAGACGTGTAGAGAGGCCACACCCCTTTTACACCTCTCTGCAACGCAGCTCTGTGGCGCTTTCTGGATGTACCTGTTGGGCTAGTTGGCCCCCAGGGACCCTCAGGATTGAAGGGGATTTAATCCCCAACTTAAAACGCGCCACGGGGCGCGTTGCACAGATGTCACCTGAAGCCCCGCCCCTCCCTTCACCACTGTGCAAACGCGCCCCGTGGCGCGTTTTAAGTCGGGGGATTAACTCCCCTTGAATCCTGAGGGTCCCTGGGGGCCAACTAGCCCAACAGGTATATCCAAAAGCGCCACAGAGCTGCGTTGCAGAGAGGTGTAAAAGGGGCGTGGCCTCTGTACACCTCTCTGCAACGCAGCCCCTGGTGCATACTGGAGGTTCCTGGTGGGCTAGTTGGCCCCAGGACCCCAGTATTCAAGGGGAATTCATTCCCTCTCTGCAAACGCGCCAGGGCGCGTTTGCAGAGTGGTGAAGGAAGGGGCGGGGCCTGCGGGCCCGATCGTTTTTTTTTCCCCCTGAAGGGGGGCTGTGTGGCCCCCCTTCCTTTTTCCTATTTTTAGGCCCTGGGGACCCCATCCCCCAGGGCCTTACCCCTTTTTTTTTTTTTAAATTAAAAAAAAAACGGGAAGGGAGCCGCATGGCCCCCTTCCCTGGGCCTGTATTGGCCCCGGGGACCCCATCCCCCGGGGCATGGCCTCTTTTTTTATTTGGAGGGGGGCTGCGTGGCCCCCTCCTCAGGCCATTTAAGGCCCCGGGGACCCCATCCCTCGGGGCCGGCCTTGCACTTTTTTTTTTTTTACTTTTTTTTTTTGGGAGGGGGGCTGCGTGGCCCCCTCCGTGGCCACTTATGGCCCCGGGGACCCCATCCTCCGGGGCCTGGCCTCTCGTTGGGGACTGTGGGGGTCCCCAAACCCCCACAGTCCCGCCGGCTCCCCGTGTCCTACGGGAGCCGGCATTGCTTTACACATGGGGAGCAGCTAACATGCTGCTCCCCATGTGGAAAGCAATCAACTTTGGATATTGGAAGAGAGCAGGTTTCCTGCTCTCTCTTCCAATATCCAAAGCAAGTTTGCAATGACAGGACGGGAGCCCCGAGGCTCCGTCCTGTCATTGCAAAAGCAGTGTCCCGGGGGTAGGCACCCCGGGACACTGCAGGAGCCGGCCCTGGGTGGTGGCGGTCCCCAGGGCCACCACAGGCTCCAGGAGGGGGCCGCGCGGCCCCCTTCCCACATTTTGAAAGCCCCGGGAGGTGGTGGTCCTCGGGGCTTGGAGGTCCAAAACAGACCCCCATTGTAATTTTCTTAGTGCCCCGGGAGGTGGCGGTCCCGGGGCGTGTGGGGGCTGGAGCCCCCACATAGGTTTTTCAAATTAAAAAAGAAGCCCCGGGAGGTGGCGGTCCCGGGGCTGCGGGAGGGCTCAGAGCCCTCCCGCACCATTATACATAAAGCCCCGGGGGTGGTGGTCCCCGGGGCTTGGGGGCTCTTAGAGGCCCCCCACACATAAAATTAACCCCCCCAGCATGCCCCCGGGACTTGTCCCACCCGGGGGCCAATTAACATCGAAGCGCGGGAGACCGCGCTTCGATTTTTTTTTTTTCGGCAGGATTCGCGCACCCTGAGCGCATCCTGCCGAGGGCTGAGCAAACCTAGGGGGTCAGGGTGTTTCTACCCTGCCCCCTTTGTGTGCTTTGCGCACTTGTTTCTGTCCCTCGGTTCTACCGAGGGACAAAATGGCTGCCAACATTTCCTGAATCGGAATGTTGACAGCCAGCTGACAGCCAATTAACATGCAGCTCGTGATCGGGACGGTGCGCGCAGGGTGCGCTGAGGGTACGCGGACCCTACTCGGCCATAGATATCACTATCTTTTTACTTTTGATTTTCTCAGCAACTACTGAACGGATTTACACCATTTAACAAAAAGGGTTCTTTCTGAACCAAGAACTACCTCTTTACCAAATTTGGTGTAATTCCGTTCAGCAGTTCGGGCTGTAGCCGTGTCTAAAGTTTCCTATGGAAAATTGCATGGGGAAAACGCGTTTTGGGACCCCCTTTTTCTCGGCCCCCGCTTGACGAATCCCCCGAGACTTTCAGGGTAGGAGCGGACCGGAGCGGGCCATAAAGTTTGAAAATTTTGCGAAGATACGTCAACCGGCAAGAGAGTTATTTCAAATAGAATGTCACGGATTTCCTATGGATAATAGGTTATAAGCATAACTATCTACTGGCGACCGCCAGTAGATAATATATATATATATATATATATATCCATCCAAAAGTTCACCTCTAACAGAAGAGCCCAACACACGGGTGAGTATGCTTCCAAATTTAATGAAGACTGCTGCGTGCCACAGACAGAATGAATCCCCACATGGAACAGCCAACGCGTTTCGGGCCCCCACCCTTTATCACAGTCTCAGTCCATTGCAAAGTTGCGTGGCACATCAGGCACCTGCATTTTATAATGATACCAGCCCCAGTGGGCGTAGCCGCGCACACGGTATTCTGGTATCCGTAGTGCCTATTCGTGGTACTCCAGTGAGTTTGTCTCGCACTTTGTCCATAAAACTTTATAAAACACCCCAGTGGGTTGGTGCATTACCCTGTGCTCTGGCCGCTAGCTTCTTTTAGCCTCCATCTTCAGCACCCGTCCTGTAACGGTGCACGCCTGATGGCGTCACCCAGGTCCGCTACTGCAGCGGGGCTCTTCCACGGCTAGGTGTTGCCGTCTCAATCCATCCAAAAGTTCACCTCTAACAGAAGAGCCCAACACACGGGTAAGTATGCTTCCAAATTTAATGAAGACTGCTGCGTGCCACAGACAGAATAAATCACCACATGGAACAGCCAACGCGTTTCGGGCCCCTGCCCTTTATCACAGGCTCAGTCAATTGCAAAGTTGCGTGGCACATCAGGCACCTGCATTTTATAATGATACCAGCCCCAATGGTTTGAGACGGCGACACCTAGCCGTGGAAGAGCCCGCTGCAGTAGCGGACCTGGGTGACGCCATCAGGCGTGCACCGTTACAGGACGGGTGCTGAAGATGGAGACTAAAAGAAGCATGTGTTGTTGCGGTACTCGCCTCAGTGCACTTGCCAACTCTGAGATCTAGTGCTTTCACTGTATTTATCTTGACTTCACTGGGCTAGTGACAAGGCGTGTGCCAGGTGTTTCTAGTGAGTGTGTCCAACCACTTCCCTGATAATATTCCATCTACAAAGATGGCCCCATGGTATGTGTCCCACAGCGCATGCGCAGTGGCGCAATCAATAACATTGAGCCCCATTTAAAATGTTCTATAGTTTGGCCCAATGAGCCTACGGTGGCCTGTGTAACACGCAGCTTATAATGAAGTGTTCAAAACATTCTCTTCCTGCCCACTTTGCTATTCATTTTTTCTAAATTCATCATGCATATCTTTCACATACTTGACTTTTTGTGGGGTGCACGTCCATCTTTCCTTCCATTCAACCACTTCCTAAAACAATTTAAGAGAAAAATATATTTTTCTCACTTTTCTTTGTTCAGATATACAAAAAATATATTTTTCTCACTTTTCTTTTGTTCAGATGTACAAAAAATATATTTTTCTCACTTTTCTTATGTTCAGATGTACAATCCCCCACATCAAAAAACAGTGTCACACAGTGTTCACTAGTACTTCTCAGGGAAGCAGACGCTCCATGGCAAAGTCTCTTGTCTCGTTCCACCGTATAAACTCTCATTTGTATGCTCCAGTTTATTTAAATGTTCTTTTTCCCTTTGATTAGGTGGTGAAGAAGATTAAAAATGATTCCATCTCAGCCCGTAGAGTACTTTCCATTTTCTGACCTTTCATGTAATTTGAAACGTTCCTCCAGATGGCTCGGGATGTGTTGGCTCAAAAGGTGATTTATGTACAATTTATTTATGCACTTCGCTCTGGTTTTTTCCTTCAGGTAACCTGCATGCCACTGTTGTCCTTTAAATCGACTCTCTCCTTTGTGTTTGGAATACGGAGCAGCCAATGCAGATGTGGCAACAACATAATTTCTACTCGAGTTCGGTCCAACTGCAGCAGTGACAACGTCGCAGGAACATATATTCATTGTCCATACTTAGTAATGTTGCATTTCCTATAGAATATCGTTTTTTAATTTAGTAAAATGCATTCAGATTTGGAATACCAGGTTTGTCATCGTTATTTTTAAAGCACCAAGGGCCATATGTTTCAAAATTGTTTTTTGCGATTCTCAAAATGCGAATTTTAGGGAATCGCATTTTGAAAATCGCAAAACCCGATGTAAATAAAAGATCGCAAAAGTTTAGCGATTCCCAGAAATTCGCAGAATATAAAGCGAATACCTATTTTGCGAATCCTTAATTGCGAATTTTGCAAATAAGGAATCGCAAAATAGAGAATCGGCAATTCAGGTGCAGCCTGATGACATCACAACCAGGAAGTGTGACTGCCCATGCTGCACCTGATTGCCAGAAGCTGAGTGAGAGGCTGGGAGGAGAGTGAGAGAATTGTGCACTGCAAGTGAGAGAAGGAGAAATGGATCCCCAAGAGAAGCAGCAGGAGGAGAATGTTAGAAAAAGGAAGCAAAAATGTTGTGAGAGGGAGCAGGAGGTGCTCATCCAGGAAATGGCAGTCAGCCATGAGCTACTGTTTGGCAAGAAATCCCTACGTGTGCCAGAGGCACGTAAAAGGAGAATTTGGCGTGAAATCCAAGAGAAGGTGAATGCCATCGGCGTGACCCACCGCACTGTTGAAGACCTACGCAAAAGGTGGTACGACATGCGCAAAAGATCAAAGGAAAAGGTTGCGACAAGGCTGGCGGAGGCAAGGAAGACCGGTGGGGGGACATCCACAGCAACTGAGTCCTCGCCCCTTGAGGAGTTGGTGGAGAGCACCCTGCAGCCCGAGAGTGTCAGTGGCGTGGCTGACCTGGACAGCTCCGACACCCCAAACACCAGACAAGGTAAGATGCATGCCCTAACTCCCCTGATACATCATCACCTCACTCACACACTCAGGAAACCCCCAGACACCAAACATGAATCCAAATCCTGTACATGTTAACAAGCACACCCAGCAATGCATTTTGGGAGATGTAGTGCACATGCACCAAACAGTGGAGCTGTGAGACACAGCAAGGTAGAATAAGGATGAGTAAATCATGAAAGGCTCAAAACAGACAGACAGTACACATGTAATTCAAAAACTGAGAACTGTATTGCATTAGCAATGCGAGGCAGGAGACAAAATTAATGTGTGCATTTACATTCACAGCACCACCAGAAACACAGGAATTAATTGCAGAGGGTGAGGATGCATCCACCAATGAAGACCAGGCAGGGCAGGAGCAGCAGGATGAAGGCAGACCAGCAATCCCTGTGCCATGCAGACGGCGCCTCATAGTGCCACCTCTCCCACTGCTGGAAGCAGGACCGCATGACACAAGCGGCGAAGCCCAGCCAGTCCAGAGCCAGAGTGCAGGACAGCACACAGCACAGTCCCCTGTCCATCCTAGTGAAGGGAGTGGGTCCAGACGCAGGGCACGGCCGTCCACCAGCGCTGCTGCTGTAGGTGAAGACACTGTGTTTTCCGGGCTTGAAGGCACCATGGTCAGAGTCCAGCGCCTGCAAGCGAAAGCATTAAGATCAATCCAGCGCCAGTTTGCCACACACAATCACAACATGACCGAGATGAGGGATGGCTTCATGGCCATGACAGGTGCTCTAGAAAGACTGTGTACAGAGATGAGGAGAGACCGGGCAGACAGGTGCAGGGAGAGACAACGTCTCCACAGCCGGCTGGACATGCACACAAAAGCTGTGAACCGCCTGTCGACTGCAACGTCCCTGCTGGCACGTCGGTGTGTTAGCATGCAGCATGAAATGGCTCACTGCTGCCAGGATGTTGCTAGGGGCCTGGTGCAGGTCACACATGCCGTGGACCAGCTGCGGGCAGCTGCCACAGGTGGCACAGGACCCCTGAGCTCATTGGAGAGTGAGGATCAGTCCAGCAGGAGCAGCATCACTCCACCAATTCCCCAGGACAGACGGCGGAGTGCGCGGCAGGGAAGAACAGCCGAGGACTCAAGGGAGGACAGTGGGCACCCTGAGCGAGGGGCAACAGGCCGTCCCCGCAGGAGATGAGGTCTGATCAGTGGCACATGGCAATGTGTGAGGCAAAACATTGCCTATTGACTCATGTATAAAGGACATCCCTGCACTGTGACTCTAACATGTGCATGCAAATGCGTGTAAGTCAGGCTGTGTGACAGATATGTTCCTGCCCCTAAGGAAATAAAAAACACAGTTGTGCACCAATCTGTAGCATTGTGTCCTCATTACTCACCTAGAAATAGTTCTGTGTGATCTCATCTCGTCTCTGGCGCCCGGCAGCCGCACCAACCCCACCTGCTGGTCTGAACCGTGGAGCTGGGCCCTCCTCATCTGATGACTCGGAATCAGTGAGCTCCACTGGGGTGCCTTTCCTGGTTGCGATGTTGTGCAGCATGGCACATGTGACGACGATTTTGCAGCATGTCTCGGGGCTGTACTGTAGCGCTCCTCCACTCTTATGAAGGCAGCGGAAACGGCTCTTAAGGATTCCAAAGGTCCTCTCAATGGCACAGCGTGTGGCTCTGTGGGCGCTGTTATACCTCCGCTCCCCTAAAGTGGCTGGATTCAGGTACGGAGTCAGGATGTAGTCACGTACAGCATACGCACTGTCACCTGCAGGGTGACAAGAATTAGGTTAAACACTGACCAGCCACTTCAGGCCTTTACTGAATGTGTGTTTGTAAGCCATGCATTTACCAAGCAGGTAGCCCTCCCCAAATTCGCCATCTGTGAGTCGGCGGTGTATTCCACTGTGGCGAAAGATGAATGAGTCGTGTGTGCTGCCAGGGTATTTTGCAACAATGTCAGTGATTACATGTTTTGCATTGCACACTACCTGTATGTTCAGGGAATGATAGGACTTGCGGTTCCTGAACACATACTCATTCTGTGAGGGGGGGAGAGTGCGACATGGGTCCCATCTACGCAGCCAATTACGTGGGGGAATTGGCGATCTGGTAGAAATCATGCTTGGTCTGATCTAGTGCCTGTTGTGTGCTGGGGAATTGTATGTGGTGATGCAGCCTCTGTACCATTGCATCAAGGCAAGCGTGGAAGAAGCGCGAAATTGCACTCTGCGAGACCCCTCCTGCTGTGGCTATTACCCCCTGAAAACTCCCTGATGCCAGCAAGTGCAGTGAGCACAGGACCTGTATATGGGTGGGAATGGTGTGTGCCCTGCGTGTGGGGTGTTCTAGTATGGGTTTGAGCTCCTCTATTAGGTCCAGGATGCTGTCTGCGTCCAGCCTGTAGTTCACATGGATCTCCTCCTCGGTCTGCTGGAACAGGGTGATGCGCACTCTGAAGATCCTTTCCTGGCGTCTCCTTCTCTGTGCAGCAACTCTGATTCGCAGCCTCCTGGCTATCACATAAAGGCCAGCCATTGTGAAACCCCCTGTAGCATTGTGTGCCAGTTTATAATGGTTGCACCTGGTTACCACCTGCTCAGAGTTGGTGGTAATTGCGATGTGCAATTTTGCGAATTTTGTAAATTCGCAATTTGCGATTTTTACTTGCATCTCGTTTTGCGAATTCGCTATTTGCGAACTGGTTATTAGCGATTATCGCAAATAACGTGTCGCAAATTGCGAATTCGCATATTTATTCACAGATTCACTGTCTCGCAAAATTGCTAATCGCAATTTTGCGATTAGCAGTTTTGCGCACAGGATGCCCTTCTTACATTGGAACACTCTGTTTAGCGATCACAAACACTGTTTTTTTGCTATTTGCAGTGTTTGCGATCGCTAAACAGCTTCATACATATGGCCCCAAATCTTTTCAATCTCCCTCCTTATATGGATCAGATGGGGTCCTCCTATTTCTTACCACTTTTAATTATTTATATACATATTCCTTAGTTTATGCATGTATTTACTGATTGATATCTATCTCTATTTTGAGTATTTGTAAGCCACAAAATAACAAGAACCATCTGCAGATCAGCACATGTGCATATCAACCCTGTATCTCACTCCCTCAGCCTCTGTGCAAGAGTTCTACTTCTTAACTGTGCCTGCTGCTCCCCATGCAAGACTAGAGCACATATCTGCCCCCATACAGCAGACGTACACATACACAGTGCTCCATCTATACGCATGCACAACTAGGCCCTGTGCTGCCCCCTCTAGCCTCTGTCCATCTTAAGATCCTTAATTACCACAACCTCAACAATATTAACTTTACATGCCCCACCCCATAGTACAATGCACCTTAACTGGAGTCGCTCTCCAGGGATATCATTCAAACAACACCTTTCAATCCACATTTTGGTCACGGGAACCAACAGTATTTTGAAGTTTAGTAGCTGCACTAACCTCTATAAATGGCAGCAACAATAGCCTCACAGGGTCAGTAGATGAGCACTGAAGCCCACATACTAGGAGGAAAATCTAGTTGTGTGGAATGCTGCAAAGGACATACAAGGGGACCACACACATTGATGAAACCATTTTAACACCTGTAAATGCATGTTATTAGCAGTAGGGTCGACTGATTATCTGCTATAAAATGTCATAACAAACTCAGTTTTAGCATAACTGAGACATTGGTTCTTATTTGAAGTTTGTCAGCTAATTTCCAGTTAAACGCTTGTGGGGTTCGACTTATGCGTTTAACTCCCATCTCAGATTGCATCTCAAGTAGTTTATAAGACTGTTCATCCCTTAGGACCGTACCAGAAGACTCATACCTGGCAACCAGTGCCTACAAATAACCTTACCATTCGGATGTAATGAATATAGTGGCTCTGCTCTCGATGTCCAGGGCACATCCCTAGGAAGGGTGCGTCAATTACTTCTGAGACTGGAAAATGACCATCTGAAATTACCACAATCACTTGAGACCCGCCTCTTCAGCCCGACATATTGGTAATAATCCATGTAAACAGGAACGGCTCAAGGGCAGTGCGTCCGGTACCGGCACCGGGTGCTGACTTTGGGGTAGTGCTGTGTTCTCGGTAGGACGAATTGGTCGAACAGCCAGGTCTTGAGTGCTCTCCTGAAGTCGGTGAGGATGGTGGAGGTCCGGAGGTGGAGGGGCAGGTCGTTCCAGGACTTGGCGGCGAGATAGTAGAAGGATCGGCCCCCACCTCGGGCCGGCGAATGTGCAAATCGATAGCAAAGGAGGTCATTGGGGGCACCAACAAACATTGTCGCACAGGGCACCACCAGCGCTAAAGCTAGTCCTGCATGTAAAAGTCCACTCCAGTTTGAGCCATAATCCTGCCCAGACAGGCGACTAGACCTGCCACACCTCCTTCAGGCAGACCCCAATGAGTCTCACTCCTTACAGAGCTTTAGCATGATGCTTGTTCTTACATGATGGCAGTTGGTTTCCTATCCTCTCTTCCCTATTGGATGATTGTCTGGTTCCCTATCACTGCGTAGCTGCTAATGTTTTCTGTTTCATCCTTCATTGAGGTGGGCGAGCCACTGAAAGCTCGAGCCAGGCTCGAACCTGAAGTCTGGCTCGACCTCCAGACCATAAGGGGCTGAGGTTTCAAGTGGCTTCTGCCTGCCACCCTCCCTCCACTCAGGATGTTGCGTTACGGCCAAGGCTGCCGACTTTTTAACTGGGGAGACTAGGTTCAAGCCTGGCATTGATTCAACATCCTAGGATTATGGGTAAATCACTTAATATACCTGAGCCTTTGAAATATAAAGGCAACTTTTTGTAATGTATCTTGTGTTCACGTAAACCACTCCTTTAAAAAGAAATGTGGCCTTGTGTAATGTAACTGGTGGTCACTTAAAGCACTCAAATACTGTCCGGTGGAGTTCGCGCTATAGAAGAAGTGCAGAAAAATGCACAAAGAATTAAAAACAAAGCTGTTAACATAAAAAAAGAAAGACATTTATAAACCTATTTAGGGTTGATTTGAATAAAGTGAAACCAGACAACAGATAAATCGTGGTTTACCCACTTAAATTGTGTGATCTTAGGCAAGAATTTTATTTTGCCAAAACTCCTTTTTCTTCATTTTCAGGTATGCAAGCACTCTCAAATATGTGAGTTCAGAATACCAGTTGTACCAAAACCTATTGTGTTAGATTTAATAGACTATAAGGTTGCTCTGTTATAACATGGGCCACACAGGGTTTACATGACAAATATCTTGCCTCTTAATTCACAAATAGTTCATGTTTTAAAACTATCACTTTTTATAAGTACTTCTCACTGCAGTGCTATAATGTGATGTATTAATGTCAAAGATTCCACATGTCAATACACATTTTTGAATTTTGAAGAGACTTTGTCCTATTTTACGTGATGTTTGTTGCCTGACATTTCAGGGCTCGGCTCGTGCACCGGCTCTAAGAACGTGGCAGACCCTTACCTCCGCTCTCCCTGTTAATTTGCTGGCTGGTCCACCTCTAACTTTCAATCCTCTGTGCGACCCTTACCTGAAAGTACTCTGATGCTAATGCAGCGTCTTTACCGGTACTTTTCTGAAACACTAGCTAAAATCAAATACAATTTATATAAATGGCGTGCAATGCAGGAGTTATCTGGCCATAATGACTTTGACTGTGATCTTGGGAGGTTTTGAAGCCTTGGATGCAGATGAAATAAACAAAGCTCTCTTTGGTGTCTAGTGAAACTAAAGCTTATTGACCCACTACTTTGGTTTCGTCTTGTAATACAGGTGCTGAGTGTGTCAAAGGAGCTTGATGACAACCAACCCTTAATTTCTTCCTTGTCTGTTTTCTATGCTGAGCTGAAATTGAGAATGAAATTGACTGTGAATGACAATAGACATTGACTTCGCAACTCTGTCTGCAGCCCGGGGGGTCAGTGCCTACAACTCCCGTGAGCCCTCCTGCCCTGACGCCTGCTCTTCGCGCCCGGAGGCGCTTATTTACCGGCGCTAAGCCCCGCTGCGCGGGACGTGCGCGGGACGTGCGCGGGCCAAGCGCGGGCCAAGGGCGGGCCCGTCCTTGCCCATCATCGCCCGGAAGAGGCTGGGCTGGGCCACCCCCCTAATATCGGTCTAGCAGGGTCCCAGTGCTCAATACAAACTTTTACTACTACAGGTATTGTGGCATTTTTGTATCTTATATTCGCGTCTGCCATTTGGAATTATAACAATGAGCAAACGTAAGGGAGTTGCAGGGACTCTGGACGCCTTTATTGTGAGGGCGGAATCATTGCTTACCCACGCAATTGAATTTACTGAGAGGCGTCTTTCTCTTGATTCCCTATCCTCCCAGAGGCGCCCATCTATGGGCCATAACGATCCGGATGACGTTTTCCATATTCAAATAACACCTGGTAGCCACAACCAATCGCAATCTCCACCTGTATCTGCTGTAGTTACCCCACGAGGGCCTGGTAGAGGTACAAGAACCCAGGCCTCCAAAACACATGTTGAGGATAAAATGAAGGTGCCACCTGCGAAGCGAAGGAGGGGAGTGGGCATCCAAAAAATAAACAACCGGAACGGTCTCGACGTACGAATGGTGAAATCACACATACTTGCTCGATTAGCACTCAGACTGAAGTCGGCTTCCCTGTCCCTTCATATAGTGCCCTTGGGAATGATGCTGCCTTGAACATCACAGGGGAGACTGCTCCTGATACCATCTTGACACATCATTTAGAAACATTACATAATAGCCTTGCCTTGCTTCGAGGCTGCCTAGAGCACTTGGACAGTGTACTGACTATCCTGATGGGGAAATTTGAGGCGTGGCACCCCTCTGAGGTGGGTGTGGGCCCAGTTGTACCAGCTGCACCGGATGTCCCTAACGATTCTGTTTCTATTGCCCTGGACAAACTGCAGAACAGGACTAGTGTTATTGAGGACCTATTAAGAAATGGCCAAGGAGTCTCTTCATGTAATCGTATGCACAAATGATTAAATTCCGTACGGGATGATGGCGAGGCAGCCCCCCTTCTGCAGACTGAGTCCCTGCACTCCTCAGATAAAGCGTCTGGGGATTGCCGGGATTCTAGCAGTACTCATCGTATTGGTATCCCTGCTCTTAGTAAACCAATGGATGCCCAGATTGTGCCCACCCCTTGTGTGAATCCCCTGGCCAGGGAGGTGGTCACATTGAATCTACCCCCGGAAGCTACCCCGTACACTATCATTTTAGCAAATGTCCCGCAGCACACTGATATGGCTAATGAATCATGGGTAACCCTGGGCGTAGTTCGCGTAGTAGCGCTACGCGTAGCTACACGAAGTGCACTACGCGTAGCACTACGCGAACTGCGTAGTGCGGTAGGAAATGCTGTTCGCAATGATTGCACAGTGCCGGATGCTTGTCCGCACTGTGTAATCATTGCAAACGGCATCTTGCACAGTGCAAGCGGTCGTTTTCTGCCGCTCGAGTAGATTTGTACTCGAGCGGCAGTTTTCTCAACGCGGACTGGTAGTTTCTCATCGCGAGCGGTCACGAGCATACGCGACCACTCGCAATGAGAAACCTGACCTCCCCGCGTTGAGAATCTCGCCGGGAGGTTTATTTTCCACGCTCGCGATCGGCAACTTGATGTTGCTGATCGCGAACGAGGAAAAAGTCTTGCCGGGATGTCATTTTGCTCGCTTGCGGTCGCCAACTTGACGTTGAGGACCGCGAGCAAGCAAAAAATGCCCGCTACGCTACGCATTTTTGCACTGTGCTACATGCAATTCGCGTAGCGCGTAGTTGCGCAAACTACGCGAGCGTAGCGTAGTTTTCCGCCCAGGCCTAATCATGGGAGGGTTTGAGAAACAAGGCTCTCTGGTGGCTCGGGTCAAAAACCGGGCTTTCAGAGGCCTTGTTTGGTGAGTTTAAAATGGTGAGACGTGTAGGATGGGTGGGGAGAAGGGACAAAAAACTTCCAGGTGATTGTGTTGTTCTTACTTTTAAATCACCTAGATTAGTACATGAGATTTTAGATAGACTTGGTAGTGATCTCGTGAATAATAATGGAATAAATGTATTGCCCCTTGGCTATTTCTACCCCCCAACGACCCACATTAACTTCACCCCAAAACAGAGATCGCAGGATGAATTTGAGAGGGGGGTGTGGAAACACACTAAGCGATTTCCATCTCGGGGACCTAACCACCTAAACCCACTAGTGTACAACCTACCACTCTCCAATAGATTTGATCCATTGGAAATGGTGGATTGACTCGCATGCAGGAGGCCCCCACAAGGGAGCGTCGTCGCCCATGGGGAATGTATGGGGTGGAGGACACAGGGGCTGGGGCATTATGAACTTAAGGGGATAGAGCCTGTCGCTTAGGTGAGGGTAGAAAGTGGAGCAGAAAATAAGGGACGGAAGCTAGTTGTTAATATTCAAACTGCCCCTGACCAAACCCGGGTGACTTCATGGCCAGCTATTGCTCAACAGGGGGAGACTGAAAATGTTACAGATAATACCGCTGGCCACATAGCTTTCATTGAAAGTCTACAGTCACCTAGGCAGAGGGCGATTAGCCCACCATCTTATAGTGGCATAGCAAACCAGGGTGTTTGTCTTTTAAATCAAGGTGCAACCAAGGGCCTCTCTAGGTTAAAGTGTCTTTCCTGGAACATAGCAGGTCTCGCCTCCAAACTGGACAATCCAGAATGGGGCTCATTCATTGGTTCACACGAAATCTGCATGTTCCAGGAAACTTGGGCCAGGACGTACATCTATAGAGTGGGCTATGTTACGTTTAGCATAGCAGCCATTAGTGAGGGCAGGGGAAGACCGTCGGGGGGATTATGTACGTGGGTTGGTACACATTTGGGGTGTGTCGCTAAACAGATAAAGACATCTTCCCATGATATTCTTTGTATTTTTTTTACCTTCCCTAAGAAGATCAGAATTGCCCTGATTAATGTATACTCTCTGCCGGTTCGTGTTGGCCTAGAGTCATCTACCCTCGTCCAGTTGTCAGCTTTTCTTCATTCAGTTCCTGATGGTTTTCTGATTATAATGGGAGGGGATTTTAATTGTAATTATGAGCCATTGAATGGATGGGCCGCCGATAGCCTAAGTGATGAGGATCTCTATTGGGCCATCCCGCAGCCAGACATTCCTCCTGTACGTGCACGGTCCCCACTTGTATTACAGATGAATACTCTCACACTTAACCACGCACTGAGAGCCTGTAATGGACGTATCAAATCTGATATGCCAGGGAAATATACCTTTAATACACCGGGGAAATCATCTATCATAGACTATATTTTGGTAGATTCTAAATCATGGCACAGGGTGATAGATTTTAATATTGCACCCCGCCATGATAGCGACCATAATGCTCTCATATCAGTGGTAATTTCACCTTGTGACGAGATTGCTTCTGCAGCATCATCTCCTGCTGATCATAGGTTAAAATTGAGTAACTGCAGGAGGAGAGTATGCTGGGGTGATTTTGCCAATCCGATGAAAAGCTGGCTCTATTATATCAAACAATTATTCCCTTCCTTATAACTGCGGAACAACTAACTCTGATTGATGGGGTTTCTAATCCCCTTTCTGAAATTTATAATAACCACCAAAATTTAGTATCTAGTCTGGCTGATATACTTAACCCTAATAAAAGAACGAAGGGGGCCCGACCTTCACGACATTCATGGTATAATGTGAGTTGCAGTGAGGCCAAGGCAGACCTCATTGCCGCAATCAAAAGTAAGGACAGGCTAATAACTAGAGAGAAAAGGGCCATTCACCGCAAAGCTATTGTGGAAGCTAAAAAAAGTTGGGAAAATAAGAACTGGGATAACATGAATAATGCCCTAAGTGCGCACGATATGCAAACTTTTTGGAATATAGTCAATAGGGGAACATCGGATGACAAAAGGGCGATAGAACCAAATATAGCGGAGAATGAATGGAAGGCATATTTTGAATCTTTATATGTGAGGGAGGGAGATGATGATGAGCCAGGGGGGATTACATTTTCGCCACATGAGATAATTGCTCCACCTATAACCTTAAAAGAAACAGCTGATGCAGAAAATAGGATTTTACCCTCCAAAGCACCAGGGCTCGACAAGATCCCTGGTGATCTATTTTGTTCCAAACCCACCATTTGGACCCCCTATTTGTGCTCCCTGTTTAACGCTATTCTATGTGGAATGTCGATCCCTACCACGTGGGTTGGGGCTGAAATTATACCCATTTTTAAAAAGGGATCGCCACTTCTCCCTGCCAACTATCGCCCAATTAGCCTTATTGACGTAAGTCAAAAAATATTTGCCCGGGTTCTCCTTGGACGGTTACAGAGCTGGATGGATGAACATAACGTACTTAGTCCCCTCCAAGCTGGGTTTAGAGCTAAGACTTCAACAACTGACCAAATCTTTAGGCTTCAAATGCTATACTGGAAGTCTGTACTTGTAGAGGGTGGCAGCCTCTACTTGATTTTTGTGGACCTTAAGTCCGCATTTGATTTGGTCCAGAGGAGGAGATTATGGGCACTTCTATTGGACATGGGTGTTCCACCATATCTTTGCCATCAGTTGGAACGTCT
This sequence comes from Calotriton arnoldi, assembly GCA_963921515.1. Taxonomy (NCBI): domain Eukaryota; kingdom Metazoa; phylum Chordata; class Amphibia; order Caudata; family Salamandridae; genus Calotriton; species Calotriton arnoldi. The sequence goes on along the minus strand of CAWUFW010003771.1, from coordinate 1,235,509 downwards.
CCATCAGGGTAATTATGCCCAAGTTTGGCATGGGAAAAATGGCGCACTAACTGCCCCACTGTCGGTAGAAAGAGGTGTTCGCCAAGGTTGTGTCCTGGCCCCGACACTTTTTTGCCTTTTTATTAATGGTTTGGTTGAGTCATTGACCATGGAGACGAATATTGACGCTCCTAAACTTGCTGGTCGTAAAATTCCAGCGATGATGTTTGCGGACGATACCCTCCTTTTGTCTAAATCGCCTATGGGAATGCAAAGGGTTCTTAACAGTTTCAGTTTATTTTGCAGGAGCCGAGGCTTGGAGATCAACTTACAAAAAACTAAATATATGATCTTTAATGCAATGACTAGTACTCGGCCTAATCCCTGCCTGGATGGTAATCTGTTAGAGAGGGTCTCTATCTTTGAATATCTTGGGATCACTCTCACAGAAAAACTGGACTGGGGTGCCCAAATCCAGAAAGCAAGCTTAAAGATGGTACAATCGATGGGAGGCCTAACAAAGGTATACAGGAGATGCACACATAAATCCATAAGTCCGGCACTTGAAATCTACAAAGCACAAGTCAGGGGTGCTGCATTATATGGTGCTGAAATTTGGGGCCATCGCCCCCTGGACCCCCTAGCAAACATTGAGAATTCTTTCGCAAGGCAACTTTTTGGCCTTCCCCCCAGCTCCCCTCTCATACCTCTTAGAATGGACCTGGGGATTAGGCCAATTTCTGATGAGGCCGCTCTCAGACCTCTTCTATTTTGGCGCCGTTTGTGGAGCACCCCTGAACTTTCCGCCTATAAGGAAGAGCTGAGGAAAGTGCTGAGGCTCCAGGGCGCGGGTAAACTTGCGTGGTTGGCACACATTAAGAACACCTGTGCCGCAATAGGGAGAGGCAGTCTCTGGACTAATGCAGAAGAAATCTGTCCCATTACGTCTAGTAAAGCCCTAGTGGAAAGCTACAGGGAATATAAACGAATTCAGGCCATAGGGAATCCACTAGCTGGTCGTCTAACACTTGAGTACCTACAAGTTAAAGACCATTACAGGCTAGAATCGGTTTTGGATGATATCCAACCACTTTTGGCCAAGAAATTATACCTCCAGGTTAGACATGGGGTCCTCTCACTGCGTGCTTTCACCAGCAAGTGGGGGGACCAATCTGATCGGGGTTGCCCAGCTTGTAGTAACTCAGAGGAGTCAGACATTCATGTAATTTTTATCTGCCAAGGATACAAAAGGATAAGGATTCGTTGGCTCCGTCAGATATGCAGAAACTTGGGCCTTAGACACTGCAGAGAGGCATACAGGTTATTGAAATATGATACACACCCGCCCATTGTGTTTTCCATCTCACGTTTTTTATTCTCAATGTGGTGTGCTCGTAGTGCCATTTTAAAGATAATTCGTTAGTATGGGAGAACACATTGTATCATATTGTCCTGAATGGGCTTTGTTTTTAGTTTAGATATCCCTTTTAAATTGAAAGATGTGAAGTTAGAATTGTTGTACAAACTTTTTCTAACTATAATGTTCAATTAACAAGTGCTTTCAGTTGTATATGAATGGGCCTTTTATGAATGTAACTTCAAAGGTTAGGGACAATGGATATTGTATGATCCACAAGCACTTTATTACTTGAAAGATTGCTTGCATGATGTATAAGATCTTTATGTTGGTGTCCCCATTGAGGTAACGGCCCATGACAATGTTTGAATGTAATGATATCGATTTTAGTTGTTTTTAACAAATGTGATGTAGCCATCTATGAATGTAACTTCAAAGATTTGGGACAATGGATATTGTATGATGCATAAGCACTTTATTATTTGAAAGATTGCTCGCATGATGTATAAGATCTTTATGTTGGTGTCCCCGTTGAGGTAACGGCCCATGACAATGTTTGATTGTAATGATATCGATTTTAGTTGTTTTTAACAAATGTGATGTAGTTTTTTTTTACTTGTGCTTTTATGGCCATATTTGGCCAAAATAAAGTTTTTATGATGATGATGACATTGTTTTTTTAATGTGAAGTATGGAATGTTTTTTTTTAATGTGAAGTATGGATAGTTGAACATTCCTTTGTAACCTGCAGGAACATCTCTTCCTAAGAACATCTTCCCCCTTGTTACATTTACCGAAATGTGCCTCCTGCGTCCTGATTTTCCAAAGAAATGATGCCCTATTTGGGCATCCCTTTTCTATAAGATTCTATGCATGGCCTTCAGCAACCCATGAGAAACCTTTATGCGATTCCTGCTCCTTAGAGTAAGTCAAGACTAAGTTGCGAAATCATTTGAAATATTCAGGGGTGCACTTCTGGAAATCAGAAAAACTACAGCTCTTTGTTGTGACAAGGAGGTTATGGCTGTACAGGGGAAATGCATTTGTGGCACTTGGCAGAAGAGATAGGGAGTAGATCTGGAATCATACTATTTTCCAGGGCTCACTGCCCTGGTCTGCAAAGCGGTGCTCCTTAAAATGGGTGAGATGGGAGTATGACAGGTCAGTACCCCATTCACACTGAACGTGCTGCCCCAGTGCACCTGCAAACTCAGGCCTGCCCTGGGGTACAGAATTAGTGAAAGACCTATCAGCTGTTTCAAGCAACTGTGGTGTCTTTCCTTTGCAGGCGCAATACAGCCTATCTTTCTTTTGCAGGCGCAATGAAGGTGTACGCATTGAGTGATTGCACTTGCCTTCAAGGGAATGTCCAAGGGAGTGCATGGGACTCTCTTTCCCCCTTTCAGGGGGCACTGCCATGGTGCACGGACTGTGCGCCACCTCTTTGGGGAGCACAATCAGTGCATCTGCTGACAGCCTCTTTTCCTCTATACCCTGGTCTATAATATGGCATGGGTGCAAGGCAAAGTGTCTCTCTCATATGCATGGAACCTCGCCTCCATGCAAATGAGGCAATGTCCCTTTAGGGTTGCACTTGTGTTATTTGTGTGGCGGTGTATTACAGAAAGGGCTGCACAAGTGTTTTCGCTGCCCCTACTGTAATATCAAAGTGCCCCATGCCACTGGACATGCTTTTTTCCCTTTTAGTATTTTCTTTCTCTACTCCTATCACCATAGTGTGCTTGTGTGTAAACGTTTTCCTGGGTTGTAGTTTTAAGTTGAGAGAGTGCTATGTTGTTATTTTATGTGCACTTGTATGGCACACAACTCACCCGGTAGGGTATCCAGGCACTGAGGTAGGAGCTGTATGGGGCAAGCCAGAGCTCAGGCCAAGGCTAGGTGAAGAGCCAGGTCCTCAGTTTCTTGCTCAATTCAAGAACTGAGGAGGAGGCTCTGATGCACAGATGGGGCAGGTTGTTCCAGCCTTTAGGAGCGAGGTAGGCAGCCGTGGTCTGAGCAGGTAACAGCGTTGGGTCGGTGGGGCCGTGTAAGGGGGGATTCCGAGGGACGATGCCGAGGGAAAATTAATTTTTTATTTAATTTTCCCTCGGCATCGTCCCTCGGAATCCCCCCTTACACAGCCCCACCGCCCCACCGCTGTTACCTGCACGGACCGCAGCTGGAGGTAGGAACAGGCACGATCGCTGGAACTGGTCCTGAGTATGCTTTTATATGAGAGGTGTGTGTGAGTAGCAATCCAGCTGACAGGAGGTGACTGATAGGTTTGTGGAACTTGATGCATTTGTTGAGGTATGCCAGGCCAATGTTGAGGCATTCTGTAAGGCTTTGTATGTATGTGTGAGAAGTTTGAAGAGTGCTTGTTTGTAGATTGGGAGCCATTGGAGCTCTTTGAGGTGCAGGGTGATGTGAGTGCAGGGTGAGAGGTTAAGAGCAAGCCTGGCCACTGAGTTTTGTATGGTCGAGAGTCTTCTGGTCCTTCGAGTATTGATTCCGTCACAAAGTGCATTGCTGTAGTCCAGCTTGCTGGTGATGAGAGCTTGGGTGACGGTTCTGTGAGTGATGGTGGGGATTCATTTGAAGATCTTCTTGAGCTTATTCAGTGTATGGAACAGGAGATGGAGACTATCTTCTCTTGGCCAGTAAGGGTGAGTTGGTTGTCTATTACTAGTCCAAGGTTCTTTGCATGGGTTGCTAGGAGGGGTGTGGATCTGGGTTCTGCAGGCCACCAGGTGGAGTCCCAGAGCAAGTTGTCTTTGCCGAAGATCACTACTTCCATATTGTCTGTGTTGAGCTTGAGGCAAGTGGTTTTCATCCATCTGCAGACTTCGGTCATGCATGTGGAGAAATTGGTCCTGGAATTTGGGGTCTTGTTGGGGATGGAGATTATGAAGTGGGTGTCAATAGCATAGGGTCTGATGTTGATTCCATGGGCCAGATGATGCTGGTCAGTGGGGCCATATAGGCATTGGACACACTGGGGCTGAATGAGTATCCATGTGGAACTCAGCAGATGAGGTTGACGGCGTCCAAGGTGAAGGGGGCCAGGTTGACCGACTGGGTGCTGCCTTTCAGGAAGGAGCGAATCCAGGGAAGTGTGGATCCTTAGATGCTGGCTTTCTGCAGTCATTGCATAAGGATAGGGTCGGAGATGGTGGTTAAGGCTGCAGAACGGTCTATTAGGATGAGGGCCACGGTGTCTCCTCTGTTCATGATCATCTAGATGTAATTATTGGTCTCTGTACTGTGGTTGGGCTGAAATCCAGATTGAGTGATTTCAAGGAGTAGTTTTCATTGAGCTGGGTGGTTAGGTGTTTGTTTAATATCTTTACCCAGACTTTTGCTGGGTAGGATAGCAGGGATAAATGCCAGTAGTTGGCTAGAGTCTTCCAATCTACTGAGTGTTTGTTGAGGAGGGACAGTATTGTGAGATGTTTCCAGGCCACTGGGTAGTTGACTGTGATGATTGAGACATTCAGGATCAGGGTGAGGGTTGCGCTGATGGTGCCCAGTCCTTTGATGAAGACGTTGTTAGGGCAGGGGTCAGAGGGTGCTCCAAGTGTATGGACTGCATGGTCAATGCGGTTTCTTGAGTGGTGATGGTGGGCCAAGTCATCAGGGTGGTCCTCGGGGTATTGGTTGAGATAAAGAAGAGGTATGTGAGGGTGGAAGGGTCTGGTTGAGGCTTGAAGGTGTCTTAGATGCTGGTGATCTTGTTGCTGAAGAAGAAGGACAGCTGGGTGCAGAGGTCCTGAGAGTGGGTTACATTGGTGGAGCTTACTGCAGGAGAGGTGAAGTCTTTAACTATGATGAATATTTCCTTGGCACTGTTGATTCAGCTTTTGATGTGGTCGGTGAGAGTGGAGTGTTTGGTGGCTCTGATTTGCTGAATCAGGTGCTTCTTGCCAGTGTTATTCTCACTTTGTCTACATCTGTGTTCAAGTTGCTTGCAATTGTGTTTGGTGAGCCTGAGCTCTTCGATGTACCAGCTTGCTTGTGGTCTGGTTCTTGTGGCTTTGTTGGCTTTTAGAGGAGCCAGGGTGTCTGTTCAAGCAGTGATCCAGGAGTTTGAAATAAACTTGAGTAGGTTGTTGTTGTATCAAGGCTAGCGGTGTAGGAGTTAGGAAGACCAAGATGCGTCTGAGATTTTGTTCCATTCCTGTTGTGAAGTTTTGAGAATGGTGTTTTTGTGGTGGTGTAGAATGTGAATTCTGAAGCTGACAAGGGTGTGGTCAGATTGGTGTTTTTGTGGTGGTGTAGAATGTGAATTCTGAAGCTGACAAGGGTGTGGTCAGAACAGGTGATTGGTGTGGGCTTGCCTACTGTGATGCTGTTGAAGCTGTTGAAGACGGGGTTCAATAGGTGTACGGTGGCATGTATGGAGCCTTCCAGTCACTGGGTGAGTCTGAGGTTGGACAGGTCCTGTTGGGATTTGTGAGGTCCTCTATGTGGTAGCTGAGGTCACTGAGGAGAACAAAGGCACTGGAGTTGGGGATCGGGGGGAGCGACGAAGTCCACAATGGTACTGCTGACATTTGTGCATGGTCCAAGGGGGTTGGTGGGGTTAGACGATAGTGCAGTTTATGGTGTAATTGACAGTGATGAGTAGTTTGAAGGTCAAGTGTTCCATGTTGATGGTGGGGTTTTCTGAGCTGGTGGAGCATTGGATGGATTCTTTGAAGATGATAGCGATTGCACCTCTGGGGCTGTTTGTCCTGTCCTGTCCTGTGATCGTGTATCCTGGGGGACTTGCTCTTACAATGTCGGGGGTGATGAGGGAGTTAGCCAGGCTTTGTTAAGGAATAGAAGGTCCAGTGTGGGGTCAAGTAGCAGATCCAAAATTTCAGTGGCATTTGTAATGAGGGAGCAAGTAGTATGCAGGACAGGGAGGGATGCAGTGTATTGATGGTTGGGGTGTGTGGTCGTGTGTGTTGAGCATGTTAGGTGTGGGAGGTGGGGGGAGAGAGTTGGTTGTGAGAGGTTGCATGTGAAATGGCAGATGGTGCAGGAGAATATACCTTCTGTGTTGGGAGGCTAGGCATTGCAGCAGCACTGAGAAATGAGACTGGGGTTGAGAGAGCAGAGGTTCACGGTGAAGTAACAATGGATGGGGAGTGGATGTCGGAGAACTAGGGATTCTGTCATTGGGTGTTGCCACGGCGCAGATGGGTGGCGATGGGCTTGCCTTTGTAACACCTGCCCGGTGCTAATGGTGCACCCACAACACACATCCGCTGCATGTCTCCGTTGCGGCCACCATTAAGTGAAGACAGTTTTGGTAGACAGACAGTGATGTCACTTCCCGTGCAGATGGATTATTTTAAATCTAGTGATATCACTGCATGTGCAGATCGATGATGGGAAATCTTATGATGTGGCTTCCTTTGCATTTGTAAGATAGGAAGTCTACCCATGGCGATTTCATCCTTGGAATGTTGAACACTTGAAGCCTGACAGAAAAGCTTTGTGAGGTGGTGTTAGCTGTGAGTTTAGAACAGAGAGCTGAGAGAAAATCAGGTGATGGAGTGGCAGGAAAAAATAATTGAATCTGGTCTGAAGATTTGAAGGTATTATGAAGAGTTGTTTCCAAGAAGAGCTTAACCTTCATGGAAGTAGTCCCAGGGTAGAGTTTCATGTCAAGGCTTTCCTCATGTTAGTCATGGGAAGAGTGGCAGGTATCTTTAATTCTGCTCTACATCACCAGCCCTTAAAAAATATAGAGAGGTGGACTCTTAATATACAATAAACAGTCAGGAACCTTGATTTCAGTAACATTATTGGAAGATATAACCTCTTTCCACATTCGGCACATTGTTGAACCTGTGTCCCGGCTGATGGCAGCTCCTGAGTTGATCTCAGGTGAACAGGACGCACAGCTTCACAAGAGCATTTTGGACCAGGTTGCGTCGGCGATCCATTGCACATGGCTGTTAGACTTACCTCATGGTGGCCCACCTGCCAGTCCGATTTCCCACACTCTCGATCTTCTCTCTGGGGGGACCTTGGTGGAAGATGCCTTTGGCTTCTCCACACCGTTTTTTACCTTGTCTTTCCCAGAATCCTCTAACAAGGATTTCCAGAATATATCTTGCCCTTTCAAAGATGGCCCCATTACCATTACTTGCTATGAGATGATCCTCAATCCAATATGACTAAGCTTTCTTCCTTCAAGGAATTTCCTGTCTTTAGGGTATAAAAGCCAACTGATCTGTTTCTCCTTGCATCACATCACTACTTGCTCCCTGTTGGTGTGCTTTCTCACTCCTGATTAGTTTTAGAATTTCTTGGTCCTTCAGCCATATGTTTCCAGCTCCTAGCATTCCTGTATATCCTGAAGTCTCTTGCACCTTGAAGTTAAGTCTCCTGTCCTTGGGTTTCTGCTGTTACCTGGAGGAATTCTGCCAACTGGTTGGGTTTTTGCCTTTGGGCTTTTTCCTCTATCCGGGGCTCCTTCTGGGAGGCACCATCTGCTTAGATTCTTTTATATGTCAGCATCATCATGGCTACTGGAAGGGGTCACCCTTACCTCTGGCAGACCGAGACTGTAAAGACCTGGGGTCAAGTTGAGGGAAATGTGAAAGCCCCTTAAACTACTTCTCCCACCACAGTTGAATTCTGTTATTGCACGCCCTAAGCACGTTACTCGCTTGTGCACCTTTGAGCCAGCTGCAGCGGAGACTACATCTCAAAGAAGGACATGATGACCATAATGTGGCACCCTGGTTGGAAGTCCTGAAAGGATGTGGCTATACTGAAGCCTACCTGGCCTCACCACCCAAAAACTGTTGAGTTATATCTCAGCCACCTGTATCTTAAATGTTAGGACTCTCCTTCTTTCTTCCTTTTCATTCTTACCAAGCAACCAAGTCATTTGAAAATAATGGCTACCATCTAGGTTTTGGTCTGTTACTCCATCTTTCTTTATGGTTGTCACCTGTGCATTTATGTGATCCTTGAGTGTTATATTACTTTTCTCATTTGAGTATAGCTTGAAAGTACTCACATCTCTCATTGTCTTCTCCACAAGTTTCATTGCCTTTGGTTGTAGTGATGCCAGAAGTTGTGTGCCACCATTCATTTATATGCTGATCCAACATTGCGCATTTTGTATAAGTGCCTTACCATGTATTTTAGTGTTCTAGATGCTTTTTTTGGTAAGAGTGTGAAAATTATTTTTATTGTTGTCATAATATATTAACGAAAGTCTTGGCTGTCCCCCTCTTGGATCTGCCACTTTGAGATGGGGTATGAAGCAATTTTTTATTGATCCCACCTTTCGCCCCTCCATTCACACCATTTTAATTCATTGTCATGTTAACTTTAAAATCCTCCAGGAACACGATCAAATTCATGCATTTTACACTAAAATCTTCTTGATATTTTTCTCACTCTTTGATATGTTACAGTTATTTTAGTAAGAAGAGTGAGATGTGCAGTCTTGTCTGTATTTACAGATAGAGACAAAGTAACTGCTCTAAAGTTTGATGGAAATAGAAAATCACTTGAATTCTGGTGGAAGTGCTAAAACCGGAGTAGAATCCACCAGTGGAATTTCCTCTGCCATAGTGCTTGTACGGTTGAGAAAATTCCGCTGGTCCTTTTCTATAGAAATTGGAGAATATTCTATTACCATGAGCTCTTAATTCTTAATCAGACTGTAAATCAAGAATGGACATTTGATAGTGTTTGAATTATAATGTGGGTACTGGAAAATCTGAGAAAGAAGTATTCTGAATTTTGCAAGAACACAAAGCAAAAAACAAATACATAACTTCCAAAATATTGCATTTTATTTTACATCTAGCTTCTAACACACATCCATATATCTTCTCAAAATGGAGACAGCTCACACTGCATGCAGAACCCGCTTGTTGTTTCCGGTATAGCATGCAACATCCAAATTAAATACTACAAATAATGTCCTTAGCTGATAGCTGTGTAAACACTATGCAATAACTATTTCTAGTTGTCTGCAGCTTGATTCTCTGTTCATCCCAGCTGCATTATTTTCATTTTAAGAGAAAGATTGCACAGCAAAGCAATCTTCCAGATATCAAAATATAGCAATGCTATTTGAGAATGGTTTTATGAAAATTACTAAATACTGAAATTTGCAAATATCACTCCACCAAAAATGCTCGTAAAAAGGAGGAAAAGAAACAATTCATTAAGCCCACTTTAGATTTGATGTGCATCACGTACAGAAAAGGAGGGAATATAAGCTCAATGGGTCTATTCACAAAGGTAAATTTACACATGAGTAAATCTGCATGTGTACATTTACTCTTACACTTTGTAGTAAATTTACTACTTTTGGCTATACATCATTTCCCCATGTAAATGTCCTACAAAGTGTAGACTTACCAGGGGGAGAGTCCGATTTCAAGTGTAAAGTTACTACCAGTAACTTTTCATGTATAGACAGCGGTCTCCACCACTCAGATGAAGATCTCTCCCTATGGTAAGGTATAAGGATATTTTAAAAAGTGTTTTAAACTTTAACAAAATAGTTAAACTATTTTTACAGTAAATATTAGTGTAAATTAATTATATATATGTATCTTAAATGTCAAAAACAATGAAAAATGTTACAAAACTATTAACTTAATTTTGAATTATAATTGTCATTATTTAAATATATTAGATTAAAATAAAATAATTTTTTAAAGATTTGAGAAAAAAAATCCCTCCTAAGTTAAATTGTGTTTATGTATGTATTATGTAGTAAAAATTACTGAACATTATGTATAGAATTAATTTAAATTATTTAAAAAATGAAGTTACATTCATTATTAAATTAAACATGTTACTACAATATGTTATAATAATACAATATATACTGTTTATGTATCATTTTTGTAAACATTAAATTAGATGTATTTATTTATATATATATTAATTAATTTTAATATTAATTTCTGTGGGGTGTTATTTAAGTCCCTGCTCCACTATTTTCTACTGGAGTGTGTTGCAGTAGCAGTGGTTGGTCTTGTATGATGCTGGACTTACTCCAGATCTGAGCTTGAATACTTTTACAACTGTTTTGAAGCCTTTTGATTGTATTAGTTTTAGAAGTGCAGTTTGTGAATAGAAATCCCTCCCTAGGCCCCTCATTAGCCCTCTCTGAACCCATTCTTACTCCTCTGTAAACCCCACCTATTAAGTAGAAAGTATTCCTTATTTTCCAGCCACTCCCCCTTCCCTCTGCATTTACTACAAAAACATAAACATACGTGTGCAGATATATTCTCAGTCGGGGCGGAGATCTTTGCACATACAAATGAGGAGAGGCAGAGGCGTAGAACCTCCACATATAGTTTTGTGAATAGCATTTTGTAGTATGTGGGTAGTAGTACTATTGTAGTACTGTTAAGCATACTACAAAATTCAGTCTGCAAATAGGTCAGCGTATGTGCATTTTAATATCTAAGACCAATGGCAAACTGCATTTGGGGCCTGATTTATGGAAATAATTTTTTGTATTTTCCTAAATTGCAACAAATACTGAATCACAAACTAGGAATGGCTAAATCTGATTTATATACCTTTCCAATTAGTGATTTGTAAGCATTCAGTATATTAAAAAACAAATCGGAAATTGCGAATCACTATAAGTTGCAAATTGCGACTGTCGCACTGGCAGCAAGTGTTGACCACACCCATTTCAAGATATAGATTTACAGTCAGATGCACAATAGAAACAGAACTTCTCTCCCTACCAAGAACTATCTGATAGCACCATGTCAGGCCAGGAGACACAGGAGGTTAACAGGAAAGGAAAGTACAAATTCAGTGACCAAGTGCTGGAAATACTAGTAGAGGAGTGAGTCTCTGAACATGACAAGCTCTTTGGCAAAACATTCATGTCTGTTCCAGAGATAACCAAAAAACACATTTGATTGACATTTAATACTGGGGGTATCACAAAGTGGTTAGAAAAAGAGATCAGAAACCGCTGATATGACCTATATCCGCACACCAAGGAGAAACTAGCAACAAGAAGAAAGGAGGCTACAGTTACCTGAAGGACCAAGCACAAAGCCACCACCCACCCCATGGAAGAATTAATAGACAACATGCCAGCCTGAAGCCATCACTGGAGTATTGAATATAGATACATCAGCCCCTATATCTGATGCTCACCATTAGTTATATATAATGTACTTGTGTAAATTGTTGATACAATTTTAGTTATTTAGAAAATACTCAAATAAATTTTCTTAGAAAAGATGCATTAAACATTGAGACATTATTACATTTCAGGTTTTCATTGATTTCAAAACAATGCATTGTGGGTAATGTTGGCCGTATGCATAAAACTAAGACTTACATACAACACTTTCATCTTTACATTTCTGTCTTGCTGGACAATATAAAGTATGGTGTTAATGAAACATATATTTCAAGAGAATGCTGATCATTTATATTAAATTAATGTTTTCTATGTCTTTTGACCTACAGCACCTCAACCTATTCAGAAGCTGAAAATGCCAAAACTGTGATTACCATTCCTACAGAGACTGACGGTACACCAAACAGCCAAAACACCACAACTACATTAGGAGACAAAACTACAACTATTGTTTCCACTGCAGGGACTCAACAACAACCAACACCATCCCTTCCTATTTTGGAGAGAGAAAGAAGGCCTTTAATGCTTACTATAAGGTAAAAAAGGAGAGAAGTCCGGAGAAGCTTTCATACTCCAGCACAATTCCATGCATTGGAACAATCAATATTGAAAATTAAAAAAACACAGCACATGGCTACCTCTGAATTGAGTAGACGATTGGCAAAATTTGATAGAACCATTTCCGAAGACACTAGATCAGGCTTTGAAGATTTGACGATGGCTATAAAGGCTCAAGACTCTGCATCACACAGATGTAAAAATAGACACATGAACAATCCCTCCAAAGATTTGGCCGTTCTGTTGAAAGATTGGCTACTGCCACCTCAAATACTTGTGGATCTGCTAACATGTAGCTGGAGGTAGTACACGACAGTGGTGAAGTAGCAAGAAGCCTAGCAAACTGCTAATGCAGGAATTAGAGCAGAAAGGTTGGTTAGGAAAAATGAGGAGAGCTCAAGTGTGAGCAGAATTTCCATAGGCGAGCCAGCTCGACAAGGGAATTCTAAAAGCCAGAGTAGAGAAGGGCAAGGATATGCCGTACAGCGTTCAAAGGAAAAAACAACAACTAGACATCAAGGGCACTGTCAGATCTAGTTCTGTTCAGACACACTAACCTGGAATCCTAGCCCAGCTAGAGTGAAGCACGTTGATTGTCCTACCACACCCCCTAACGCTTCACGAACCGCATTTCTGCCAGCTTTGGTTGCATCAAGGGTAATGGAGGAATGGGACAAAATAAGAAATAAGACCTGGTCTGTCGTCTCACGATATCACCCTTGTCACACTTGCACCTCAAACATGGCTTGCTGGATTGTGATTCCGGGGATGCTGTGAGTACTGCAAGGAAACAAGAGTGGAATTAACGATCCGCATACTTAACTCTCTCTACAACTTTCACTGCACTGTTTCTTTCATCCACATCATTCAATCTAGTACCTATTGCTTGACCAGTTTCTCGTTGAACCTATGTTATAGGCCTGAGAATGTCTCAATACTTGTAGCCCAAATATGTCCTGGGCTTTGTGGGCGAAAACCTGTTGCTGCACTGGTTGAATCCCTGCTCTACTTGGCAGGTGTTATCTCAGTCTTTAATCAGCGCCATTTCAGTTCCTGCACTAGTCAGCTTGAATGTGTTAGCTTGAGACTGTTGAGTAGTGCGCTGTTAATAGTTAGCTTTCTGCGTTGAATGAGCGAAGCACGGTTAGTTGATGAAGCTTATGCTTTGACAATTGTTCCAGGATAAGCGTGCTATGCTATAGATCAGGGTTAGGCAATTGACTCTAGTCTTTTATTGCAAGTCTTGTTTTCCCAGAATTCCAGTGATCTCTGCTTGCCTTGGGGCAGAGCACTACTACTAGTTTGGTACCAGCGCATTCACCTCTTTTATTGTTAATGCAGCATGAGCGCACTTACAATTAGGTTGTGCGACTTAAGGTCTCTCTTTCCTTCTGTCCTTTCAAGGTGCAGCTGTAGCATCCTCCCCTGCCCGGGCACAGGTAAATGACTATGCCACACATGGAACTTGGTATTGCATGTTTTTATTCCTCAGCACGTAGTCGTTAACTGAACATTCTACACCATGAATTCTATCCCCCCACCCAAGCACTTATGTCACTGTCCTCTGGAGTCCGCAGGGACCAAAAGGGTCCTGTCATCTTTAACTCACAAGATACTACATCCCCCCTTTTTTAAATAAAGAGTACAAATATTACATATATACATCACAACTCTTCAATAAGTTGTTTTGGTGCTCGAATCAATTGCCCAGATCTTGTCATATGAGGCTGCGGAGATACAGGAGAAGTGTCTAGGACTGGCTTTGGTGACAGAGACATTGGTACAGTTATTGGGCTCTCCGGATTCTCAGGTGGATAAGTCTCATTTCTAAAATCTGGAGTTGGCGAAGGTTGAGGCAGGTGCTTGAAATGCGAAGAATCTCGCGTAAGGGACTTTCCAAGATGGTGAAGTGTCACCATGTGTCCTTTACTAGTCACAACCCTTAATGAGTCAACATCAAAAGGAGCATCAGACTTGAGTTTCCGTTTCTGGCTGACAATTAAATGGTCTCCTCTTTTGAACACAGTGTTCCTAGCATAGCGGCGCCTATCCTCATAGGTCTTCATTCTTCGTTTGTGAAATGAATCAGTAGTACGAAGTTTATCAATGTCAATCAATCGTTCAACGGTCCATTGGGGCAACTTGATGCGTATGGCTCCTCCAAACATTAAGGTGGCAGAAATCACCCTGGTAGAATGGGGAAATGACCTGTATGCACGAAGTGTAGACTGAAGAACAGATTTGAGGTCAAGCTTTTCCAGCGTAGCACGCTGAATGTCTTCTTGAAGGTGCTCATGGACCTCTCAACATTACAATTCACCTGTGGCCAGAGAGGTATGCTTTTCTGATGCATGACATTCAGATAAGTGAGACATTTTTTTAATTCTCGACTATTGAAAGGTGGGCCATTGTCAGATTTCAAAATCGAAGGAACACCCCATGTTGCAAAATTCTTTCTAATCTCTCAATGACTCTGTCATAAGTAGTCGATGACAGATCTTCCACAAGGGGAAAATGGAAGTAGTCATCAACAATGACTAGTAGATGATGTCCATTGTCAAGGGGTCCAAAAAAAATCAATCGCAATCTTGTCCCATGCATGCTTTGGGAGACCAGACATGTCTAAGGGATGCAGGATGGTTTTGGATGACAAGCAGCTCCACAAATGAAAACCCTTAACTCTTTTTCAATTCTTTCAACAAGACGAGGGAACTAAACTCAGTCCCGTAGAGCTCGTTTAGCAGCAACAATTCCACGATGTCCCTTATGTGCCAGTTAAATGACTTGTTGTCTCAGACTCTCAAGCATGACAATTCTCGACCCTCGTATGTTGTTGACTTCTGGAGTGACTGAAAGTTCTTCCTGCATATTTTAAAATTTCTGGTATTCTGTGTCATCATGAAGAGGTCGAGCATGCTTTCTCATTGTCACGGTCACCAGGTTATCCTCAGGATCGGATTGAAGCATAAAGGGGTCCGCCTCTCGACAGCCCCAAGTCCGGATAGAATTAATCCTCTCGGACTAGTGGGATGGTCAAGCGAGGGAAGGAAAGGGTAGGAACAGCGGGGAGGGAGACCTGAGAACAGACAAAGAGAGAAAACAGTTTTTACTATAAAGGACACTGTTTTAACTTTAACTACTAGTCACAGAAGACCCTACAAAAGGGGAACTCGCTCTACCTGTAAAGAAAACAAGGAGGGCCTTCTACCGGGCGAGATGTGAGAGCGAGTACGAGGTAACAGCACATTCCTATTCTAATGAGGAAACAGGTTTAGTTAATAACATGTCACACAGTGAATGGAGAAATGCACCCTCTGTTGTACTCAAGATCTTCTGAATGAAATGCTAATACCTTTGCATAGAACGTGCTTGACCCCCACCGGACTATGTCGGTTCAGTACTAACCCTGGGCATAATACTTTGCTACGCTCACAGAGCATGCAAAGTTTGTGTTACTACGCACTACGCAAATTGCACGTAGCAGAGTAAAA
Organism: Calotriton arnoldi; assembly: GCA_963921515.1. NCBI lineage: Eukaryota > Metazoa > Chordata > Amphibia > Caudata > Salamandridae > Calotriton > Calotriton arnoldi. Next base: position 1,219,974 of record CAWUFW010003771.1, on the reverse strand, counting down.
AACTCTGCTAATCGACGTAGCGTAGCAGCAGTATATTAAACACATACAAATGCTTTGTTAAAGCAATTTTCTATACTAAAAAGCATATAACAAATTCACAAAAGTGAACTTTGACAATGAAAATATCAAGCAATGAGAGAGGTGATGATTTTGGGTTCCCCTAACCTAGGGGAGGACCAAGCAGATGCCTTGAACACAAAAAGCATATCATGTGAACGATTCAGTGGTGGTCCCTTCCTCCTAGGACCACCCCAAGCCAATTATGGGCAAAAATACAATCCCAACCAAAGGCCCTGCAAAGCATTATGGGACGAGATTAGCAGTGGGCAGTGAATATTATAGTGTCCAATATCAAAATAATTCTACAAAGAGCTGCAGTTCAACTAGTCGTTACTAGATGTCCCTCACGAGTCAAATGCAAAAGCATTGAAATTATTAATACATAAAGCTGCAGTTCCACTAGTCGTTACTAGATGTCCCTCACGAGTCAAATGCAAAAGCATTGAAACCCTTTCATGAAGCTTTTGCATTTGACTCGTGAGGGACATCTAGTAACGACTAGTGGAACTGCAGCTCTTTGTAGAATTATTTTGATATTGGATACTATAATATTCACTGCCCACTGCTAATCTCGTCCCATAATGCTTTGCAGGGCCTTTGGTTGGGATTGTATTTTTGCCAATAACTGTGCTTGGGGTGGTCCTAAGAGGATGGGACCACCACTGAATCGTTCAAAAGATGTGCTTTTTGTTTTCAAGGCATCTGCTTGGTTCTCTCCCTAGGTTAGGGAGGATACCAAAATCATCACCTCTCTCACTGCTTGTTAATTTATTGATTTCACTTTTGTGAAATGCTATATGCATTTTTAGCATATAAAGACAGAGATACTTATTTTATCTTAACTTGCACTGTGTAAGATGCCTTTGGCAATTATTGTACAGTGCAGTCAAGCACACAGCTACGCACTATGCAATTTGCATAGCTACGTGTAGTTCGAAATGTACTTCACGTAGCTATGTGAAGTGCTACTATGCAAACTACGCCCATGGTTATTCCGTACTGGACACCCCCAACAGATCTCCCCTAAAGAACGAAAGTATAACACAAAAAGCCAATGTTAACGGCAATCAAACATAAGTATAGCGTTTCTGGCTTGTCATTCAGCAATTCCAAGAGGTAGCCGGCAATTCCCTTCCGCTACCACCGAAGAAGCCAAACTCCAATAAGAGGGAAGCCCTCGGCATAGACCAGTGTTAGCAGGAACTTCAGTCATTACTATGAAATGCAGGAATATCGTAAAAGGATCACTCGCTCCCGCTTTTGCCTCAAAGCGAGAGTGTTGATAATGACTAATCTCTGGTTTTGCACAAGCAGAAATAACAGCATTTCCTCCCGCATGAGACCGTAGGAAATAACGTGTCTCTCCAACGGGAGGAACAAAGTATATGCGCTCCGTAAAGCTTCCGTAGCACCAAACAGCAAAGTACAAGAACAACAGTTGGTGCGAGTTCGCACCTTTACCCGACCGTACTTCTTGGTACTCGGGGATCCACAGGATAATCGGTGTCTTCGTGAAGGCGCCATCTCCTATTATCCGGTTCTGCTGACGGCACGTCTTACAGCGTGCAACGTCAGTGCGTGCGTTGACAGCGCTGGCGGATGACGGGAATTGTAGTTTCTTGTCCCGTGCGCCTCCGCTTCCACAGTCAGTGCGCTCACGCTCACGCTCTGTGTGCCCTGACACTCATCGAGTGATGAGTAATAATGTCTTTGAAGGTTTGCAAATCTCTGTCAGTGCTCGTGGCAGCAATTATTTGTTCTACTGATATGTCAGCAGGTGTCCTGGATTTCATGATGAAGTTAACATAAGCATCAGCCACTTTAGAAGTGGTGCCATGACACGGTATGAGTACACATGAGAAGTGGTCAGCAGGATTTTGATATTTTCCTGGATGATGAACAACTGTATAATCATACTCCTGCAGTCACAACCCCCACCTTTCAATGTGAGGGGGCATCTTGGCTTTAGTATTGCCAAAAATTGTGAGCAATGCTTGGTGGTCAGTGACAACCGTGAAATGCTTCCCGTACAGGAACACATGAAAATGTTCGCCACAGTTAGGCTTTCTTTTTCTGGTTGTGAATAGGCACGTTATGTCGATGACAACCTCCTGCTAGCATATGCCACAATGCGTTATGGTGCATTGGGATGTCCAGTGTGCTGGGCAAGGATGGCACCCAGACCCACTGGGCTTGCATCAACAAAATCCTCCGTTTGCAATTTCGGATCAAGGTATGCCATTTGAGTGGCGTTCTCAATTGCATGTTTGATTTTCTTGAAGCTTTGTTCACAGTCAAGTGACTATCGAAATGGAACATTTTGTTTCGTTAAGTTTCTCAACGGGGCACTGGCAAAGTCATGTATATACCTTGAACAGTAACTGGCCATGCCAAGGAATGATCGCAGCAGAGTTACATCCTGTGGGGGTGAAGTGGATGACAAGGCTTGTGCTTTACTTGGATCTGGAGTCATTCCCCATCAGAAAAGATATGCCTGAAACACTTGAGTTTTGTTTTATGAAAGTCACACTTTACTGCATTTAAAGTGAGATCTGCATCAGCAAGTATACAGCACACTTGTATAAGAGCTTTCTCATGTTCTTTTTGTGTGGCCCCAAAAACTAGTATATCATCAATGTAATTGAAACCATTTGTGACTCGCTGTATTATGCGACAAATGACATCCTGAAAGATTTCTGCAGCTGGAGACACTCCGAAATGTAGCCTCTTATATCTACACAACCCAACATGAGTCGAAAAGGTAGTAATGTACCTGCAAATCTCTTCCAGTTTGAGTTGGTGGTATCCTTTGTTCAAAACGAGGCAGGAAAAGACTTTGGCTCCGTTCAGCTGCGTAATCATGTCAGCAATGTGTGGACCTGGATGTTGATCTCTTTCAATCACTTTGTTTTCTTGGCGCATATCAATGCTGATGTGCACGGAGCCTCACCATTCCTTCTTCAATGCTACCGCTATGGGGGACACCCATGGTGTTGGACCAGTGAATCGCTGAACGATGTCATGTTTAAATAATTTCTTAATTTCTTTAGCAACAGCCTCTTGTAAATGAAAGGCAATCCCCGATGTCATTGAGCAACAGAACGGATGTCCTCATTTATGTGAAGTTGTACTTTCATTGTATTAAGTCTTCCTAGTTCATGAAACAACAATGGAAACTGATTCACTATCTCATCATAGGCGTTTGACGTTGTAACTCACAGAAATTAGCCCAGTTTCAGCTGCTGTGCTGAAACTGAGTAAACACGCACGGGATGAAGTGCCTGGCAGGACATGAATTGGTGCTTGTGCTTTCATCTTTTTATGTTTCACAGCAGCCATAAGTGAACCTTGACTTTGCAGTGGCATCATAGCAGACCACGTATACACTTTGGTTTTTGACTGGGTCAAACGGGGCACTGGAGACAGATCATTGTACTTTTCCACTGGCATAATGTTTATCGATGCACCACTGTCTATGATAAATGGTATGGAGCACCCATTCACCTTCAGTGTGATTTTGGGACAGTGTCCAAATGAATTTTGCACTTTCACTTGTCGTTGTACCTTCGACCGTCATTCTTCTATGCAAGAAGCTAAACCTACATGTGCACGTCGTTCAGTGGTCAACATTTACATTGCACACCCATCTTCCTCACTGTCTCTCAGCAATGACTATGACAAACTTTTAGATGAGGTATTTGATGACAATTGACGCTGTTCTGTTTCTACTTGTCTCAACTGATGTTGCTGCTTGGCATTTAGGGCGTGGTTGGAACGTCTCTGGAACTTTCTGGCATCATTTTTGTTTTCTTGACGTGACGCACTTGATCTTTCAGCATTTGTAGTCTGAAGGAATTGGGGAGACAACCATCTGTTACTCGGAGAGGCAAGGCCTCTTCATCGTTGAACTCATTAAGCTTGCAATGCTTGATGAGCGAATCAAGTCTTTCTACAAACTCATCCATTGTTTCACCAGTTCTCTGCCTTTCCTGACTGAAGATGTACCTTTCGTAGTCGACATTTGGCATTGGATTGAACTTGGTGTTTAACCATTCTTTGATTTGATGGTACATCACTTCACCACCGAGTGGGATTTCCTTTATCACCTATTTTAACTACTTCACCTGCCAAATTCTTCGGATACCTAATGATCTGTTTGTCATTAGCTTCTTCCAGCGCATCAATGAAATTGTCGAAGGTAGTCCAACTGTTGCCAATATTCTGCTTTTTGATGGTATCAAAGGGAGGCAGTGGTTTTAAGAAGGCAGCTGCATCATAACCAGTTATGGCCTTTACTGATGAGAATATATGCTGTTCACCTGGACTTGCACCATTCCTACCATCTATTGTCTTTGCGGCATGCTGACTTCAGGATCGTCATGGCCAATCTGAACTGATATGGCTTCTTTTCATGTGGCCATTGGAAAAGAAACATTTCACCATTCCAACCGCCGCTCACGGCATTTCAGGTGTTCCAACGTGACTCACCAGCCTCGTAAGCACAACCCCATGCCTCTGCTTGGGTTGTGGCACCTAGTAATTGTGATCATATTCTCTATATCTCTGGTTGTCGCCGTCTCTAATGTTTCTCTGAATGTATCTGCTTCTACTCACAGCGTTCTCTTGCACTTAGCTGTCGCCGCTCGCTGTACTTTTCTGTACCTGGTTTCAACTGCCTTTAGCATTTCTTTATGCTAGAAATGTTTTCTGCTTTTAGCGCTTCCTTGCATTTGGCAATCACTGCCTTTGGTGCTTTTCTGAAACTGGTTGTCGCCGTCTTTAGCGTTATCGTACTGTAGAAATGACTGCTCTGGTGTGCTGTGGCACAGTATCTCTTGTCTTGACTTTACCAGCAAATTTCTAGCCGATGACAAACACACTTTCTGTAGCCTTCACTTTTTTCACTGGCCTTTTACAGGCTTGAGTGGCGCTTTGACTTCACATACGCCAACCGTCAATTTTTCACTTCGACTAAGGCACATGTGGAACATAAGAGCAGTTTGCTGGACCACGGCAAACTGTCTGGGAGAGCCCTCTCGGTTCTTCAGGTCCAGGGTTTACGTAATCCCCTATCTTGTCACCAGTTGTAGAGTCCTAGCCAGCCCGGGTACAGGTAAATGACTACGCCACGCACGGAACTTGGTAATACATGCCTTTATTCCTCAGCGTGTAACCGTTAACGAACTATTCTACAGCATGAATTCAATCCTCACACCCACTTTCGTCAGTGTTCTACGTAGTCTATCAAGGACCAGAGGGTTCCATTATCTCTAACTCACAAGACCCTACAGCGGGCAGGACCTGCGGAATATGCTGTGACAGTGGCAATGAGGGTGTTCAGTAGCCAAGTCCAGGTGAGTGTTCTTTATTCGAAGTCTCGATTGCCTGGTGGTGGGAGTGGTCAGGGCATGGCTAATATTTCGGCAACTTCAAGATGGCCGCAGAGAGTTTGTTATCTTGAGAGACCCTGTGCCCTTCACATGTTAATGCCGTTCACCAGCTCACATTGGGTATTTCTCATCACCACACATGCTCACAACTCATTCTTCAGGCTCGCATGCCTTCTGCATTCAAATTGCATGCATACTTAACTGTGTGTGTCCTCATCCGTTACCCATGTATTTTAATGTCAACTCGGTTATGACCACCCACTTGACCATGTCACTCTCTCCATGTTTCAAGGCATTCTGTGTTGATTGGCTTTCTCTGACATCACCAACCTTGCACCAAAGTCATCTAGGGCTGGGTTCTTTGGGTTGTATGAATGCCTGTGTGTCTTGTGCGTGGGTTCATGTTCATGCTCATGAGAGACACAGATAGTAAACACATACAATGAAACTGTTTTCAAGAAATTAAATAAAATACTATTAAATCTGACCTCTATTCTGCAGTCGTATGTTTAAAATGCACATGTCCATCTTCAAAATCCCCTGTACCTCAATAGAAAAACTTTTGTTTAGTACTCAATACACTATACTTGGTATTTATTTTGAAATATGTATGTGATATCTACCTTGAAAGTATTGTTTGTGACATCATCCCTGTGCTTACATCACTCTGTAGTTGCTGTAGCATCAGGTCCTGGAGGTGGCAAGAGAGGGGGATTTTCTACATCATTTTCATCAGAATCTTCACTTGTAGGATCAACGGGGAATCTTTTACTTATGGCTAGATTATACAGTGTAGCACAGGTGGCAATTATTTTGGAGCACATTGCTGGATCATATTCTAGGGCACCCCCACTTTTGTGCAGACATCGGAATCTGCCTTTAAGTAAACCAAATGTCCACTTAATAATAATCCTTGTTTCCCTTTGAGCAGCATTGTACCTCCTTTATCTAGGCGTTGAGGGATGAAAGTATTGCTTATGATCGTATTTTATATGCACTGTCACCTGAAATCTAACAAAGTTGTTTTAGAATTTATAAAATACCTAAATGTGGCCGATAAGATAAAATTAAAAAAACAAATAACTAAAGATCCGTCTCCAAGATCTGCACTTGCTAGTCGCAAATATAGTCTACAGTGTTCTAAAAAGGTAAGAGTCATGAGTGCTTCTAGGGTATCGAGCAACTAGGTCTGTAATCAGACATATGGCATTGCACAGTACTTGGTCAGTTAATGAATGTCAGTTGCCTCTGTTGTGACAGACATACTCTATTTCAAAGGGTGGACAAATTAGAACATGTGTAATGTCTGCATTTCCAATCACTTGGGGGAAATATGCCATTGCATAAAATAGTTTTTGTAGCTTCCAACTCTGCAGGAGTACTTGGATATGCAATGTGTGAGTTAAGTCTAGTCAGCATTGCATCAAGAAAATCCCTAAAAACCCTGCATAATGCACTCTGTGATAGCCCTCCTGCAAAGTGTAAGCTATAGAAAACCTAAAAGTCTGTATTAATAGCACCACTGTGTTGCATAAGCTGGCTTTGAACTGGGTACAAATAATCATTTAAAGTAAGAATGACCTCTTTGGTAAACCGGTGCCTAGCATAACCTCCTCATCTGTTTGTACAAATAGTCACCCTCTGTCTGAAAATCCTTTCTCTCCTCCTCCTCCTCTGTTGAGCTCCAAGAATCAGCATCCTCCTCAGTACATCATCAAATGCAGCACTTGTAAAAGATTGCAATGCATTTTGGGTACCCTAGTATACTTTGTACCTGGTTACCACCTCCTTCCAATTGATGGCATTTTGCACGTGCAAAATGCTGTGTTTTAACACATTTTCTGTTTGTGAATGTTGTGTACATTGAAATAGCGATTCACTATTTGGTAATCGTATTTAGCGATTCAGTATTTCCTATCACAAAATAAGGAATCACCAAATATTTTTTGCAGTGTGCTATTTTAAGAAATACACCATTAACGCATCTTTTTAACATACTATTTAGCGGCTGCTAACCAGTTTGTAACTCATTAGCGACTCACTTATTTTTCACACATCAGGCCCTTGTTACCTACAGTTTTAAGCCATAGTTCTATAGATATCACACAATTCTTAGTGGCTGATTGTGACTCAATACCCCCACCTGTCACCACCACCATTACACCACCTCTTGTTTTACACAAATCAATAACTGGTTTGAACAAAAAAGTTGCTTCACTCTGAATAAGATGATGTAATACTTAGGAAACTATCTCCATGAACACTTGTTTACAGAGTGTGAAATGAAGCAGTATGAACAATGAAAAAAGTGAATCTCCAATCCCCACAGTTTATAATATAAAAAGAAAAGTTCAATGACTGCTCTCATCTCTGTAAAATAAGTAATGATATATTTCAAACAGTGAAGTGTTATGAGTAGTTACCACTTCACAGTGTCCATGCTGGGGCTTTTGGCTTAAACCTTTAAAACCTAGAATTGTATTTATATGAACTTGAAAAACCCCACCTTCAACATAACGATGCCGATGATGTATATAAATTAAACCTAGCACTCTCTTTCTGTGGCTAATGATATTGAAAAATAAAGAAATTAGAAAACAACAAAGAAGAATACCTACCTGAAAAAACACAAAGCTCTTTTCAAAATTCACTAACATTATAAATATATCAAAATACAATGAATTTGAAGGTAAACAATTAAGACCATAATATGATTCTATTTAAGTACACAATAATAGAGATTCAAAGTTTGGTTTCATTTTGCAGAGTTTCACATGATTCTCTAGTATTCTGAAAAGACCTAGTAAATCTATTTACAAGCAGATCATTTACTGGAATACATAAAAGTACAGCTCACTCATAAAAGACTGCTTGTGACATTTCTGTCTTTGCAACGTGATAATATAAACGTTACTTAAAGATTACCAGCATTACACATGAATACTACACAGGCAGCACAAACTGAAATTTCTGTGAAGTGATCATGGAGTGTTTAGGTCTTGCATGACATGGCAGCAGTCTTCAACCTTATGTGATCGCCAGAAAAGCAGCTTTTTAACAAGCAATAGTGAGAGGACTGTGTGAGTGACAGAAAAAATAATTAAGAAGTAGTACTGAGAGAGAGATAGAGAGAGAGAGAGAGAGAGAGAGAGAGAGAGAGAGAGTATTAGGCTACGCTCACATGTTGATCTTCTTCTCTATCAGGCACATGCATCAACCATTTTTGCGAGCGCAAACGGTGCGATTCGCAAAAATCGGCCGTTTGCGCCCGCAAAAAGGGCATTTGCGATGCATGAAGGGTCAAGGCACTTGCAATTTGAGAATTCGCAATTAATTGCGAGTTCTCAAATTGCGATTGCATTTAAGGAATCGCATTTTGCGATTCCTTAGATGCAATGCAAGAACCACTTTGAAGTAGCGATTTCGCTACTAGGGGGGCGCAAATTACCATGAAGTTGAACTTCATGGTAATTTGCAAAAACTTTGAAAAATGCACTAAAGTGCATTTTTCAAAGTTGTAGGTAACACACACACATGTCCTTTGGACATGTGTGTGCGCAACATTTGTGCACATCACAATTTCAGGGGTGCAACAGGGTGTCTTTTTGACACCCTTGCACCCTTGAAATTGCGCATGCAATCTCCCATTCATTCCTAGGAATGAATAGGAAGGCATTCCTTAATTGCGACTCGCAATTTGCGAGTTGCAATTAAGGAATGTTTAGGAATCGCTATTTTATAGCGATTCCTACATGCATAGGCTTTTGCGATTCCTTAATTGCGATTCCTTAATAATCGCAATTAAGGAATCACAAAAGCCTTCCTTGATGCATGTGCCAGTATATGTTTTAGATTGCCCATAAGGTGTGTACTTCCACTGAGTGTTTGTTTTGAGAAACGCCTAATTGGTTAAAGGTGACTAACAGGCAGGATGTCAGGGGGTATGGTTTAGTAGGTCTTAGGGTGTAATACTTAAAACCCACTTTTGTCAAGTCCATTTCAGAGAATGAAAGGCTTGTAGTGTTCACAGAGTGTCAGCACAGCTATGTATGAAGCTTCGTATATGTGGAGAACACACTATGCAATGTCGCACTGACAACAAATTAATTTTCCAAGCAGTCCCTGGACTCTTGTGTTGTTTTGGAGATGTCCATCTTGGATTACCAGGTCAAACTTTCCATGTGTTTCACAGCATATGTGCTAAGCATTTGTACTACAATGTTGCTAAAGCCAGGACCTTGCTACTTTTATTCAGGATTTCTTGTTGCTTCCTTGAGTGTTTGTTGGAGAACATTTGGGAATACAGAGAACTGTTCTGAAAACGAAGTCAAGAATATGAACTTTGAACTATTTTGAAAATTTGCCTTTAAGCATTAGTAAAGATTTTAAAAACTGTTGCATTTAATCTTTGGGTTTGATTCTGTGATGGAACAGGACGTATTCTCATGTTAAGTTAATGTTACACATCTTATGTATTTATGATGATGTGTAAGGTAATTAGGCCCTGATTGAAAGTTAGAGGCGAAGTTTGTTTTTGAAAAATGTAAAACTTTTAAAAAGTTTGACGGAAGGCATCATGTTTGGCCTTCAGTCAAACTCTTAAACATTGACAGCCATGACGGTGGTTGCTGCCAATGTTAAAAGATGTCCGCCAGGCCAGCAGACATCTCTAACTTTGGTGTATGGCATGTCCGTCCCGACAACAGAGTATTTCATATTCTTACAACTGGGAGTTACTTAAACTCAGCAGGCTGACTTTGATGGCTTCTAGAGATGTAGATTGGTTCCCTTTTACCCAGTGCAAATGGTTATGGAGTGCCACATTGTGTATTTCTTTCCCAAGAGAGAAAAGGTGCTTCAAGAACGGTTCTGGCAATGATGATAGCGACCAGGATTTTATCCATGTTCTGCACCTGGTCTGGCCAACCTACTGTCTCGCTTGTATTACTGGACAGGGAAGTGAGTGTCCCAGGGGCTTGAAAGAACAGAACATGGTGCTGGGTTCCTTTGCAAGGAACTCAGCACTACATCCTGTTTTAAAAGTCTTTGCCTTTTTTTTTTAATACAGCCTCTCTTCCAAGTGATGACTGAAAACCAAGAAATGACTATGCAGCACTGCTCCTGCTTTACTTCACCATTATTAGGCCCTGGTGCCACTGTGTATAACTGAGGAGCCATGTTAAAAGTTCCTGATACTATGTGGCTACTTCTTCCAGCTCCACTTTCTGTGGACCCTTTTCAGGTAAGATGCCTATTTTCCTTATATATTTTCCTTTCAAAGTCAGTTGGTGTCTTTTTACTCTTTGACCACTACATTGATTGTTTTGCTGAGAGAGAAACAAGGCGTGGTGCATCATCAGTTTCTAGAGCGGTGGAGCGGTGGAGCGGAGGAGCGTTTGCTGTGCGTGCTCACCGGACTCACCGGCGCCGACTGATTGCCTGCCCGAATTGCTGGGTCGTGGAGAAGCAGCAGTGGACACCAGGCCGTGCGGAGCGGGCCGGAGGGCAGGAAGACGGTCCTGCCGAGCCGCGGCGGGGTGAGAGGCCGCGGCGGACCCTGCTCCCGGGAGTCATCTGGAGGTGTCGTTGTGGCCCACAACCGGCCCACAATCGCCTGACAGGGCTCTAGTGGGGAGAGCAGAGTTTGCCTGGGCGGACCTGAGTCATTATCGAGAGCCGCTGAGGGTCCGAGGGGCGAACTGTCAGCACAGTGCCCCGGGGCCGACCTGTAGCAGAGAGCAGCAGAGCAGCATCGCGACCAGCTAACTGCTAGCTGCTTCGTCATACCCAGGTACGGAGCTCCTAACGCGCGGGGGTCCCCATACAGAGGGAGTCTGGCCCTCGCGGCGCATGTGGAAACCTGCTACTGCGGTTGTGGTTGCGGCAGCAACAGAGTGGCAGTAGGTAGCAGGATTGACAGAGCAGAGCAGCGAGCGGCAGCGGGGAGCTGCATCAAGAGTAGCTGCTGTGTGCTCTGTGTGAAAAGCGAGGAGAGAGTCTCCCAGGTGAAGCTGCCCCCGGGTGCCTAGGAGTCAGGCTTTCTTCTTCTCTCGCTTCAGTGCTCAGCCCTGAAAAAATAGCCTCAAAAGCAGCTCCCTGATTACAGGTTTTACGGCTCCAAAGGCTTGAAAGGCTTCAAGGTGGGCCGTGGGAGGCGGAAAAACTAGAGATCAGTGCCTAGAGGTCGTGCCTAGAGGTCACCCTTTCCACCTTAAACCGACCATCATCCTCCATTGTCATTGCCATTACAAGGCAGGACCCAGCGCCGTAGTAGTAGCATCAACTCTCCAGCTAGCAGCGCCAGCAATACAACATACAACAGTCTAATTTTGTCAGGGCATCGATTAGGGGCCATTTCAACAGGCTCTAACAGGCTCTGCGTTACTAAACAGCATAAACGGTATAAATAGCATAAACAAATAACAGCATAAACAAACAAGCAAGTAAACAAATCAATAATCAATCAAATCAATAATAAATCAATATAACAAACATAATAGGGACATCAAAAAACCAACAAAATAAAACTTGATACGAATTCAAAATACATCTACCATATTTTACGACAAAACAGACGAAATACACAAGACAAACATGAGATCTGGAAAAGAAAGGCGGTCTGTTACAAAAGTTATTAACAACAGGAAAAGGAAAAGTGCGATTTTAAAAGAACCAACTAAAACTCAGGTTACAACATCAATAATGCCGGCCCCAGAATCAACAAAATTCCACAAGGTCTCTGACATACTGGTGGATATAGAGGACGCAACGAGCACGCCAGCAAATCAGAAGAAAAAATATTCTCAGCCCAAAATATATTCAAAATTCTCTTTTGTAAAAGATGCTGGGGCAGTGTTAAACCTCAGTATCAGTAAGCAGCTGGGCCTCCTCCCCACTGCATCCAGAAATGGAAGAGGAAACGGAAATACTACTAAAGAAGGGCACTACACCAGAAGGCAGGGGTGAGGTACCACATAGCACAAAAACCAACTATGAAAAAAAAGACATAAAAGATACAACAGATATAACAGATCAAGTGTGGGCACAAGTGACAGAATGGAATGCCCTGCAAAACGATAAAAATTGTAATAAACCTATCGGGAAACGGAACAATGAAAGATCCAAGCCCATAGGAATTCTGTCCACCTCCTTCTCCCCTGAGGGAAAAAAAAACACCACCAATAATTCCACTGGAGCCAGACGTTAAAATCCGGGCCCGCCAGAACACAACAACTTACACAATCGCTGCATCTGTAAGATCTGTAGATTCACAAGCCCACTCAGTCGTTCCTGAGACAATTTCAACTAGAATGACGTTTTCCGATAACTCTCCAACCAAAACAGCAGAAGTTAAGAACCCGCAACTAAGCCCGGAGGCCAACGCCCTTGATCATACAAGCGAAAGAACTAATATGACTCCACAGGACAACGGGGTCCAGGGAAAGGCATCAGGAATCAACAACACAGATATTAACATCGACAATAATATCAACATCAAGTTCAAATCGTTAACTCCAGCATTTATTGGACCACAATCTGAACCAGTATTTATAACATCAGGCAGTAGTATAGGGAAGGCTGGGGGGGAACAAGAAGCTACACCAGTTCGCGCTGTCAGTAACGCGTCCTCTCTTTCGAATGAAGAATGGGAACATCTGGTCACCACATACTCCTCAGAGGCTAAAGGCGACACAGCCGCCCAAGACTCAGGAAGAGCAACAAGGGGTCTGACAGAGGACAAAATAGGGGCATCTCTTCTAAACACAATGCAACTTACAACTAAAGCTATGGAATACCACTCGGACAAGATGGAAATACAGCTAACCCTCCTTAACTGTTTAGCCCTGCATGTTACAAGCATTGATAGTAAGTTGTCGGAATTGAATAACTTCATCAAAAGAGCTCAAACTGAAACAACAATAATTCCTCCGAGCTGCACTTGCTACTCAATCATCGATAAACTTGCATCATTACCTGCCGTGATGGGTGACCTTCTAACGGACCTAAAAAATACTAACACAACAAACACAGGTAAATCAAAATCCAACAATAACAAACAAAAAGGAGACATCATAAATGATAAGCAACGCTCGCCCAGGACCAAAAAGAGCACCCCAAAATCGACAAGAACAAGAATGCTCTGGTCTCTCCCTCAGCTGTGGCCAGAATCAAACAACGGCCAGGTGAAGAAGCGGCCACTGGCCTGGAACAACAAAAGGTTCCAGGAATCCATGACAGGGATATCGAGAGCATACATTCGGGCTCTGTCTCAACAAGTAATTTGGATGATCCAGAACAACTAAGGGCTGAGCCGAGATCCAGTAACTGCAACAAGCAGACAAGGCCATCAGATGAAGGGGAAGTCTCACCGAATAAAAGGCAATCAACAAGTAATTTGGATGATCCAGAACAACTAAGGGCTGAGCCGAGATCCAGTAACTGCAACAAGCAGACATGGCCATCAGATGAAGGGGAAGTTTCACCGAATAAATGGCAATCATCCAAAAAATGCCGGAAACAAAGGAGGAAAGGGAGGAATAAAAATCCAACTATTAAATCCTTTTTTCAAGCTCCAAGAAAAATTTTGAGTGACCTCCAGCTAGATCAAAGAGTAACCAGGGAGCCATCAATTTTACAGTCTGAGGTGAGTGTCCCCGCTGCTTCCTGCTCAACAATGTCAGAAGATGCAGGAAATGCACTCTTAAGGGAACACAAACTTCCAGAGAGTATCAACATAACTGAACGGGCAGAAAACAACCCGGCACCAGTAACAACGGGGGGACCACGCCTGCGACAATAGCTGTCGTAAAGGTTGCCATCATGCAAACAGAAACAGCAGATTTCAAACCAATTGAGGAAACAGCAGAAAAACCAGGCCCAGTTAGACTTAATTGCCCCGAAACTGGGAGGAGGAATAAAGAGCCGAGCATTGAAACAGCAGATAAAGAGGCAAAAGAAAAACAGACACCCCCAAACATAGAGGGGAGGGAAAATGACCCGGGCAGTGCAACTCTTTCAAACAATTCCCGACGGGAAACCTCCCAGTCAATTCTGTTCATCCCAGAATATAAATCCAAAGGACGGGGCGACACCCTCAATAGAGGGAATATTCTTCGAATATTAACCGCCATTAGTAACCTGGCTGGGATCGGCACACAAGACCTGGAATCCGTTGAATTCAAAACGTTTAAACATCTATCGGAGCACGAAGCAACAAAAACTACCTGGGCAAATCGGGAAATAGTGGAGAGAATTCTTAAAGAGGAGCACCAATTAGAAGTCTGGGGGATCCGACTACAGATTCATCACGCAGTCGGGTACCCAGAACCCCTACTCCGACAACATCAAGGGCCTAATGACTGCAGGCCAAGTAATAAGGGTAATTTTGGATTTACTAACTCTGTGCTCAAAGGGCACGCAGTACCTCCATTGAGGTCACGGATAATAGCGGAGCTACCATCTGGAACGTACAGGACAAAAGAGGAAAGGACGTACCAAATGACTGGTCATGGATAGCAAAAACCATAAACTGCAGACCCGAGAATCAATGACAGAGAGCAGAAAAGGCAAAAAACACTTCAAATCTAAAATTCTGCTCCTGGAACATAAACGGGCTTGGCGCTAAAACCTTCAACAAAGTCCTATTGATGTACCTCCAGCAATTCGACTTAATTCTTCTACAAGAAACATGGCTGGAAGATCCGTATCATCTACAAGGTTTTAAATCATACCATCTCCCGGGAACCCGAAGTTCGAAATTTGGTCATTTGAAAGGTGGCCTTACGACTTATGCCTCAATTAAGACTATAACATCCGTGAAGGAATTAACAAGCAGAAACATTCAAACAAATGGAATAAAAACAATACAGATAGAAATATCAGGCCTAAGAGCCAAGCAACAGTTAATACTTGTTAATACCTACATACACCCCCACAATAAAAAAATAGGCGCAAAACTTCTGGTAGCCGAACTGACCAAGTTAGTCACCGAAGAGGCGTCTTCAAACTTCATCGTTTCAGGCGACTTCAATATGTGCCTCACAGGGGGTGCCGACGCGGACAGGCCGGCAGCAGACCGACATGTAGAATGGGGGATCCCACGCCAGGACGAGTGCAGGTGGGGTAAGCAATCCAAGATCTCGAATGACCTTTTGAACGAACTGAAAAACCTGTCCCTGGTAGCATTAAACGGCCGATCCGCGGGCGATCGCCCACAAGCCGCAACTTTTCATAATGCACTCTCAAATACTGCAATAGACTACACTTTCACTTCTTTATCGCTGTTTAGTTCAATAAAAGGTTTTAGGATTGGAATACTTGATTACAGCGACCATCAACCTCAAGAGTTCATACTCGACGCTCATGGTACGGCAACTACTCACCCAATTGAAAATTTAAATTTAAAGGTCACATCGAATCACCGGCGAATTAAATGCAATACGAGCGATCCAGAAAAACTTCTGGCCTTATCGAAAAAAACGATGGGAGGAAAGCAAACAGCCGAGTGAGAACAGTTTTACAGCTTGGGAGAACTTCATCAAAAGTTTCGACTCTGCCAAATCCAAAAATGATTTAAGAGAAGAAAAAGCAAGGCCAAAAAACGAATGGGAGGCTCCACGCAACCTGGCAAGTAACCAAAGAATTTATCTCTCAAGACCCCAGAACGCCGAACTAAGGCAAATAAAGAGCGAAATCAATAGAGCTCTGCGCAGTCTCCACCTACACGGCCCAGTCAATAACATACAGCTTGAACTAAGGAGGCTAAAGGTACGTAGAAACAAAATCATATGGCTTGATAAAAAGGAAAATGCTGATACAACATGGGCAAAACTGCTACATGATGCAAAAAATAACAACAGCACCAGGTTTTGGCAGACAGTCAACGGCTTAGAGAATCCCACAGCTCCGGGAATAAATTCACACATAACGGAGGACATTTGAGTAAAACACCTACAGCGCCACTTCAACTCGGAAGTCGGCGAAATAAAACAAGATACTTCGCTGTACCAATGCGACCGGCAGTTCCTCAAACTCCAAGGATCGGAACTCACCCCTTCTTTTCAAATAAACAGCTTGTGAATAGAATCTCAAAAAGCCGGAAGGATGGAGCGCCTGGGCCCAACGGCCTACCACCAATCATATATAAGCAAGACCCGAATTATTGGGCTGAAGTGCTATTACCCCTTTTCAATAATATTATGGAACTCGAAAGAATTGCTGAATCTTGGAAGGGGTCAATTATCTCACCGATCCATAAAAAAGGCAGTATGACCGAGCCAAAAACTACAGGCTCATTGCATTAATAGATATCGAAGCCAAATATTACGCAGGCCTCCTACTGAATGAACTTACGGATTGGGCACAGGAAAAAGCCTTAATTCCCATCAATCAAACTGGCTTCCAAAAAGCATGGGGACTACAACAAATATTCTTGCTCTTTCGCTTTTGATAGATGCTACTAAAAACATCAATAAACCACTATTTGTTTGCTTTATTGACTTTAAAGCTGCTTTCGACAGTGTAGACAGGGGGATACTCTGGGCGAAACTTTCGAGGTGGGGAATAGCCACAAATCTCCTGAACCAGTTAATTTTACTTCACTCCGAAACATGGGTCCAAATTAAAGTGGGAGCAGGGGATTGCTTGTCAAGGGGAATCACAACCACCAAAGGGCTGAAGCAGGGCTGTGTCCTGGCCCCGACCCTGTTCAACCTTTTTATCTCCGATCTCACCATTAAGCTGGACAATTGTAACCATCACGCCCCGAATCTGGGGGGCTTAACTCTCTCAAACCTACTGTATGCAGACGACCTGATACTTATCAGTCGTACTCCAGTAGGCCTGCAACATTTGATAAATACCACAAGTGATTTTGCTGAGACGAACGGGTTAAGTATAAACCTTGAAAAATCCAAAGTTATGGTATTAAACAGACGGAACAACAAACACCAACCCCGTTGGACGATGGGGGGTAGGTTGCTGGAGACGGCCGAGGAATATAAGTATTTGGGAGTAATATTTGATAGGAACGGCTCGTTCATTAAACAGAAAGCAGCCATCAAGGGCAGAGGGATCACACTGGCAGTTGCACTAAAAAATATCAAGCACAAAATAGCCGGCCCCAATCTTCTTCCTCTATTAGAAGTGCTCCGAGCAAGACTTTTACCTACGATCACTCATGGAAGTGAATCAATGAGAGGGAGAGACGAGGTTACCTTGGACAATGCGGTCACCAAGGCTGTGAGAATAATATTCAATCTCCCTCAGTTTACATCGCCAGCTCAAATAAGGCTAGAGTTCGGGCTCCAAAAGCAACAAATATCACGGAAGGGCGCTTACGCCAAGTGCTGGTATAAAATAAAGGGAGCCGAGCCAGGCACAATGAACTCACATCTGTGGAAGGAAATTACAAGGAAAAAAGACAGCCCGGCCATGGGTTACCTACAATCGGCAATTAGGCTGCTTGCTTTACAGGACCTATGGGAAACCAGTATGTCCCAAAAGTTTCAAGGTCATGGTAAATAAATCAGTAAAGATTGTATCCCACGAAGAAGATAAAGCAGCACTTAGCAAGAGGTCCCATGGTTGGTTCATAATTCAGAGCTATGTGAGGGCTAAGCCACAACAATACCTAGGAACAGGCTTCTCGAGAATCACCAAAGAAAGATTCTTGCACTTGAGGTTGGGAATTTTACCCGCAAAGTGTCACCTGCCTCCATGGAAACGCACAGACGCAACAAACCACTGCAGATTATGCGGGGACATCAATGAGGATGTTTTACATCTACTATGTATCTGCAAAGGCTTGGGAGCGGAACGAAGACAGCTATTAAAGCCGCGCCTGATTGAAAGCCAGGTACGAACATGCAGGCAGGCGGTAAAGGCATGCTTCGAGGGCAGCAATGTCCGGTTGGCCTGTAGCCTTGTTCGGTTTATGAGTGCAGCAAAAGCAAAGTTTTCTCTGGAAGTCCTTTAACAAACTGGTCATCAATTTGGGCCCACCGACTTCTGCGCAGTGTACAACAATCCTGTTTCAAAGAGACTGTCCCTGCCAATTATGTTTACCACTACGGTTCCTTCGTGCTCCTCAGCAGCCACTTTTGGGCTGTGGGCCAGCAATGGTGACACAAAATTCTTTATTCTATTAAGTCACCCCAGGCTCAGCAATATGGGCTAAGATAAGCCTATCACAGACATGGGAATAACCTGGTAAGGGGTGCTACGAACTGGCTGAACAAAGGACATGATGTACTGCAAACTGGAACTGTCAACAACGAACTTTTCGTGCCCGCTCACAGATTTTAATTCTATTTATATCGAAATCCCTAAATACCAACTTTAAAGGAACTGGCATTGCAAAGGAACCCTCAGGAAATAATACTCCAAAAAATGCTGTACTTTTTATGCCATTTTATGCATTTTATTGACTGTATTGCACGTCAGCTTTTATCCTTCTTGTAATTTTATGTAAACATTGCTACTTTTTAATGCATTCAACTAATTCTAGTATTATATGACGTTGTTTTGTTTTTACATACATGTTTTTACAGATTGCAAAGGTTTTAACTAATCACGCAATAAAGAGATTACTTACTTACTTACTTACTCTTTGTAGAGTAAATGTTTTAGATTCTATTTTCCACACTGAGGTCGCAGCATTTAAATGGAATTGGGAAGGTTGGATTTCCCAAACAACCCCCATGGCTAGGAAAAGGAAACCTACCTCAATAAATCAATCAACATTTATAAAGCGCGGCATATCACCCGTGAGGGTGTCGAGGCACTGAAGTTGCTAACTGCTATGTGATGTCCTGTTCATTCGAATTGCCAGATCTTGAGTCCTTTCCTGAATTTCCGGAGTGATGAGGTAGTCCTGAGGTGCAGGGGAAGGTCGCTCCAAGCTTTGGGTGCCAGGTGTGAGAAGGAATGCCCCGTTGTTGCTACGGTGGATCTAAGGTGTCTGTGAGGAAGAGGAAGGCGGATCGTAGGTATTTAGTCGGTTGGTGGAAGGTCATGCGTTTGTTGATGTATGCTGGTCCTTCGTTGTGTAAGGCTTTATATGCATGGTTCAACATCTTGAGCTGGCATCTCTTCTGGATCGGTAGCCAGTGTAGCTTCTTGAGGTGCGGTGTGATGTGGGTTCATCTGGAGAGGTCGAGGATGAGTCTTGCTGATGAGTTTTGTATTGCCTGTAGTCTCTTCAGGAGGCGTGCGGTGATTCCTACGTAGAGTGTGTTCCCATAGTCCAGCCTGCTGGTGACAAGGGCCTGTATGACAGTCCTTCTGGTGTTGACTGGGTGCCACCTGAAAATCATGTGGAGCATGCGCAAGGTGTGGAAGCAGGCGGATGAGACTTTGTTTACCTACTTCTTCATAGATAGCTTTCTGTCCAAGATGATGCCAAGGTTGCTGGCGTGGTCTGTCGGATGGGGGAGCTCAGCAGACCACCATGCGTCGTTCCATGGCAAGGTGTTGCTCCCAAAGATGAGGACTTCCGTCTTGTCTGAGTTGAACTTGAGAAAGT